>PTEX01000336.1:294050-490642 GCA_003342815.1 Eudromia elegans | reverse complement strand
TWWTKSYTTTTTTGTGGKTTTTTTTYCCCCCATGTAGTTCTCACTGAAACACATGAGGTCAAAAATTGCCACCCAAAGCTGGTGGCAAGCTAGGCCTGKAAGAGTTACGTGTTAACAAGATACACATTATGCATATTTCTTCTGTTAAGGAGTTAATAATAAAGATTGCTTTTTTTTTTTTTCCAAGAGTGTTTTAAATAAATCAAGAGGGGTGAGCGTTGGTGTTTGCAGCACCCCGTTGTGGTGTTGTGCTGTGGTGGGGACGAGCAGCCCCAACCCCAGGGGGGTTTCCGCCCTGCCTGCAGCCCCGGGCCCCTCCGCAGGCCTTAGGGAAGAGCTGGAGGGCGAGGACACGCGGCCCTGTCCGTTACACCGGCAATGGCGGCGCCGTTAGGCCTCGCACCGGAACTTCCGCTCCGTTCAAATCCTCACCGCGTGCGTCACGCCGCTGCGCTCCGCCGAGGACAGGCGTGAGCCGCAGCCAATGGGCGCGCGAGGCTCCGTGGCGCTTCGCCAATAGGAGGCACGCAGAGCAGGGAAGGGGCGGGCCGGCGCTGAGGCGCGGGCGGGGCCGCGTAGCCGGGCGAGGCGGCGGCGCTCCGGGCTCCACCAGCACAAAATGGCGGCGGGCGCAAGCAGCGCGGCGGCCGTGGCGACCATGGCGGGCGGCCTAGCGGGACCTCAGGCTGGCGGGGCCGCGGCCTTAGGAGCCGCACCGCCGGCGGGAGGCGCCGCAGCACTGGCGCCGGGCCCCGGCGCGGTGCTTATCGGCGACCGCCTCTACTCGGGCGTGCTGATCACGCTGGAGAACTGCCTGCTGCCCGAGCACACGCTCCGCTTCACGCCCTCCATGAGCAGCGGCCTCGACTCCGACACCGAGACCGAGCTGCGTGTCACGGGCTGCGAGCTCATCCAGGCGGCCGGCATCCTGCTGCGGCTGCCGCAGGTGGGTCCGGGCCTGGTGAGGCCTGGCGCGGGAGGCGAAGATGGGGCCCCGGGGCGGCTCCGGGGCCACCGGCGCCCCCGGTGTGCTGAAAATGGAGGCGGCGCCGGGGCTTCCCGTGGGGGGAGGGGAGCGGCTTTGTTCGCTGAGGCGGCGCGGGGGGAGCCGCCGTCGTGGGGCCCCCCCCGCGTTCTCGACGGGGCCCGGAGCCGCTGCCGTTAACAAGGGGGTGCAGCGGGGTCGCCCCGGGGCCGCGGTTCCCCCCCGCCGCCCGGCCGGCCGGTCGGGGCAGGAAGCGGGTGATGTCAGCGCCTTCCTGCGCCGCCCCCGCGGGCCGCGCTTTGTTAAGGCCGCGGGTGGCAAAGGGAGGCTCCAGGGGAGCTCTCTAAATCGAGAAAAGGTTTTATTTCCCCACGAGGTTGATTTTCAGTGGATTTGTCTGTAAAACTTCCTTTACTTCCTTTAATCTGCTGGCTAGCGAGGCTTTCTCCTTTTTCTTCGGGGGAGGAGAGGTGGAGCAGTTTGTCAGAACTTTCAGTATCTTTTAGTGTGATTCTTCGTTTAAAAAAAAAAGTTTCTAAAATACATACATTGACCCTGCAGGACATGATTTGACTTGGTGGTTGTAGTATTTCAAATGACTTTAGCTATTGAGATAGCGATGCCAGCTTTGTTTAGGTGACACTGAACTTACTGCCAAGCCTAAGAGTAGTTCAGCATGGTGTTGTTTTCTGGGCCATAATATAGGGGATATTTATACATGCTTTCAATTTTCATAATTGTTAATCTATTCCCCAAAAAGTGTTTTGCTAGGGAATCGTTGTATATCAACTTGAGGGCAGCCATTCAACTAATATAAAATGATATGAGGTTTTTGGAGCGAAAGTCTGTGATTGCTTGTGTCTGAGTGTTGCAGAGTCTTTTCAACTAGTTTTCTGGGTTTTAAATCTTTTGAAGTCATTCCGGATAACGTGTTTGGAGCTGGGGCAAAGGAACTAGTTTCTCTTTTGTTTTTTAATGCCTGTTGTGGTTTCTTTGTTTTCAGGTGGCTATGGCTACYGGACAGGTGCTGTTCCAACGCTTTTTTTATACCAAGTCTTTCGTGAAGCATTCCATGGAGGTAAGAAATTTTAAAGATACGCTAAATATTAAAAATTCACGTGCTACATATGCAGTTAAATCTTTGAGCTAGGTGTGATTCAAGCATTTGGTAACCAACCTGTAAATTTGAGTTATTGATGAATATAATCTTACAGAGCTGCATAGAAGCAAGTACTGATTTTGCCAAGCTTTGAGTATTTCCTGTTTTTACCACARTTTTCTCTTGTTATCCCTCCTTAAGCTGTTGGAGGCAATCAGCTCCAGATTTGAGCAAAACATCAGTATGTTGCAATACTTATATTTCAGCATGTGTCAATGGCCTGTGTTCATCTGGCATCCAAAATCGAAGAAGCACCGAGACGCATAAGAGACGTTATTAATGTGTTCCATCGCCTTCGACACATAAGGGAGAAAAAGTAAGCTTTTTGTAATGTATTTTAATAATAAAACTTTACAATTTCATGTAATTGTTGTTGTTCCCTCCCTTATAAATCGTGGAGTCTTTAAAAAAAATTCTCATTGGGAGGAAAAGCTGTCCAGTCTTTTCAAGTAAATATTTCCAGTGATTTATAACTAATAGTAAAATCATTTTTACACGGATGCAGCTTAAACTGCATATGAGTCCCCCATGGTGTTAAGAGTATCYTGTTTAATGGCATTTGAAATTGTCTTACAGAAAACCTGTGCCTCTAATATTGGATCAAGAGTATGTTAACTTGAAGAACCAAATTATTAAGGCAGAAAGAAGAGTCCTAAAGGAATTGGGATTTTGTGTTCATGTGAAGCATCCTCATAAGGTTTGTACTATATGAGCTAACTTAAAAAGGAGTTGGTGTATGTTTCGTATGTTCTGCAGTGGTTTGAGTAGACTGTTTAAATGCACAGAAGTTGTGTGATTTGCACCTGATAACACAAAATTAGTAAAACGAGCTTCTTACAGTGTTGATCCTCTTTCTCATTTAAGAGATTCTTACTAGTTGGTCTTGAATCGCTGCTGAACGACGACTCGAGGTGGATGCAGATGTTAAATGTTCCTTGAAGTCAAATGTACTCGGATGGTTTGCTTTAGAATAAAACTTGCTTGAGCAGGTAGCCTTGTTTAGAGAACTTCTTACACCAAAGCATTGCGCSAAATGTGGACTCTCGGATAGAAAGGGCTTTTGAGCCCTAGGATTGTAATATTTTTATTGGATAAACAACCTCTGCCTCTAATACCTTAGAGGTGTGCTGAGGATATTAAGCCTATGTGGTATAGCAAACAGTGTTTCTTCTGTTCTGAAAGTTCATTCAGGTGGGAAGTAATTYACCCAAAAAGACAGTAGAGTGACACTTCAAAGGTGTAACTACTGTAAACATTCAAGGTGGTAATTTCTATCATCATCAGCATTGGTATTAGGCCTTAAATAGCYGATAGGATCTGACTGACAGAATTTTCTGTATCTTTGGAACTTGGGATCTTAATTTTTCTAAAAGATACTATTGTTTAAGGTCTTCAGAGGGGACTTAAAATYAAGTATTTGCTCAGTGCCTCAGAGGAGAGCTGTACTTGTTTGTTAATTTATTTAAGCAGTTTATCTGCATCCTGCTGGGTTTGGTGGGGGGAATGTCATGTCTCTTCTTGTTTTCAAACTGATATACTCAGGACTGAGTAAAAAAAAGACACATATTACATGCTAGGTCAGTTCTCTGCAAATGCTGTTACTCTTCCATTGTCATGTACTGCAGCCAGCTGTATTTTCTTCCAAGTTGCAGCTAAAAAGGAATGGTGAGTTGTGTAGGAGAACATACCTAGCTTGAAAACAGTTGGAAAACCAGGCTTCTAGATGACCGAGCTCGGCAGTCGGCAAGCTAGGAAGGTCACGTTTGGCTGTGTGTAACTCCTGCAGGCTTTTGCACTGGAAGGCAGAAGCTGTATGGGAAAACACTAGGTGTGTTTCAAGCACCTAATTGGAGTCTTAAAACCTGAAAGAGTAGCAGATGCTTCRTGGATGTCCCTCTGAATTAAACAGGTGGCTCTCAAGATTCTTGGTAATAACTCAATAACCCGTATCTTCCAGATAATCGTTATGTATCTTCAGGTATTAGAATGTGAACGTAACCAACACCTGGTCCAGACTTCATGGTAAGTTGATGATTTTTGTATGTGTTTGTGTCTGTTTTAAAGAGACCAGCAGGGGCAGTAGCAGAAATATGTCGCTTAAGGCTCTCTGGGCAGCATTGCTCAGAAGTGATATGGGCCAAACCAGACAGCTACACTATGTTGCTTGGAGTGCCCCCAAACTACTATCCAAATGTTGATCAGCCTCTTAAGCTTGAGGCGCTCATTATGGTAAGGTTGCTCTCCACCCTGGATTCTCACTTAGCTCTCCTCTGCTTCCACCTTTCAGCTGAAGGGAAAATACTGAGCGGGGTTGGAGGATTACTCTTTTTTTGGGGTGGTGGAGTATGTGGTGTTTGTTCTCTGCCTAAACTATCTGTACAGTTGAGTCTGTTACCAATATTTGGGGAAGAGCCTTTCCCAGCGCTTTGAGCTGCTTGTTAAAACAATAAAACAATTGTATCAAGACCTCACAGCAGAGGAAAATTGGAAAATTCTTTTTAGCCATATGGATAATGCAAGATGTCAGCTTCTAAGACTGGATAAACTTGAGTGTTTGCCGAGACATGTCCTCTACTTTGTTACTCTCATTGCTGTAAACTTTTTGGGGGTGGGCAGCTAACATAAAATTCCAGGTCTTGAATTTAACAGGCTGATAATGTTTTTAAACACTTTTTTTTTTAAAAAAAGAGTAATGAATCTAAATATCATATTTCTGCTGACTGAACTGTCTGGTACTGTGATCTGTGTGTAGAGAACCAGTTTTGACTTTTCTTTTCTGTACTCTTTTAATCAAAGGGTAGCCTCTGAGGGTAAGTGACTAAGACTTCTCCTCTGCTGCCCAAGCGCTATGGTGCAGGGATAGCTGCCGTCTTCAGTCAAACCAAAGCAGGCTCTACAAAGAGAAGGCTGACTCTAGACAGGTGGTATATACACGATAGTATAGTAACTGGCCCACTGCTGCTTGTGCTTTTTATACTTTCTATCTCTTACTGTCTGTTATTTTTTTGTTGTGCCTTTTGACATTGTATATTTTAATGTTGTTGAAATTCTGACAGACTTTGAGTGTTAAACTTCTATAACTGTTAAAATGATGTCATCATAGATGATTTAAAAAAATGAAGGTGGGACTTGAAGGGGTGAATTAACAAGTTTAAATCTAGTTTCTGTTTGTAAATTTTAAAGTATGTGAATGAATGTGTAGCTTAGAATCAAATGCATCTTTGACTGGGGATTTATGGAAATTTTCCGCTAGCAGATTACTCAGTACCTTTGTGTGGCATATTCAGATATGAGTTATGGACTATTATTTGCTAATTTTCTACTTCCTATGAAAGATGGATAATGAGGAAGGAGAAAGTAACCCCAATAAGAAATGATTCAAATGTTTAAAGTTAAGTACTCGTGTTCTGATATTTGTTGCTTCCAGTGCATGAGAACTGGTGGGTATCCAGTGTAGTTTTTTAAAATAGTTTTTGTTGTATTACCTTTTTAAATATTGTGACAAGTATTCATTTCCTCATACATCTGGATCCTGAGACCACAGGGAGATTATGCAGAGAGCAAGCTTAGAAATAGGCAGTGTTAGTGTCAGCTTAAGTAGGAACAGGTCTATGTGACTTTTCAGATATTTGAAATACTGTGGGGTTTTTTTTGTTATCTCCTCATACTCTATTTGACAAAGCTTTGTTATCCAGTTGTAYTGTTTGGTACAACTTTTCTGGCATAGCAATTGGTGTTTTGTATAAACAGGAAAATAATAGAAAACTGGGGCAAGCGGGAGTGTGGTATCCATGGATTTCAAGTTCCTTTTGTCTTTCCTATATAAACTCTATTTAAGTGGAATGTGGTCTCTGGTTTGGATGTMTTGGGGCTTGGTGAATCCTTGTATACTGGGTACCTGCATGGTCAGTTACCTACTGCTTTCAARAAGCTTATCATATAGACATCTATAGGTGGGGTGGGGGAGATCTGGTTGTACTGCTTTTTCTATATGGTATTTTAAAATATGTACTCAGAAACCTGAATCTCTTTAAGCACTTCAGYTGACATACAGAGGAATATACTCGCTATGCTTAAGACTTTATAAGGATAATTTTAATGTGTACTGACTGGAATATATGCAATATTTTACAGTTTTCTCATTCTGTGACTATTCATTTTAAGCAACTTTATTGAAATGGGACAATTTGGATACCATATTTCATATGACCAAGAAGAGATCTGCCTCAATACAGAATATTCTTCTGAGTTGATATTCCTGAACATCCCAGTCTCTTCTGTGACTGTTTTTTGCRTCATGATGAGTTTGGCTCTGGATGGAAAATGGATTTTTTGACGGAAAATGAACACCTTAAGGAAAAGAAACTCCTTGTGGAACATGTTGGAGTGGATTGTGTTTTCATGGGAGAACTACCACAGGATCTGCAGCTTTCAGCAAACCACCTGGGTTCAGTCATTTTGCAGAGAAATACGTGAAGCTAAAATTCCATAATTGAGTACTTCAGATGTGTTGTATGTTGTGTTGAGGGGGAAAAAAAATATTGCATGAGAGCAGGCCAGTAGAGATTCAGGGAGAAAAGTGAAGTTAAAATTGGTTCTCTTCTCACAACTGAATTTTCAACAGCCAGCCAGTCAGTCAARCTTACTTCTATTTGACATCCTTCCACTTGAGGGATTTGTTTAGTAAAGTTTTATTCAGCTTTTCTTTAGATTTACAGGAGGATAATGTTGAAGCTTAGTAACTGAATGCAGAGAGACATAGTCYTCCTAGAAGCAAACAATAGGAAGAAAATCACAGTGTCCTGTAGGTGTGCTGGTATCTTGTCTTTCAGGAATTACATGAATGACAGCCTGAGAACAGATGTGTTYGTAAGGTTCCAGCCAGAAAGCATTGCGTGTGCCTGTATTTACCTTGCAGCCAGGACACTGGAGGTGAGCCTATAGTTCCATTCAGTTCAAGCCTGTTAGATCTTAAAAGCAGCAACCTGAGTGTGTTATTCTCTCCCTTTTAGATTCCACTTCCCAATCGCCCACACTGGTTTCTACTCTTTGGAACAACAGAAGAAGAGATTCAAGAAATCTGTTTAAAAATTTTGCAACTTTATACTCGGAAAAAGGTTTGTTTTCTCATATCATCAACCTTTGACTGTGACTTTGAGAATCAGAAATGCCCACTCCATTTGAAGCCAGCTATAAGGCTAGTAGAGTAGTGGAACAGCATATTAGTTGCAGGGTTTGGGTCTCTAGGCTGTCATGAGGCTGTAGAAAGTCCACTTTGCAAAACTTCRTTATGAGCAGTGTTTGTTTCTTTGAAGGTTGAGCTAACTGATCTGGAAACTAAAGTAGAAAAAAAGAAACTAGCAATTGAAGAGGCAAAAGCACAAGCTAAAGGTCTGCTGCCTGAGGGAACCCCAAGTTTGGATAATACATCAGGATTTTCCCCTGTACCAAAAAATGGTAAGTTCTGGATGACTGAATACTCCTTGTCTTGCAGGCCTCTTCTAGTCTCTATTGTGGTTCATGCACTGCTCATCCCTGCAAATCTAGATAACAGACTTCTTGTTTCTTTAGAGTCTCCAAAAGAAATTAAAGGAAATAAACCTTCGCCACTACCTGTACAGGCAATGAAGAATGCTAAAAGAAAAACTGAGGGAGCAAAAAGAATGGGTTCAAATAGTCCAGTAAATGGGTAAGTCTTGCATAATGAGGACTTTTTTTTCTCTGCACTGTTTTAAGCAAAATACATTATTGGTTTATTATGCCTTGCAGTGTTCAGAAAGGAAGAGAAAGTAGAAGTCGAAGTGGAAGCAGAGATCAGAGTTATTCAAGGTCACCGTCCAGGTCTGCATCCCCTAAGCACAGGTACGTGCTGTCATCAAAAGAAAGGCATTCTGTGAGAGCATCTCGGATTTCCATACTTAAATAAGACTGTTTCAAGAACAAGAGCTCYGCTGTCTTGGCTAACATGTTGAGGGAGTTTCAGAATATGTTTGTGCCTTACCTGTGCAAAACACACTGAGAAATGTAAGCGCAATCCCGGAGCATGTTTGAACTGCAGCTTGTTTRTTGCTGGTGTATTGTAACAGGATTTGGTCCTTGTATTTTTGTGCTTCTATTTCATACTTAAAGTTGAGCTTCTGTGCCTGCAGCCACAAAATGTGAGAGCTGGCTGATGATGGTAYGAGTGCTAGTAACAGAAAAATCGGGAGATTGAGTTAATAATGATGTAGAGCAGTCTGCTTCATTGGAATTTCATATAATGAAAATCATGTAGGCTCTCTCCTGTACTTCTTTACTATAGGAAAAGTGAAAGTTACTCCACTTCAAGCGGTTCCAAATCCCATAGCCGCTCTAGGAGTCGTAGTGACTCTCCTCCAAGGCAGTTCAACCACACTTCTGGTTACAAAGGTTCCAAGATGAGAAGTTACAAGAAGGCAAAAGACTACAAATACTCAACACACAAACCAAGGAAATCCCGCAGCAGAAGTTCGTCACGCTCCAGGAGCCGGTCCCGGGAGCGCTCTGACCATTCAGGAAAGTACAAGAAGAAAAGTCACTACTACAGAAATCACAGGCACGAGCGTTCGCGCTCCTATGAGCGAACGAGTCATCGCTATGACCGCGACCACCCTGGCCACAGCAGGCACAGGCGATGAGTAGGGCAAAGGGCTCTTTCCTTTGGATTTCAGGGGAGCTCTTTCCTCCGTCTGATCTTTACAGCGTAGGGTTAATCTGGTTTATAAACCACTTTAGCTTTGGTGATGACCGTTCAGCTGCTAATTCTGTACTTTAATCCAAAGGAAATTCACGAACTGGATAGGATGATGTGGAAGACTTAATCTGATAAAGTCCTAGTTGCTGTCTGCTGGAGTGTCATCCAGTAATACTGCRGAGTTTGCCTCTGGGTGTGCTCCCRTTGCCTGCTTTTTAGTAATTTAAATCCTGTAGCGCAAGGGAGTGTTGCTTGGGATTTGCAGCCCTGCAAGAGGGAACTCCATTGCTCAGTAGGTGATGAGCTGTGATGAACAGTCCTCTCCTGTGGAACTAGAAGGCTCAAGACAGTTCCTACAAACCATTGGAGTGGCTTGGTGCTAACAAAGCTGTCTTTTCATACTGATTTGACTATGTTGTACAAATGTAAGATGACCTTTTTTTTAGAATTATGCCTATATTAGGTTATATGTGTATATATATTTTGCAGTGTTACAGTATAGTATGGGAATATGGCCTTGCTAGCCTTTACACTTTATTCACACTGTAAATAAGCATTTGTTTAATACMAGTGAAAGATATATACAGAAAATTCAAAACTTGAATTCTATCAAAAAAGACTTGTGTAGAAAGTTCTGATAAATGTGAAAGTATTTAGCTCTGTGTATTGAAAGTAGTATATTTTTTATCCGTGCAATGCTGTGTGCGGGTCACCAGCTCATAATAGACATTTCCTATATATACATTCTATGTGGTTTGAAATTCTTTACTCAGGATCTTTCACACTCTGGCGTAGTAGTTTGTCAGTCTTGCTTGTTGAGGAATAGAGTATGTTTAAAAAMAAAACAACAACAAAAATACCCCAGCCCAGTAGTATCAGTTCTAATGGTATAATCTGAGCTGTTGATCTCATGCTCCCTAATTTCATTAAAGTATTGGATTTTTATATTAAGTTTACTTGATAGTAGTTTCTCATGAGCTATATACATACCATGGTGCCTCCTAAGGAAAGCAGAAATCTGGTTTTGAGACAAGTGATGATAGTTCACTTCATTTTGAGCTTAATGTGTGTCATCCTGAGCAGGGTGTGGATCTTGCTGGAGAATGCGGATGCAACGTGTGAAACTGGTGGTGTTATTTTGCTGTCATAGTTTATAGGACTTGACTAAAACCACTTAACTGCTGAGTTAGTGTCTCGTGTCAGCAGAGTAAGATTCATTAGTGGCTTGTAGTGGTCAAGCTTTTGGAGGCCTCAGGGCGACAGTGAGGGGTAATATCCATCTGTGGGGCCTCAACTTAAATACTTTGCAACTTTATTTCTGCTTCGTTGCCTTTTCTCACCTGAGATGCACTGGGAGAGGCAGCAGAGAGATGGAAGGTCAGGGTGGGGGAGAGAAGATGCTGGCATGGAGGTGGGGGGGTGAGTTTAACTGGACCACCCTCTTTAATCTGTTCCTAAACCGGCAAACCCTGAAGAGCYGAAGGCAGTTTTAAAGTAGCCAAAGAGAACATGCAGTTTAACCAGGTCATTGAGATGTACCCAAAGTGCCTTCCATACCAACTGGAGTGACCCTCTTCTCCAGGGTGTCTCTTAAGGCTTTTGATTCTTCCTACCTCGTGCTGGAGCAGGTCYAACACATCCTGTCTGCCTCGAGTGCAAAGCAATATCGTTTATAAAGAAAACAAAAACCGTGTTGGAAGGAGCATCCCTCCCCACGCACCCCGCCCCCAGCCAGGGCTGTGTCACCTTTGGTCTYTTTTGCCGTAAATCGCCCTTTTTCAAAGCGTTTCCCCTGGTGGCGCTTCGGTATCCTCGTGGCTGCGGCCCCGGCGGGCGTCGCTAGGGGGCGCCGCGGTGGCGGCGGGCGGAAGTTCCGGCGCGCGGGAGGCGGCGGCGGGCGGGGATGGTGAGTGATGGCGGAGCCCGCGGGCCGGGGTAGGAGCCGCGCTCGGGCCTCGGCCGCTCCGGGAGCCCCGGGGAGCGCCGGCCCTCGGGTGCGGGCAGCGGCGGGGGCTGCGGCGGCCGCCCCGCATCCCTGCGCGCAGTCACGGCCCCATTAGGCCGCGCTGGGCTCCTTGGGGAAGCACYCATTGCTCAGGTGGGGGGGTGGGCCGCGGCATTGGCCTGGACTTTCCAAATTTATATACTTAAAACAGCGGAAATCACGTTGATCTGCCGTGAAATGCGGCTATGGGGCTATGAGGGCTCGTAGACCAGGCCCCTCAGCAGAATAGCATCCTGTTTCTGTCAAAAAGGATGTTTAGAGGGTCTGGCCCCCTCTGGCTTGGGTTTTAAGTCCGGACGATGCATTTTGGGGTGACAGGATAGCATGTTTGCCTCATGGAGAAAATGTGCTTATTTTAACAGTCACTACTGAATCTGGAGGAGCAGACCAGGTGAAAAAAATATGTTAGTATCACGTCTGGCTTCCCAGTTAGTGAAGGCATCGCGGACTGCAGGTAAAAGGATATTGTGCAACTATTTTTCTTGTTTTTATGGAGAGCAATTAATCGCTAGTAAGCGGCTTCCTGTACTAGATTATATTTGCTATAACAAGCGGTTCTTCTGCTTCTTAATTGAAATTATTTTCTTCTTYAAGGACCCTTTTGGCCAAGGTCAGTCTCCTCTGTTCTTTATTCTCATTCTGCATCTGCCAAGTATAGCACTCAGCCCTCTAACAAGGATGGAGCTCAGCCTCAGCAGTGGCAGGCGCAGGACTCTGACCTGGAAGAGATGCTGGTTCCCAGAAAACTTTCCATCAGCCCCTTGGAAAGCTGGTTGACAGTTAGATACTCTCTTCCTAAAGCAGAAATAGTCAATATTCAGGAAAAAGTAGGTTATGAACCCGTCCGGCAATATGACTGCCCAGCAGCTGATGTGGGAGCTGATGTGGAAGAAGGGGAAGGAACACCTGGCAACAAACTGGAATGTAAGAACGTGTTGAAGATCCGCAGGAGGAAAATGAACCGACACAAGTACAAAAAGCTGCTGAAGCGCCGAAAGCACGTGCGGAGGAGGATAAAGGAAGGCCGCAAGAAGAAACGTCAGGTAAGCTTGGAGGAAAACATAAGTGTGCTAGCTTTACAAACTGACCTCTGTTTCTTTTAGGTAAGGGATGAAAACTTCAGGTAGAACTGGTTCAGGGGAAAAGAGCAGCAGCTCTGAGAGCTGTGAGCTCTCTGCTGTTTACTCTTGTGTTTTTCTAATTTATTTGGTATGGATATCGTCAAAAATCATAATTTGGAATTTCTGTGCTTGTAAATAGACATGGTGGTAGCTATATGTGATTTTTCTTACATAAAAGTAACTTGTAAAGATAAATGGCRAACAAAATAACTCTTCATGTGTGTGTGTAAATCATTAATTCATCAGTTTCCGAAATACCTGGGAGGCTGTTTTAGTCTTAATTTCCTTCCTGTCTTGTCAACATCCTCAAGTGGTTCTACAGAGCCACCAGAGAGAGAATATCCTATTTGTTCTTTCATTTAGAATCCATTCCCATTTCTTATTAGAGCAAGTTAGACAAAGACCTGGACTCAAGTTCCTTGTGTGTTTCAAATGTATTTCCTGCAGTGAGGCTAACTGTATATTAATAAATAGAATAGGTTGCCTAGACTTTAAGAAAGTGCAGATTATACTTGGATTGTATAGGTAACTTGGACTGCTTTGTCAGTGACTGAATGATTTGCTCTTGCTTCTAAGCTGKTTTTTTTTCTTCTTTCTCTGTTTCAGTTAAAGTTTGAGAAAGATTTGCAGCGCATCTGGAGAAGAGCTGGTTTGAAAAACCCTCCTGCGGGATGGCAAACACCTAAGATATTTTTGAAAAGTTCAAAGCGATAAAAAAATGCTTGTAATGAGTTTTGACCTATAATTTTAATTAAAAATATTTAAGCAGACTTCTTTTAACCTCTTTCTGAATGTGGTGAGATTAGTAGATCACTTTACATCTTTGGTAAGCAGTTTTCTGAAGGAAGACCTGATATGGAAATGCATTTCTCCCTCTAAAAAGTATTCTGAGCCATTTTGAGCAGTGACTTGCTGTGTGCAGTCTGGTGCTGTTGCTGCTGTCTGTGCCATTGAGCACATAAATCTTTTAGACCGTAGCTTTTTGAAGTTGCTATTTAAGGCTAGACTGGATGGTATATGATTGTGTAACTATATAAAACTCCAGCAATTAGAAAGATTATATTTAAAATGACTGTGTTATTTTTTAGCATTATGAAATAGATGCTTACCATAGAAAGTTAGAGAAAATTTGTTGAAAGGCTTACTATTCACTAACAGCAAAAACTGCTTTTTGTCAGCAACTGCCCCCTTGTAATAAGTTGTTTCTCTGTGTTAGAAGRAAGTAACAATCTGTGAAAAATTTGGGTATGTATTTTAAACCCTGCCATATATAAYCCTGCTATCTGGGTTCTGGTCTAGGTTCTGCTTTGATTTTTTTCTGTTAGAGGCCTTTAACTTCACTTAGTTCCCGTCTGTGTGTCAATTGACAAATGTGGGGTGGACTGCTATTGAGAAGAGGGGAAAAATAAAATTTCTTAGGTTTGTTCTACAGCTCATTAGAAGAGCGAAGCTGAAAAGTTTGTTCCTTTTATCTACTAGGAGCAGCTAATTGACTAAACTGAAAAGGAGGAGGGRAAAAAAAAGGAAAGCAAGCTGTGGAACTCATAGATGCAAGGTGCAGTTTCATCCAGCTGCAGGAAAGACAGGTGACTCATAGCACGTAATATAGTGAACATTTTTGAGACTCTTTGCATTGCTTTCTGATGTAGCTGACAGAAACCTGTTTAAAATAAGCCTATTTGGGTGATAGGCATGGCACCTTAGTCCATTCTTCTGTTGTCCTGTCKGCAACCAGAAAATATCTGCTGYTCTGTGGGTAGATGGCAGCAAAGAYGCAACCTCTGAAACTCCTTAGGAGCAGTTGCAGAAGCTCTCTGGATCTTCCTGCCTTAACTATTTTAAGGAAAATTTGTACTGAGCTTTAAAAATTGGTTAGCCAGAGAACTGATTAATCTAGCATGGGAACTGTGGAGGAATCCTGTAGAAACACGGGTTCCAGGGACTGCTTTTTCTTCTGAAAAGTGCTGCCTRTCTTCCAGGTTTTCAGCTTAACAAAAATGACCTTGGATAGCTGCAGTTGATTCCAGTTTTTCAATTTATTTTATTTTCTTTTTGTTTTGCRTAATAGCATCCTTCCCTTTTTTGTTCTTTCCACTGCAAGTGGACTGTTGTTATATGACAATTATTTTGTTAAGAGTATCTCACGTGCAAGTTTCTCCTATGTAAACTATCTTATTAACATGGTATGCTTTCTAACGAGTAATCCAGCCCTGTGGATGGTAATTTGCCAAGTGTAGTCATTATTTTTACGTCTATTATATCTAATTATACAACCATCTATGGTAATCTTGAAAAACACTGTAATTTGCAAATGGCTTTGCAAATCAGCCCTAGGAAGTTACTCCACAATTACATTCCAGTGACCAGCCTTACTCATCTAAATGCCATATTGCTGAAGTACCTCAAAGTCCAATTGAGGTCTTATGTTTCCTTTCTGTAGGAAATACTGTGAAGACTCTCTATTTTATGTGTTGCTAAGGAGGTAAGATACAGGGCTACATGAACTTGGTTTAATTCTTGACCAGGAGATGCAAGTTTCTACTTTGTTATGGTTTTTTTCCCTTACTTTGCTGATTAGGGAGAATGAGATAGATATTTTGGGCTGTAGGGGGAGCACCTGTATGTAATACTCAACATTTTATATATAAGTATGTCGTTGTAGCAAAACACTGTAAATCAGAAAGGTTTGATTTTTACCATTCTCAAAATATTTAAGGATTGAATATTTCTCCTTTGTTTCCCTGTTATTTTACTGTTCTGAGRGGAAATGGTTGAATATCAGCAGGAGGATGTGAAGTAATTYGTGCTCTTTATCACAGACTGGAGATACCCAGTGRAGACCGTGATTTATATTTGAAATTGTACCCAACAGCTGTGGCTCCAGAAATATCCCTCCAAACTGGAGCCTGTTAGGGGGAACTGTAGAGCATTGCTGCTGTTATTACTGAATGGACTTTTTATGAGAAYTATTATAAACTCAGGAGCAATATTGTCTTGTAATTCCCAGAAAGMAATCATGTGTCCTCTTCTGCATTTGTCATCTTGGCCTGTTTGATAAGCAGGTCTTTGTGCAGCTCAGGAAGGTCTTGTGTCACTGTTTGATGTGCATTAGTCTGCAGAGGACTTAGCACCCTGGGAGTGTCTTAGCATTTGAGCTCTGAAACTGCTCCCAGATTCATTGCTGTTAAGCCAGAGATGCTGAGTCCTGAGTTGACACTTAGGGCTGAAGAGCAGTAACTTGGCATCCCTAAGGTTTATTTTAAAGGAATTAGCAAACCATGGCATGAGACTTCTGGGTGAGCTCAGTGACTAGCTCGTGAGGAATTAGTTAAGTYTGAAGAATAAGCAGTTGTTGAAGAACGTGCCAAAGAAATAACAGTAAAAGGGGCTAGAACTGTTACGGTCAGCAGAGCAGTGTATAAACRGCCCCGTGTTAGTCACCAGCTCTGCTCCCCGGGTGCTGTGGAGTCAGAGCCATTTCCTTTACTCACAAAAGGTTTTTGCTGCTCTGAGCAGTGAGGGAGCCAGAGATGGGACCTCCATCTGGATCGTGTTCAGCAACGGAGTCACCATGTACATCCTGGAGGCAGAAGCTGTGATTGTTCACAAGCATYTTCCCGCAGGTTTTGCGGGCCTTTATTTGGCTTCCCAGCTCGCTCAGACTGTTTCAATTATCATCCAGAAGATGTTTCTACGGATGATCATTTCCACTGCTTCTCTTACAGAGGTATGACTGTCCTCCAGAAAACACTAAATGTCTAGTTTTTCTGTCTTTTTTTGAGATGTGGTAGAAGGAACCACATGCCAATTTTATTCTTGGCATCCTGCTATCTGTATAAGACACTTCACTGTTGGCCATCAGAAGGTAGACAGAGCTAATTCTGTCCTGCTTTCTGATAATACGATGCATTTTTTGGGAAGAGAAGAACGTTGTCCAAAACCCCACATTTGTGTGTCTAAATTTGGCAGCAAGCTCATTTTGCATTGTAGATGCCATCCTCCTTTCAGATGGAGTATTTTTATTTTAAACAGTGGCCTGCAAAACTGAGGTAAATAATAAAGCTGTTGGAGGCAACCTTTCAGCACAGTTTTCAGAGCTAAGCTATTAATTTTTTCTACTCTTTCGTAGTCATTTCTGATCTCAAAATAAGATGCAGTGCCTGGGATGCCACTGGTTAATTATTTTGGGCAAGCCYGAGAGATGAACTGCAATTACTGTGGGCAATGGAGTCCCCCTTCAAAGGCTCCTTGTACCAGAACCATGTTCCCATGTAGAGAGAGACCTAAAGATGTGGTTTGAGGCACAAAGCTGATAGTCAGAAAGTGGCCTCTTAAGTGGCATCTCTCAGTTAACGTGTCCCCTCTGTGAATATTCGCAKGGCTGCTGGTTCTTTGCAGAAACACGGGGCCATTTTCATGTGGTTTGGGTCTCTTCAAGGTTGAAGAAATGGGACTTGGTGCTGCCTGTGTGGGCGATTGCTGGAGAGACCCTTTCTGGGGAAATGCCCTGGTTAGATGCTGCACTAGCATTAAATCAGTGCTGCTCTTGATCACTGTTTTTATTTTTGCTCTAGCCTGGGAGTTTAGCAGGTGACTATTTTGAGACACACAAAAATAAGGAGTTGGACAGGGCACTTGCAATTAYGGAGGCAAAGCCTGTTTATGAAAATAGGCATCTCCCCCTGGTTTCAGAGCTGGGATGAAGAAGCGTGTGCAAAACAGAGTCGCTTCCCTAGCCCAGAGTGCTGCTTATGTGAAAGATGGGATCCACGCTTGCTCGTTTAGTGCCTCTTTTCAGCCTGTGTCCTTTTTATTCATTTTTCTGGGGCTTAGAAACTTTAGGAGCTTTATTCAGACCATTTACCAACAGACTGGAGTAGCAAGGTGGAATGTCACCGTTCTGAGCTGTTGCCTTCGCATTCCTGTGGACAAACACACAGGCCGAGTGAAAGTCCTCAGAGGTGACCTGATCCCTCTGTCATTTCCTCTTCTGTCTTAGTGCTGTCTCCCAGCTGCTGAATTGGACCAGGACTAAATCCCTATCCCYTGGAGAGGGGACTGGTGGTTTCAGTGTAGATTTGGAAAAGCCAAGACTYGCAGAACCTCTGCTCTTGTGGGAATGAGTCAGTCCATCCTGTGTCATAGTTTGCCTGTCTCCTGCACTTGATATTTGGAAGCTAATWTAGGGGGTCTCATTAGGCTGTACAGATCACTAATTTTGAAGGCACCCAGATGCAGTCAACCCCAGAAAAAATCTGCCTGCTTCCCAGCAATACACAATTGCTGGCTGCTGSTGGGGATTGTAGAGGAAGATTGATTAATGTGTGCGTGTAAATACATAGAGCCCACTCCTGAAGTCATGACTGGTGGTAACTCCAATTTTCAGATAGCGCATGCTGTGATTCTGAGCCTGATGCCTGTGGGTTTTTTCATTCTATGTGCTGATGGCACTGTTGGCTTGCTCTCATAATAGRTTGGGAGATAGTTAAGTATTTTAAAAGGAAAAGAAAAAATATATTGTTTTACTATTCTTTCCTAAGAAGAAGCAGGAGGCAATGACTGTTGCTCTTCCTAGGGAGTTTGGATTCTGGAAAAATCGGAGAGGCACGAGGAGTGCAATAGCCACTTTCAAGYTAAAAATCRTAGTTCTGACTAATGTAKCTTGTCTCCGAGTTCCATGTGTCATCGAAGCTTTCCAGAGCTGAAAGAGGGGAAGAGATTTCGTGCAGCATTACCCTTCACTTGGCTTCCTTGGCTGTGCTGGCAGTTTGTGCGTGAGTCCTCACATTGGCCAGGATTTTCTAGGCCTCTTGAGYGGATCGAGGCAGCAGTCAGAGATTAATGTGCTCCTAGGCTGACTTGCATCTGTTCTGAGTTGTATTCCGAATTGTGCCGCTGATCTGCTGTGTGATCTTYGGTGAGTCATTTCCTCTTGTGCTGCGTGTCTCACTCCTGCTCCTGTCTGTCTGACTTTTCCTGCCAGGAGCAGCCTGAGCGGAGCTTGCCTCTGGAGCATCCGAAGAGTGGCATGATGCTGCTGAAAAAGGAGGACCCTTGCGAAGGTGGATAAGGGCTGCTTTCCATCAGAAAGGGCCCTTAAATATAGTGTCATTAAAAGAGGATGGGTGACAGGAACCAGTGTGCTGTAGAGCTGCCTTATAGCAAAAGCTGCAGACAGGGCTCTTTACACCTTACAGGGACAGAAGTATAGGARGAGCACATACATGTACACATGTGCACAAATGATTCTGTTCAGTAAGTCTGCTTGGGTGCTGTGTGTCCCATGTTGTGCGTGTCTTGGTCTTTGCTAGGAAAATTGCAAAGCTGAGTGCGTTGAGCAGAAGCTAAAAAACATCTTGAGGTTCCATCTAACCAAATATTGGTCCTTGGAGAGTCTTATTWTTACTGTATATGCACACAGCACATCTATGAGTTTATACTTAATTTTGGCATATAGAGGAGTGCAAGGAGAAGCARGGGAATAAAAAGACATAAAGAAAGCAGGGAGCAGAAAACTGCCTGACCAGACCTCAACTTGTCATTCTGAATATGCCCTTCAGAAAAGGGGTATTGATATTTAAATTTTACAGCTAGGGAGCACGGAAGAAAACATTGTAACATCGAGTCTGTAGGAGATGCCTCTGTTGTTGCATCACTAGAATAATGCCATACTTCACTTGACAACCCTGTCATTGCAATTAGGTTTCAGTTTTGCTGCCTTGGTTCCCAGCTCTTGCTGCAAGTCAGATAATTTCAGGCTTGCTTATGGGATTCATTGCAGCTGAAAGCTTTATTTTAACGAGAAAAGCTTTGCAACCAAATGAAGCCTCCTAAGAAACACGAACCCTCTGGTAATTCACATCAATCTGTGTTACACTGTTCTCTTCCATCAGCAGAAATAGCAGTAAGGGCTCCTGCTACCTCCCCCAGGCCTTTCTCAGAAAAGGGGAGTGAATGYAGATGTGTAGTCATCCTGCTGAGYGTTCACATTTGGGGCACAACAAGGGTTATTTGGCCAATTYTCTATTGCTGTTTCCATGCAGAGCTCTGCTTATGGTTTTTCTTTTGCAAGATGCWTTTACCSTTCTCTGTCAGYACCCTCATTCCAAGCTGTAATATTCCCTRCTACTTTCCAGTTTTATGAATTACACTTGTTTCTGTTGACATGCAGACCTTTTCTCCTTGCTGTTGATCATAGTAGAGTATAAATGTTCCTGTATTTAGAGAACATCCAAGTAAATTGTCAGTAATATAAATGTGAAACATTGACAGATCGTCCGCCCATGGCGTTGTGCTGAAATTTGTGTCTTCATGTTAACATGGTGCTAATTCTGTCATTCCTTGTTAATAAGTTGCATTTGTTATAGCTATGAAAATGGGACAGAAAACAGATGCAGGGTGCCTTTTTACCACACCTTCATTCGTGTCTAATATTTGCTTAACTTTCTAGATTGATGACCTGCAATCCACATCTGTTGGGAGGTTTTCCAGTGTGGTCTACAGCCGTAGAAATGGAAAACGTTGCAATGGAAGTGAGCAGGGAGAGCAAATTCCCTGACAGACGTGGCTTGTGCCATATYATTTCCCATAAACCAATTAATCTTGTGATCCCGGGCTCTGTTTTGGCAGGTATTTTTCCTACTCACCAGYGCTTCCAGCTGAACTAGAGTTGACTCAGGCAACAGAAGAGTCTTTCTTCTCCCTGCCAGCCTGAGCTACATTGAGGACAGCAGGTGAAAATTAAAAAACAACTTGTTTGGGTGCTGGTGGTTGCCTTCCCTTGCATGGCGAAAGTCACATTTTTGAACAGCTTTGTGGTCAGGGCAGGCAGTTAAAYCAGGATTCTTGTTTGAGAGTCAATATCCAAGCTGCTATTAGAAAAGAGGAGAGAGAATGGCTAAGGAATGCAGCTCCGGCTGGGCTGAGGATTAAAAAGAGAGGGAAGGGCAGGRATCTGTGAAATTCCCTCTCGTGTCCGTATCCTTCTGTGAGCCTGAGGCCYGGGGAAGCTCCTCCTCTCTCCTTCCACTGGGTTGTTTTCTTTAGGAGGCGGCAGTGGTTGGGTCTGGCCTTGGCTTCTCTCGGTCAGGAAGCAGCCGATTCGTGACAGCAGCAACCACAGCAATCTGCCTCCATCCCAGAAGCCGTGCGAGGAATGGCCAGTAACCTCTGCAGTGCCACGGCGAGGTGGCACCAGGGCAGAACAGCAACCTGCAGCTTGGAAGCTTCAGCCCCTCGTTGAGTGAGAACAAGGCAACAAGAGGGGGTATTTGCTGTCTGCACACTTGGAGCAGCTTCTTGCCTCCTGGGCAAACGCTTTCCAGCCTGAAGAGGTTGCTGACCAAGAGGTTCTCAGGTCAGAGCCTTTTAGCTAGTTGCCTGGCCTGGCAGAGCCTTTGCTGCCCCTTCTTCCATTGCACTTGTGTCAGTAGCAGGTCAGCCTGTCAGTTGCTGTGGATGAGAACAGACTTTGTTTCCAAATGTACAGAAATGATCTGAGATTCTGGCATTCATAAARTCTTCAGTTTAGGGACGTGGAGTAATAGGAGCCTTTGCACACAAGAGGTTATGGATAACGCAACTATCCAGGCTTATATTTTCTACAATAGGCTTGCAAATGGGCTGCAGGTGTGAATGTATGGACATAGTTTAGCTGATGAGTGTGGGAACCTGGGCTGTGAGTGATGCAGTTCTAATGACCCACAACCTTCCTTCTCCACCTAGTTTAAGTGACAGGCTTGAAATTTGCAGTGAGCCTTCTTGTTTGAAGATGATCTTAGAAGTTTTTCTGGAAACAAAGCCAGCACTGGCCTGGATCTGCTCTAGGTTATATGAAGACTTGTTGGGGTTAACAACAGGCTTTGTGCATGGTCAGATTATTTACTAAGAATAGCTCAGATTTCTTTGAATTTCTCTGGAAGCATCTGCTCCTGTCTGCTGYTGGAGACAGGATCTTGGACTAGATGAAATTCTGGTTTCCAGACTAAATGTGTTTACTTAGGTTTATGTTTTAATGCCCATCTCTTAGTATCACCTTCCACTGAAATACAGCCCCTTCTAGGCTAGAATATCTCTCTCCTCTAGRACACTGGATCATACAGATAAGTAGCAAGGAAATAATTYTAGTGGAACAGTAAAGTTTCTCCCCTTATTCCATGGGATATTTCTAGCTCTACGGTTTGGGTGTTTTGTTGCTTAAGGTTTGGGTGTCTCCTTGCTGTATAAGGATGCATTCTTCTTTCCCTTTCGGGGTTGGTAGCAGGGGCTTTATGTTGTGTTAAATGTACAGCACAAGTGAAGAAGACTGTCAAACTTACAGTAGAGATACGCAGAAGTCCCGACTCGCTCTGCAGAGTTTGAGTTTCAGATAMAGGCCTTACTTTTGACCCTTTGCTTTTAGGGAGAGCCTCTAGAGCTGCGTGTGATGAGGAATGCCAGTTTGTRTTTTGGATTCTCTAGTATTTAACCTCAACAAAACAGTCCTGTGCAGAGTAAGGSTCCGAGCACAGTTCTCTTTTCAAGCCCTCATCTGAAAACCAAAGTTCTAAACTCAGCCCAGTTTTCTGTATTTGGACCTCCTTATTTGGGAACCTGCACCCAACTTTGCAGTGTTTTGAGGCTTTATGATCTGGTTTCTTTTGCCTAGGCTGCCTTAAGCTCATGCATATTTAGCTCTTTGTCATGATTATTCTTCATAGTTTTTGTTGAGCTTTTGCTTTACAAATCACATTGCGGGGAGTAAACCTTGTTTTCCGAGTTCTTTCGAGACTTGAGCTGAAAGTAAAACCATATGAGGAGACAAAGATCAAAAAAACACTGAAGGCAAGAGAATAAATCCAGTTTCAAGCAGACAGCTGGATGAGTGTCAAACAAAGGAAGGAACAGCTGGATCAAGTAAAGCACAAGCAAAATTAGTTCCATCCCCAGAGGAGGGGAGAGATTTGTTTCTAGAGCCCGGAGCTGAGCGGGACTCACTTAACCCAATAAAACTCGTACATCAAAGTCGGGGCAGAGCAGAAGTTCCCAGAGGGAGGGGACGGGGACGAGTGTGTTTGGAATAATTGTGCAGAGAGCAGTAGGGAAAGGAAGGAGGTGGAGTGTGAGTAGGGGGCGGAGGGCGGCGAGGGGAGGTGGGGAGTTGGAGGTGGAGTAATTCTGCAGAATATGAGCTGCTGTCACGGCTTTCTGGCTGTAAATTGATGAGATCATAGTGTTTTCAAGTTACCAAAGGGGGGGAAAAAAATAAAAGTATTTGCCTTGTTTTTCAAGAGAGGCAGAAACACGGAGAAGCTGAAGAAATGGAGCAGCTAGCAAAACTCCTCCTGTGGCAGCTCTTGCTTCAGCAAAGTAAGCTCCTAGCTGACTGTCATCCTGTTGTTTGTCTTTATTTCACCTGCAAAGGGCGGGCATGGAGGTTGTGTTGGGAGGCTTTGAGCTATCAGCTTTGTAACGTTTTATTCGGATTCCTAAATCAGCTGGGTTTTAGTCTGTAGGTAGAGAAAATGTTGGATTTCTTCTGGTTTTGGAGGGGGAAGGGGTGAAGAGAGGAATGTTTGGGAACTCCGTTCAGSATGTTCGTACTTTGTTATCTATTGTTTACCTTGCTCAGCAGACTCAAAACAATGATGGGAATCGAGTGGGAGCGCAGTAAAGCTTGGGGTAGGGTTAGATTTCTGTGATCTGAAATTGCTTTGGACTTCAGAGGATGCAGAAATGGACAGTTGATAACTRAGGGTGTTCAGGGTGGAGGGAAACGAAAGGTTTTTGTGCTGWCAGTATAAAGGCAGCAGTTGTGAAGGYGAGGTGCAGGAAAGGGCTGGGTTTRCWCAAGCAGAGTGGCTCAATTGCCCTTTATTGCAGTTTTCGGTGAGAGCTAGAAGCAGATCCTGCSTCCTGAGAGACTGAGTCCAAACTGAATGGAGAAACTCCAGGAAGGGAGTGGATGAAGGGAGGAAGGCTTGAGGATAAATCGTAAATTTGCAGCAAACCAGCACTGGGCTCTGGAGGAGGCACCTGTGAGCAAGGACAGATTTCCAGCTCCGAGAACTGYGTGGAACCTGTGTGTGTCAGGACAGTGCCTGGATGGAGCAAACTGAGCGCTCCTCACTCTGCTCCCTGACGAATCTCCTTTCTCACCTCCCRTTTTTGCAGTGCCTCGAGGCAGGGTTCAGCAATAGGGTAACATGTGGAATCAGTCACGGGGGTAGAAGACTTTAAAGCGGCTCGGAAAGCGAGCGCCTGTTGCGGGGTTGTGCTTGGAGGAGGATGAGAGGCTGCAGATTGCAGCTCAGAAGCACCAACCAGCCCAACCGCTTCCTCGCGTGCCCCGACCCACGGCAGAGCTCAGGACCAGCCTGGGGCAGGACCAGCAGGTTGGGYTGCTGCGGAGCGGTGGGAGAGCTCTGCACAGGCCACAGCTTCCCACCTACGGATGGAGCATCCCTGGCGGGTGCTTTTGGGTGTCTTTTGCCTGTCCAGATGCCAACCATGACATCAGAGCCCTGCCGTGCCCASCCAGATTGGGCTGGGCCATCCAGACCCTTTAGGAGCCACCGAGATGAGCCCCTCTAAAGAACCACCCCACCCTCAAGTGTTAATCCCTYGCCGGGAGGAGCTGCGCTGTGTTTGGAATGGCACTGCAGACTATTCCACGGGCCCAGGGCCAACGTAAAGTACACGAGGCAGGGAAGTGTTTACGAAGCCGAGCTAATATCCGAGCTGTCTGTGAGAAAGTCGGGATGAGGCCGAGTGAGGGATCCTGGCCGTGCAGAAGCCAAAATGGCGCTTGGTTCCTCGCACGGATGGGAGGGTTTTTTTCCCCTCTGTGCTGAGGCAGCACATTCCTGCTTCTTGCCAGCTCCCAGACGTGCTCTTACTTGCAGGGAGATGTCGGGATTGTTGGGAGCAGATGGGTGGTAAAGGGCTCTCCTGTCCCGACACGCAGAAAACTCGGCTGCTAGGAAACTTGGTCCTGCAGGATGCTGGAAATAAAGAAATATAAGGATTTAGGGGGAAAAAGAATCCCACCTCAGGGCCTGTCTTGATCATTGTTTGACTTTTTCAGTAAAAATAAGATTTTCTACCATCTTAGACTGGCAGTTCTGGACCAGCAGGAGTGGATGGTGAACGGGAGATGCCCGAGCATGGGACTGTGGTGTTTGCTCGCTCCTTCCTGAGCTGTTCAGGAGGAGCCCAGACGTTATTCCTGGGCACTGCTCAGCAGATCAGGAGAAGCTGCTGCCGGAACAGAGTTGAGCTCCGTGCTCTTGCTGCTGCCTTCGGGTTATTGTGCTGTGGGCAGTCCTGACCCCTTGGATACTGTCAGCTCCCTGAGGAGCCTGCATGGATCCGCTGCCATTCCTCAAAAGCAATCGGAGATAGTTAAGGAGCGGAGTCTTTGGGTTTGTGCTCATTGAATAGTGGCCCCRTGGGGGCATTAAATCCCCTGAGAAACAAGTCCCTTCTCCAGGACCAGCACCCCTAACAAAGGGTGGACTTGCTTCCCTCTTAGAGAGAGAAAAGAAGCTGAGACAGATCAAGAGGCACTAGGGAAGGTGTGAGCAGGACCTATGAGCTCGGGCAGGCAGAGTGTCGACCTCAGAGATCGTCCTTTCAACCTGCATGCCTGGTGGGAGGTGCCGTTTGTTTTTCCAGGGATTTTTGGTTTGTTTTCTTTCCTGATCACCACTACTCTGGACTTGAGAGATGCTGCTTAGGTCTTGTAAGATGCTGATGCAGGCAGCTTGTCCTGGGTCTGCTMAATCCCATGGCAAAGTTCTTCCCGAGTTCAGCAGAAGCCCTGCAGTTAAAGCTGGTGCCGTCACRTCCGTGGAGCATACGCTGCTCTTGGCACTCAGTTCTGATGTTTGCAGAGTTTCTTTTGTTCTGGTACAGCCTTTCATTCTCCAGCATCAGGCAGGGGTTTGGTGATTTGGGACACATGCCTCTCGCTGTGAAGCTGTCACTCTGTTTCGTCTGGGGACGTAAGTGACAGTGTGTTCAGGCAAGGCTTGAGGGGCATTTTTCCCATTAAGCTGCTCYGAGGACTCTGCACGGAGGGCTCTGAGGATGGGAGATGTTTGTTTTTTCAGAAGCTAGGGCTAAAAGACACATTCTTCTTAACCTGCTGGGGGTTTTTTTTGACCTAATTATTTGAAGAGTGAATGAGATTCAAGAAGTGAGACCTGGCTGTGTATTTTATTGGGGACGAGGAAACTGTTGCAGCTGCTTTTCTGTTTCTGTATTGTGGGACCAGTTCAGTACTTGCAGGATCTTGCTGAAGGGCAAGCTGAGTTGTACAGGTGATGTATCAGGGGACAGGATATTGACCTCTCCCTGCTGTTTTGTAAGTGTGTATGTGTTATTACACAGAGGTAGGTGGAAGTGATTATCCAGCACATGGGACTGGAAAATCTTCAAACTGGAGCAAGTTCCGAGTTGTCGACTCTCAAAGTATCTGGAGATGTTGAAGCTCCAGGTCATGGAGTCTGTGRTTACAAAAGACTCCCATCCTTCAAYGAAGGCATAAATAATCCTTGAGTTTATACTTGCAGGTTGGGAAGTGTGACTCACCAAAATAGGGGTTTTTTCCAGCTGACTGTGAGGGAGATTGTCTCGTTTGCTGGATACAGGTGGGGACTCCCATAGCAGAGGCAGGAGACTCTGAAAGGAGAAAGTCCTGCAGAGAGCTGCAGAACTGCCCTGGCCTGGCAAGGGGCTCTTTCCTTGGGGTAAAGAGCTGGGACCTGTGTGCTCATTCCCATGCCAGGAGGCCCAGCACTAATGCCCAGAGCGGGCAGTAGTGCTAGTGCTCATTCCAGGCCGGGCAGACTTCGGAGGAGAGCGGATGAGAAGGTGGAAACCTTTGTCGCTTGTTTGATTTATGAGGCAGCCTCATAAAGGCRTTCGGAGGCATTTGGCCTCCGTATTTTTTACATTAAGAGGAAAAGGAGAGAGGAAAACGCGTTCCTGTTGCTGAGCCAGGAAAGGCCTTCCTGGCCACAGGCTGAACAGCACCGGTGCGCACGCACAGGCGTTGCACACACGCACACACACATATATACACACACACATACACAAGCTCTTCTGAGCTGGTGCTGCCGTGCTGGGGCCCGGCTGACTCATCCGCCGGGTATTGTGAGACTGACATTGCTGGAGACTGCAAAACCCTTTGGATAACTGGAAGGGAAGGCAGCTATAAAACAGCTTTATATAATTCCTTTATTGGCCTAACCCAATCTAAACCCTGGTCCCCAGAGACAAAAGCTAGCAACGTATCATATTCTGCCATCGTTATTTTTGCAGCGTGTTAAGAAAGACCATGRAATGGTGGGAATGCAGGGTCCGAGTGTGATGTCTCAGTCTTGCATGCAGAGCAGTGCAGGCTTCGTCCAAGGAGCTTTTCCCTTCTGTGTTGCTGAGGTTGTGGATGTAGGAAAAATGAGTTGCATTTGGAATGTCTTTAAGCAGACAGCACCGCTCGTTTCTGTTCTCTGGTTTCACTGCCTAATGTTTTGTGACAGGAAAAGGAAAGGAAGGAGAGTTTATTCTCAGTCCATGCATTGAGGGTGTGGTTAAAGTAGCCCCAATCTGGAGTTAATTTATTCCTYTCTGAAATGAATAAATTCCAGGGCTGAGGAAAATACGCTCTTTGTTGGGAGGACATTGTGCCTGTGACATTAGGAGGACAAAACATCTAATTATCTTGCTGGAACCCGCTTGGGCCTGGCTGCTTAGGGAGATGACTGATGTCGTTGTGCTGGGGCTCTGAATCGGGCTGCGTGATGCCAGGMGAGCTCCCAGGCCCTCCTACGCAACAGGCAGGAGGGATCCGGCCACTGAAATGCAGAAGAAATGAAGGTGTTGCTTGATTTTCTGCCAAGTTCTTCCTGCACRGATGTGGGTCAGGTGGGCTGCAGAGAGCTACAGTGTCAGCAGGCAAGAGACGTGAGGGGAGGATGCTCTGCACGCTGCCCAAACCAGCAGGTCCCGCTCAGCAGAGCGCAGATATCCCATGAAGGGAACCAGCCGAGTCGCATCCCCCCTTTGGCAGGTGGGCTCAGCATCCTGCAGAGCTCTAGAATTCCCATTAAATGTGTTAATCCCAGTGTCAGTTGCTTAGGAGCCAGAAGCTCTGGGCTTTAGCGCAATGCGTTTGTTAAATAAGGGTATTAACAGAGAAGGGGGGAATAGATGCAATAACAACAGAGGGCATGGCTGGTGGCTGAGAGTGCATCAGTGTTTTTTCCTCTGTTGTAATGTTCTTTTCATCTTCTTTGACAGGTTCTGTTGTTAACTTATATACAGGTGAGTGACATCTTTGTGATCTACCTGGGGTTTTTTTGGATGTGATTATGAGGAAGGGGGCAAAAAAGGAGAACATATCCTCCGTTTCCATGGTATGAAATGGGGGTTTTGTGGCTGGTTTTAATAGGGACCAAGGACACCGTGAATAGATGSCTCTGAACTTTGGTGTGACAGGGGGCTGGGAATAGGAAGCGTAGGTAGTGAGGTCACATTTAGGATCTTGGTAACAGATGATTGACATCGTTTTCACTGTATGAAATGAGTGTTTTTATTGACTTTGTACTGTGCTTCTCCAYGACAAAGATCTGTGTTAGGCTTGGAAGTTTCCTTCTTTTGGGTGAAAGATGCGAGATTCTAGAGCAGGGCTGAGTCCTGCTCTAGAGCCTCCTCCCCACGCCGTTAATCTCACAACCCTGTTGTCCTTTCCTTGTCGCCGCCTCTCAGTGCCAGCCGACGCCTCCAATCCGGCCAGCGTCGTGGTGTCCGTGCTCAACATCAGCGCCGCTCTGGGCTCGCGGGCCGTCCTGCCCTGCAAGAGCTACCGCATGGTGTGGACGCAGGACCGGCTCAACGACCGCCAGCGCGTCGTGCACTGGGACGTCTACAGCACCTACTACGGGGATAACAAGGTGGAGAGGCTCTGCGACATGTACTCGGCCGGAGACCAGCGTGTCTACAGCTCCTACAACCAGGGCAGGATATTTATGCCCCAGAGCGCGTTTACAGATGGCAACTTCTCGCTGGTTATCAAAGGTACTAGACAGCATCCTTTCTCTTGTCTTGCAAGCTGTAGAGGGGAAGCTTTGTGACTAAGTGAACTCTGTCTTTCAGTGCATGGAGCTATTTTTAGAGCATTTTCCCACCAAAAAAACCCCCATCAGATCTGCAGCACTGGCAAAAATGTTTTATTCCCCTTTGGAATAATCATGTTTTCAATAAGGAACTGGTGGCAGTTTGTTGCCTGAAAGTCATTTGGGCCCTTCATGGACCTTTGTGCCTGAACTGTGAGCTCAAGAGTATCATTTTGCCTTAGCCAAACCATTCGAGATCTTAGCTAAACTTCAATCAACTTTCTTCTTTCTTCTGTTAATATAAATATGTACCAAGCAAGAGTAAAGGAACTGAATGAAMTATAATATTCTGTCAGTTTCTTTTGTGCCCTTTTGTATCCATACAAGCGTTTGGGCTTCAGTATAAGTGATAAATATAATCTATGCTTAAGCCTGAAACATTCAGCCTCCTGCCTCTTCTCTGTTGTACTAGATGTTGCAGAGAGCGATGAAGGCATRTATTCCTGCAACCTGCACCATCACTACTGCCACCTATATGAAACTGTGAAAATCCAGCTGGATATCACCAAAAAAGGTGGGTGTGCAAGCAGCTTATGGCCTCTTTTTGCTGGGGGGCTGGTCTGGGACTCCAGGGGCCCTAGGGCAGTGTTAGGTCACAGGGTGACTTGGTTGCTGGTTGCAAGGCCTGCTGTCCTGCTAGCCTGCACAAGTTGCAATGTGGATTCTGGGTTTTGCTCAGGTTTTCTCAGCTGCAGGTTCAGTCCACAAGAGTCCTGTGATGTGTCAGGAGACAGCGGTGCTCCCTGTGCACTGTTTGCTCCCAGACTCGCTGTATTTCAGAAGTTTATTCGACGTGTGTTTATGACCCTCACCTCTTTCTCCTGGCTTGTGCCAAGCGGTGTAAAGAGGCCTTTAATTTAACTGCCTAAACTAGGTATCCTGTTAGTCTGTTATTGCTCCAGCAGTAAAACATTGCTCACAACCTCTGTCACCAGTGGGGTCAACCACAGGGATCTCCCTGTGGGTCGTTCCCTGACCGGAGGGGCCTCTGCACCTAAGGAATGGGGCGGAGGTGACTGTACCAGGACCCCAGCTCTAGCACTGGGCTTTGAGGGCTGCTGGCAGCAGCAGCGTGTGCCGCTACCCTGAGCAGACCTCRGTGCTGTCTCGTTCAGATCAACCTTCACATCATTCCAAGGGAGGCTCCTGGGACTGGTCTGCTGGGAAGCTGAAGAAGGGCCGAGCTGCCTAAGGAAGCAGAGGGCAGAGCAGAAGTTTCTGCTGCTGCTSTTCTGAGAGCTTTGCTGCAAAAAAMMCCCAGCCTTGAGCCTYATTCTGCTCCATTGGTTCTTTTATTAGTCTTCTGCAAGGCCAGAATGCAGAGCAGTGCTCCTGATCTCCTGTAACCACTACAGCATTTGTGGGCAGAAAAGCATTTCCTGTATGGAGCCTGCAAGAGCTCTCTGGGCAAGTGGGACACACAGAATCCTGAGGCTCAGATCTGTTATTCTCATTCTGTGCTTAGTCTGGAGAGAAAACACTTCCTGCTTTCTGAAGCTGGAGAGAACTSTGTTATAAAGAAGGTCTTGTTTAATGCACTGGCCTAGGATGAGGAATATCTCTGTGTGTTTCTTTCTATACTAACTGCTGAATTGGGTGTGAACGGAGCATGTTCCCCCGTGAAGATCTTTAGTGATGATGTGATGTGGGAGTGCAGGTTTGAGTGCAACCTCCGCTGTGTCTTGGTTTCCTTAAGCATAGGACAAGTGTGTAAGGATGTGTGTAGCAGGGAGCACCTGTGTCGTCTCCCCAGGCAAGGAAGCCAAGCAGTACTGGGAYGGGGAGAAGGCCGTGATCGTGGCCCTGGAGGGCAGCACCGTGACGCTGCCCTGCGTGAACCGCAACCACATCTGGACCGAGCGGCACAGCGAGGAGGAGCAGCAGGTGGTTCACTGGGACAGGCAGCCCCCGGGGGTGCCCCACGACCGAGCCGACCGCCTCATCGACCTGTACGCCTCCGGYGAGCGCCGCTCCTACGGGCCGCTCTTCATTCGCCAGAAGATGAACATCACTGACACGGCCTTCGCCGTGGGCGACTTCTCCCTGTGGATTTCGGAGCTGGAGAGCGCCGACGAAGGCACCTACTCCTGCCACCTGCACCACCACTACTGCGGCCTGCACGAGCGCAGGATCTACCRGGTCTTTGTGACAGAACCAGTGAGGGAGAAGAAGGTGGTGAACCTCACCGCTCACAACACCGCCCCAGCCGTTGGTGAGTGGCCTGTGAAGTGGTTGTCCTGCCTGGGGAAGAGACAAGTATTTGTGGTTGCACCTTTGAGCAGGGATAAGGGCTTGGTTGTTTCTGGGCTTGTTGCCATTACTGGAATTGGATCCGTAGATCTGGAGAGGTCAGTAAGGATCCTGCAGAGCTGCATTGGCACTTTGTCCCACCAGAAGTGGAGTGTCCCCCCGCTCCATCAGGGACAGATGCCAGTTTGCTCTGCTGCTGCAGCCCGCTCTGCGCTGCCACGCTGACCTGCCCCAAGGCAGACGAGCTGTTTTCTGGCACACTCAACTGTTCTCATGGCTTGCATGGAACCGGGGAGGCAGGAGCTGGTTCTGCTCTGCCGTTCCCGTTGCATCGTGCCCTTATTCTCACCAGTGCAGAGAGTCTGGGGTCTGTGCAGCACCAGGTGCTGAACTGCTGCACTGGGGATTTTCCTCCCTTCAGCTTTTCTTTTCCTTTTTTTTTTAAATTTGTTTTTTCACATTTTCCACTGCGGTGAGTTGTCATCTGACAGCCTGCCCAAACGCCAAACCAGCATGCTCAGCTYGGGCAGAAAACTAACATGAAAATCCTCGGTTTAATTATGCTTTAGTCTTCTGGGTGTTGTTCCTTATCAACGTGTTAAAATATTCATTGTGGTTTARTATCTATTGGCTGCTTTCTACAGGGTTTAGACATGCTTCGTACAGTTTTAAATAGGTCTGTTGTGCTTTAGSAATTGGCTTTTCCGAGTCATGGAAACCTAAACTTCCCTGCTGAGGCTGAGATTGGTGTCCAGAAAACCCAGGTGGCGCTGAGGAGCGGTGGCTGCTGCCACGAGCTGACCCAGAGGCCGGGGCAAACAAAAATAAGGCTTTCCACCAGGTGCTATTTTGCTGCCCCTGAGCCTTATTCAGGTCACATCATGCAAGTGGAAACTTACGTCTGGTTTTCAGAGCTGCCTGTCCAGGAACCTTTTTTTCTTATTTTTTCCTTGCAGTTATCTGCAAGGATATTTTTTATATATATATWTTTTTTTTTAAAATTTGATCAATTCTGTTCCCTCTGAAATAAAGGGCAGAATTGCTGATAATTGCAATTGGGGAAAGATCTGACCAAGAATGAACCTTTTTTTCCTGCATGATATGAGGAAAATATGAAATGGAAGTTTCTCAGCAGCTTTCCATCCTGCTTCAGTTGATGTCCCATCAGACTTTTGGCATCCTGAGGCCTCGTCTGGACAGTTCTGATAGTACAGTTTGGATCCACAGTGCTAACAGGCCACGGTTGAAGCAAAACAARTATTTTCCATTGCCAAACAGAAGAGCTTTAGAAAAGCCCTGTCCCCAGGGAGCAGTGAACACTCAGCCCGCCTGAGAGCATCACACACAAAAATGTGCTGAGCTGATGGGAACGTGAAGGAAACTGAGATGTTGAGTGCCCGTTCTGAACCCGTTGCTGCTGAGGAGCTGGCTGGGACAGGCCTCATTTCATAGAGTGGGAAGGGTTGAGATCCCGCCCCATTCCCTGGAAAGCTGTACAGAACTTTTGTGGGGAAATGAGCAAAATAAACCACGTACAAGTATTTCTGCAGGTTAGCCAGCTGAGGTGCAGAACAGCCAGCTGCCATCTCGCACCTCGCAGCAATCCTAGTCTGTAGTGAGGGRGTTACCTGCAGGTCTGTCAGAACAAGTGCAAAATTGGACTAGAGAAGCTGTTTTCATTAGACCCAACCTCTGAGCAGTGGATGGTGCCAACTGCAGCACTCTGCTCCTGCCAGCTCCTACCACTGCGTGTGACTTAGCAGGATAATAAACACGTTTGCTAGCTAATGTGCACTGCAGTCTGCTTCTAGACCAATCCTGTTTGCAATCTGTRCCATCTTTATTGCAGCGCCCAGATTATTTGCTTTGAAATGGGTGATTCGGAGCTGGAACCCAGGATTCCAGACTCCCCCATGTGTGTCTAGGACACGGGCACTAAATTGTATTGTTGCTCTAAGTATTTGCCACTACTTTTTCTCTTATTCCCTCTAATCTGTGGGAATTAAACTCCCCAGAAAATGGTAGTCCAGAACTGTGTACTGGTGCTTGCTGGTGCTCTAGGAATGTTCCCTGCTAAGAGGAGAGGGTGTCACTTCCAACTTTGTTTTGAACAGCAAAAATTACTGCAGCCCAGTATTTCTTATGGGTTTGTTGTCCGTGTCTGGCCTGGATCTGTCCTTCCATCACTGCTGCAGGCAGAGAAGTTGCTTCCCCTTTGTATGTGTAAAACGTTGACCTATTTATTTGAGATCTACAAAAATGCTCCATGTAAAAGTTTTGAGTTGCCCTTCCCTATGCTGAGGAACTGAAATGCTGCTGCACCCATAAATGGAATGGAGTCTTGGCTTTTCTTTGTGAGCTTMTATTTTATTTTATTGCTTTTTATTTTATTTAAAAGGAAATTCATTCTCTGGTGCTGCAAATTCCTCCTACTCTGTAAATGATACCCCTTGGCAGGGAGAGGTTGCTTCATACTTTAGCTGTCTGGAACTGAAGTAACGTCGTACGTGTGTTGTAAGGCACCCAGAGGAGGGTTGTTACCCTGCAGAAGGACTTGGGAMTGTCTGTCCAGTGGTCCGGACAGAATCCACACTGTGAACAGGAACAGCACATTGATATCAAGTGGTCAGTGGTCATCTTTAACTGAGCTCACAATAAGGTTCCACAGGTGGGACCCTGCTTTGCTTTGGGTGCCAGTTAAAGGTGTCAGCCTGGTTTTAATTTTTTCCATCCTGGCAATTAGATCCAAGTGTTGTCAGAGGCCACAACGTGATAAACGTCATCATTCCTGAAAGCCGGATACACTTCTTCCAGCAGCTGGGCTACATCCTGGCGACTCTGCTGCTCTTCCTTGTCCTCCTCATCATTGTTGTCCTCGTCACCCGCAAGCGCCGGCAGAGAGGTAAGAGCTGGAAAAGAGCACACTTGTACTTACCTGGGGAATATCCTGGGGCTGGGGGGGCTGATCCTGCAGATAATTCCTGCAGAGCCCAGTGCTGAAGGCCGCGCTCCCCTCTGTAAAACCAGCAGCCTTCAAAGAGGGGAGTCTGCAGACGTTTGTCTGAAGAGAAATTCGTCATTAACATATTGTAAAGCTTTCCAGGCCTTCATTTGGTGAATTGTTCTGGYATAAGGGAGGGAAACTGGCCCTTTTGCACTGGGGTGAGACTCTGTTTACCATGAGAAAGTGGATGCTGAGACCTTASGGTGCCTTCCACACAGATAGCTCTGGATACCAAAAGAAAGCAAGCAGGAGGCAGTGCCTGTCTTCTGTCRAGTTCTTTTGCATTAGGGCAGATTTCTGGCCCTGATCTTACCATCTTGCCAATTATAGCTGGCAATTTTCACCCCTTGCTGGGCGGGGTGAGACCAGTAACTAGGTACCTGATACTTTATCCCTGCTTGTCTCCGGGCGGGCGGTTGTGGGACCTGGATACAGCTGCTCATTCTGTTTCTTCTCCCTGTCTAGGTTATGAATACAATGTGAAGAAATATGGAGAGTRAGTATAATTACCTACGCCTAGAATACTAAATAACATTGAACTTATGGGCCCCAAGCCTCAGCTAGCATTCTGTACTAGAGCACAGCCATATAAAACATGTGTGTCTCATGGAGCTTATTCAGTGCTTTGCAGCCAGCATTTTTGCAGTTATGCCTTGTAGTGATTTATAGCATAGTATTCCCCAAACTACACACTTRTATAATGGTTATGTATTGAGGAGTAACTAGAAGCAGCACTAGAAAAGCTATTAAGAAAAAATGTAGAAGGAGATAGCTATTAAAGGATGTACAATACCATTTTTTCTCCATTATTTCTTTTACAGGAAGGAGGTAAATCTTAAAGAATTTACAGTGGACACAACAGATCTGACTCAATACAAGAGTGAAGACATCAGGCTGGGTATGTATCAGCTAGCAGCCATTCTCCAAGCCACGTCAAAACGCTTTATCACCGAGGAATTCCTACTGGCATTGAGATGTCCAGTTTGAAGATATATAACTACCTGGCTTTAAATTGTAGCTTTGAGAATTTGAACCCACAAGTCAGTGCAGTCAGGGGCTTGCATGGGACAGTCCTGARTTTTGGGTTAAGCTTGAGGCTTATTGATCAGTAACAACTTGGTTTTTCTTGGAGTTTTTGCAGTTCTTTGATATGCAACTCAGAGCTAAATTCAAGTGTGTGCCCTCCAAATTAAGCAGTTTATTTAGGAAAGAGGGAGTTGAAGACAGTTCTCTAGAATCTCTTGTCCAAGAAACAAGAGGTGGCAGGGATAGGTTGCAGACAAGGACAGCAGCATCAGGACTGCAAGGACAAATTCTTCTCTGTATGTGCTTCAGGAAACCTCTCCTGTGAGCAAATTCCGTAAGTAACAGCATCAGTAAAAGGCTTTCAGGTGATCCTCACCCAGAAGATCCAGCTTTTTATTACATTACATTACGTTTTTATCACAATCTGTGGTAGCAATGGGAAGCAGAAAGCTAAAGTATGCTTACCTGACTGGTACTAGAGCAGAAAAATTGAGCTGTGACACTTTCTTGATGAGTGACTGAGTAACCAGGTACTGCCAGGTCTAGACCCCCTGAGGGAAGGACTGATCAGATGTCCTCCTTGCCAGCAAAGCTTTGTTTCCTTTTGATGTTCTGATCTGTCTGAATTGCACCTGCACAGATTACAAAAACAATATCCTGAAGGAGAAGGCTGAGCAAGCCAGAAGCTTCCCAGCAAAGATCATCGACTTAGACAAAGGTACTAATGACCTGCTCCACCCGAGCTGATGGTTGTGGAAACCTTCTGGTGGGCTCTGGGAGGGAGGGAGGACACAAGGCAGCAGCAAGCCGACCAAGCCACAGTCAAGTGAGGAATGTGTAAACATCTTGACAGATGGTAGCAGGAATGAGAAGCTAGTTCCTTGCTGCCCTTTCATCGTGAAGCCACAAGATGCAAGTAGTGATTAGGTTTTTAAAGGGTTTTGGCAGGSCACAAGTAGATTTTCTTTTTCTTTTGAAAAAGAGTGCCCAGCAGGGCTGGAATAGGCACCCTGTTGTACAAGCTCAGAGAGGGCCATAACTCAGAAGTAACCTCCAGTGGAGCTGGGGAAGAAAACAGTGTGGAAGAGAATGTTTTGGATTGAATTCCATTGTGGGCAAYGGAGAGTCACTTAGCTTGGCCAAGAAAAGCAAACCGCTCTCCCTCCCTGGTAACTGTCCCCTATTGTTTACCCAGTATTAATGSAGAGTTTCTAAAACCCTGCATTTTGCAGGGTTGCACTTTATGAAAAGCCAATGCCTGTAAAAAGGGGATTTGGTTTCATGTATCCTGTCACGTGCATTTAGGATGTAGTTGATGCGATCAAAAAGATGATGGTCTGCAGAGTTCAAGTGTTCCCTTAGATCTGCTGTTCTTGCTGCAGCTCTCATGACTTTTTATAGTCTGCAGAGATGATCTGGACAATAATTTAGAGACCACTCACTGGGGACTGTGTGAAGAGGATATTGGAAACATGGTTGAGTGCAWATGATTGTTTGTCACTATGTAGCTAAATCTGTGTCTCAGATCTGTGTGTGCTGCTTGGCATGGTTTCAATTCTCTCTCCAGGTGCTAACCTCYAATCTTCTTTGCTTTCAGATTTCAGGAAGGAATACTGTAAATGAAGACATTCCCAAGCTGCTGGCTGGACCAGAAGCTGCAATCAAAGACAGATAAATGGAAAGAGATGCCTTTTCTTATTGCCACGTCCTTCCAGTTCCCTTAAGTTTTTCATGTAGACTTTGCCCCCACTGAGCACCAGGGTATTTGCAAAAGCTTCCTGAAAGAGTTAGACCATCTGTCTTTATATGCACTTAGGATGGGTTTTGGTGGCCTTTTCTTTTGTCCTCTCCTGCCACATACACTTTTCTTTCTGATATTGTTGTTCTTATGCATCAATGATTTTTATGAGCTGCATCAGCAGACATTTTGCTTTTAAATAAACCAAACCTGCACCACAACCCTGAGCCATCATTATATCAGGCATTTTTYCATCTAGTGTATTCATCAGAAAAATAATAGCCAGGCCTGACTATGATCTCCATACGCTGGCGTAAATCAGGAGGAACACTGCTGTCACTTAGCACTTTAAATAATCCAGATAAAGTACAAATGGCCTTTAACTTGCCCTTTACAAAGGACAATGTAAATGTCCCCATTTTGCCAATGGGGAAATGTAAATAGCCTCATTTTGGAGGGGAAAGAGAGGGACTCRGATCTGTCTGGTTGCCACCATCATGTGGTAGTGTTGACAGCAGCTCCAAAGAGCTCTTGAGGCACAGCCCTGTATTTCTCTTTTTAAGCTTGTCTGATGATTTGTTTTTGTTTCACAGTAGCCCAGATTATATTTGGCACGAGCAGACACTTTGAGCTAAAGGAGGTAGTGATGCAATACGAGTGTCAGTTAGATCAGAACCAAAAAGCTCTTTGTGGAGAGGACTGAACYCTGTGGAATCTGGAGTGTGATTTTCCTGAAGTCCTTGCATGGATCCTGCTCACACAGTGTGCATGCACATCAGGAGAAAGGTATGATTACAGCACAGAGAGATTGTTAAAAGGGAAAAGACAAATTGTTAAAAGGAAAAACCTGCTAAGGAGAGACCATGAGGAGCAAAGTATCAGCACGTTCCACCAAATAGCTTATTGGGCATCTTCACTGGGCAGGCTTTCAGAGGGAGAGCTCAGGAGAGAGAGGAGAGAGATTTTGTGGATTTTGGCACTGCTTTGGCATAGTTTTGGGAAGCAGATGCCTGAGAGAAGGGGTTTGGGAGTTGGAGGGGAGTTATAGAATGAACAAGAGATGCTTGAGTCTACAGGGATGTGGGCTGAAGGTGAGTTACACAAGTGAACAACAGATCCAAAATTGAAAAATGAGAATATATTGTTGCAGTCCAAGCAAATTAAAGTATCAGAAAAGCCAGAAAATACAGAAAACTGTTACAGAAAATGAATTCTGCACAGCTTCTCTGATGGCTTGTTGATATGCTGTGGCACCATTCCCAAATCCAGGGGCACACACCAGGTCCTTGGGATGTGCAGGAAAGGGGGACCTTTCCTACTGTGAGCACAGTGACAGTGGCCAGGGTGAAGGTGCCAACAGTCTCTAATCTCTTTGGGGGTCTGGGGAGAGGAGGGATTGTGGGTGAACGTGGTGACTGAGTGGACCTGGGGTAGGAATTCCAGGATGTTGCAAAGGGAAATGTGAAGAAGAGCCAGTGTGGAGCAACTGTGAGGGCAAGGGAGGGAAGCTGTGGTCTTTGAGCAATGATCTGCTTGCAGCTGCTCTCAGAACCTGGATTTCTGCGTTTGGATGGAGAATCCCGGGGTTTTTGCTGGCAATGAGTGAGCTGCAGTTCAAGGAAAGCACCACAAGCACCACCAATGTGTTGCATTGGGTGYGCTGGGTTGCATAGCCCCGTGGCTAGCAGGGAGAAGGGCCTGAATTGGGCCCAGGCTCCTATTTTTCTCCCCTTGTGCAAAAGTAGAGATGCCTTTGGCTGGAGCTGGTTGCAACCCAAGGCACATTCCTGCAGGTGCTGGGGCAGTGCTGGTTATTCCATCAGGGCAGCGAGTCTCAAGTCATCACCATTAATGTCTTTCTCCCTCCCTTTCATGTCTGTGAGTCAAAGGTTGGAGATCTTTACTTGCCAGTTCAAATTGCTTAGCACAGCTCATATAGACACCAGCCTGAAATGGGGTTACTCATAAACTCCAGAGGCATTTCAATATTTTATTTGACTTCCAGGCTGCAAAATAGCTTAAGGGGAAAGAAATTAATATGTTCTCTGAAACAGGCACTAGAAGGAGCTTTATGAGTTCCTCATCCTTGCTTTGATCATCAGCTTGAATTTGAGTAATGGTCAGATATTTCCTAGCCTGCTTCAGATGGGAGTCCAAATGATATATGTCCTTTGTATTCTTTTGATCTTTTGCATTGGCATGAAGTGTATGTAGGTGATACTGTACGTGAAGATTGGAAGAAGGCTGGACTTGCAGTTAACTCGCTACTTGGGCTGCAGAAGCACTGGTTCTGTTCCACTCGGCGTGTTCCTAGACAAATCAGTTTTCTTTCTCCTCTCTCTCCTTTCAGCCTTTCTTTCTCTCATATTGGGACCCGAACTTGCCTCTCATGAAGCAATGATGTCTGAACGTTTGCACAGTATTTTGAGGAAGCTACATGTGCTTTGCTTGAGCTTTTTCAAGGACTGTTGTTGCTCTATCAGTGTAATACTGCAACTCGGTAGACTTCTTTGCCTGTCATTTCATAAGCTTTTAGCAAGTTTTGCCTCGTTATAATCCTCTTGGTTCCCYGAGACATGTATTTCTTGTTCAGTTAGTTAAAATAACAGTAAACCCTATTTTCCTTTTATGCCCAATACAGCTCTGCAAGTTCTGAGCTCATTGAATGCAGAGAACTGGATGTGCCTCATAGGGTAATTCAAATTTTGTGGACTGTAAGCTTTGATTGTTGAACAGGGATATAGCAATGACCTTAAAACGGGTTATATTAAATATTAGCTGGTCTCAGATGGGCTTAGTTCTTTGGAAGGAAGACATTTCCAAAAGCTTTCTTCATAAAGAAGAGGATTTTATATTTTATGTTGTATTATAGATCCTGGAGTTGATATTTTTGTCCCTTGTGCTTGTAGCAATGAAAATGTTATCCTTTTCTCATGATTTAATTTATCTAACTCGAAAGGAAAATTACCATACAGGTGGTTTTATTTCACCTGTGTTCTGCTTCATTTGCTGCTCTTTGGTCTGTTTGCTTCTTTCTTGTCCTTGCATGACAATTTGCTGCTGTTTTTTCTTATCATTGCATGACAATTTGCAGGGAGGGGAGAGTGCGTGTGCACAAATCCTAGGCTTAGATGAATGAAAACGACATTGCCGTGACCTTAATTGGACATAAATAGAAGGAATGCTCATCTATAGAAAGGAAAGTAAGTACAGATAAAAGGTTAAGGCACCTATGTGGGGACTTGGAGAAAGCAGAAGAGTGGAGGGTTTATTTCAAAGGATCTGGGGAAAAAAATATGTTTCCATAAGCTGGTGAAGAGTTACTGAGCTTATGCACTTATAAAGATGAACAATCTTTATACAAATGCCAAAGGGATAGGTATTATATAAATAGTGAGTTATTATTTTTTAATGCTAAACTAYACAGCTGCTTCATAGTACTTGAAAATGTTGCTTTGAAGGGGGGGTGGTTTTGCAAATTAGAACCTTTCCCAGTGCCCTGGTTGCACATGTGTTGTCTGGAGACTAATGACAACTAGAATGCAAAGCAAGGGAGAGCCACTCACTTTGGCTGACACAAATAAAGTCCCAGTGCTGTCCTGTGTCTCTGCTATTTGGTGATGATACAGAGCCCAAGATTTGCAGGCACGTTGGAGCAGATCTGAGGGCACAGAACTACTTGGTGCAATATTGGTTTGCCAGAAGAGACCCAAAGGCCACTGACATAACTGAGACTAGACCTAGAACTTCTCTTTTCTGCTCTGTGCAAACTTTGGCTTTTGAGACAGAGAGAAGGACTAGCTCCATAAAATTTGTTTTATTTCTTTGCTATAACTGAATTATTTTTATTATTATTACTACTGTTATCATTTATCAATCAGTTGTGTAACTCTCCAAACATTTAAGAAATAAAGAAGAATGTAATAGAGTTTCAAGTTCAGGTTGATGTTATTTCTTGCTCTTTTGAGATGCTGTCTAAGCTATTATCCAGCATTAGGTCGTTCTTCCTAGTAGCTGTGCAGCATATTTCATCTTGGAACATCCTGAAGGGCTTGACAAAGTGCAGACCTGGTGTAGTTAGTTATTCCAGTAATTTCAGTAGTTTCCACAAGGGACTTTATCATCTGACTTTGTCGTGGAGCCCATTGACAAAATTTAACTCTCCAAAAAGGTTGCATAATGAACAGGCCTTCAGATGCACATGGATTTCTGATCATCTATCCCAGAGAAGAGTGGCAGCTCCTTCATAATACGGAGCTCCGCGGGATCAACAGGGAAGAGCATAAATCCTGCTGGAATAGTTAACTGCACAGTTACTTGCTTTGCTCCCTGTCCAAATTCCTCATCTCTTGCAGGGCTGACACCTCAAAGCTACTGCTGCACATCCTGCTCTTGGAGGACTGCCACCCCCTGAGTAGTATCCCAGCTGGCAGGACAGGGTTCTTCCAGGGACACGGCTGGAAAGAGGCTGCAGTGCTGCCTGCATGGACAGAGCAGGGTGCAGGTGAGGCATCAGAGCAGGAGATGAAGCTAAAGAAGTGGCAAACGAGCACATTGCCCAAAAAAAGATTATTGAGCAGCCTGCTTGACTCTAGTGAAAATATCTTCCCCCTTACCTGGTTGGAAATCGTATTAGAGCTGCTCTCCTGGCATTTCGTATTGCTTCCTCAGTGGGATGAATCATCTTGTGATGATTCCTTGTACCCTCTTGGACCAGGAAAAAAAAAAGGGGGAGCCTTTTTGGAATCTGAGGCCTTATCCAAACTGTGTGGGTGCTGTGGGATTTTACTGGTCAGCTATGGCTATAACCTATATGTCAGATTCTTCACTGTGAGGAGAGGTTAAATGAGAACTAGTGGAAAAGAGACACTTTGGGCAGGTGAGATCATCCTGGGAGTGGTGCCCATTCCATTGGGAACGTCTAACTCAAAAGCATTTTTCTAAGTTTTTTTTTCTCAAAAGCCACAGGCAAAGTACAGCACCGTGCCACAGAAGATTCCTTCAAATTATACTGTTGATGCTGGGAACTGGAGATGCCAGCATTTTGCTGGGCTTAGATGACACGTGTTGGATAAGCTTCTATATTTGTTCACTGCTGGGGGAAATAGGGCGCTCAAGGGTAGTAAAGTGCTTATTTCTACTCCTCTGACACTCTGTGCATATGAAAATGCCCAGTTCCTTCTTGAACCTTCAGGGCCTCTTGCAGAGAGACACGAGAAGGACAGGAAGGTAATTCATTCAGAGTCTGCTAATTCCTCCATCCCTACACCCCCCTCTAACAGGGTAGAGATTCCTCAAACTTTTTGGTGGCGGTAACAGAAGAGATGGAAAAGGAAGACTTGAAATCAGGGAAGAAACTCTTCATTCCTCTGAATCCTGAGAGTTTTGCTCACCTGCTGGTGCTGCTGGTTAGTGTTTTGCATTACAAAACTCTCTTTTCAGCAGCTCCTGTGCAGCACCAGCATGAGGGTTATTCTTTACACATCTGTCTCTTCATTATGAAGAACACGGTGCCTCATTCCTACAGACCTGCAGAGTAGCATCCAGGAAGCAAAAAGACAGATTAAAAAAAGACAGATATGTATCAATTAAGAAAGTTCTCAGAAAATCCTCTCATGAAAATGCCTGCTATGGCTTCYGATTTGAATCCAGGGGCAATGAAAGCCCTGAGGAGCTTTGCTAGGGAGCCTTGTTCGAACTGCAAGGCTTTTGCTTCCCTCTGGTGGTTGCACCTTGGTTTTCATGGAAGGTGCTGGGGACGGAGCCGTGCCTTGACCTGGCCGTGCCCAGGCTTTGCTGTGCAGGAAGGGAGTTAGTTCAACAGGGTGAAAAAACAGGCAGAGCTCCCAGGCCGGGCCTGTAAGCAGCGAGAAGTGACTTGCACYGCTCTCCTGCTGATAGATAAGAGCTTAAGGTGCAGCGGGCTGCCTCTTACTTTTAATTGCATGGAAACTGCTTGGTGGTAGTTGCATCTTTCCGCTTCTCTTCTAGTTCTGTTCCCAGGCTTGGCTCTCGGTCTGCGTCGTAGCTCATCTTGTCCACGTGAACGAGGGGGCTGAGAGGGAAGCCCGCGTCTCCCTCGGAGATGGAGCCCGGAGCTGCTGTTCGGAGCGTGACGAAAACCTCGGTGCAGAGACCGGTGTTTGCGCGGGGAAACCTGGGATCACACCTGGGATCGCTGAGCGATTGACCCGCAATTCCCGCGTGGTCCGTGCGGGTACCGGCTTCACGGATGCTGTGAAATACCCAGGAAAGCTCAGCTGTCATGAACGTCACGGTGCTCAGCGCCTCGGCTTGGGCCAGCTAAAGCAAAAGCTTATTATTTTTTTTGGTAAGCCCTCAGCTTTTTGCACATACCAACAACCTCCCCCCAAAGCACAGTCATTCGCCTCATTTTCGTTGAGAAGGAGCAAGGCCCTTGGGCACCTTTACGGGTCCGCAAGAAGCTCCGGCAGTCCCAGGTGTGCGAGCAATCACTATTTACCTCATGGTTTCACGGATTTTATCGTGCTTTCCCCCCCCGTGCGCTGCCGCTCGCGGCAGGGCCCGCCCGCGGGCACCGTGTGCGGGCCCTTCCCCGGGCCGCGCGTACCGAGAAGCCGCGACCCGCCCGGGCGCCGCGCCGGGGGCCTCCATGGAGGCGGCCGGGCCGCTTGGCCGAGGGGCCGGGGCGGGAGCGGCGGCGCCCGCCGGGGGGGCGGCTGCTCGCGCTGCCGTTCCCGGCTCGGGCAGCTAGAGAGCAGTGCAGGGAGCGCGGCGGCGCCTCGGAGCGCGGAGCGGCGGCTCCGCTGCCCGCCTCGCCCATGGCCGAGACCAAGATCATCTACCACATCGACGAGGAGGAGACGCCGTACCTGGTGAAGCTGCCCGTGCCGCCCGAGAAGGTCACCCTGGCCGATTTCAAGAATGTCCTCAGCAACCGGCCCGTGCACAGCTACAAATTCTTCTTCAAGTCCATGGACCAGGATTTCGGGTGAGGCGCCGGCGGGGTCCCGCGGGCCGGGCCCGGGCGCTACGGGCGCCCCCGCGGCGGCCCCGGCGCCCGCTCCGCTCTAGGCCGCGGCCGCCGGCACCGGCGGGAGCCGCCGCTAAAATGGCGGCCCGGCCCGAGCGCCGGGGAGGCCGGGGCCGGGCGGGCCGCGGCGCTGACAGCTCCTCGGCGGGGTCCCCCTGGGCGGCTCGCGCCTCGTTTCTCCTGAGCTGCCCCGATCCCGGCCGGCGGGATGGGCGATCGGCGGCTCCGGCCGCCCCGCTCCGCCGCCGCCGCGGCCTCCGGCGGCAGCTGTCACCGCGCGGGGGGCCTCGGCCCGGCCGCGGGATCCGTCCCGAGGGCGTTCGGGGCCGCCGAGGGGAGCCCGGCCCGGGGTGCAGCGGGAGGTGAAGCCGTTTGGATAAGCCAAGAAGCCTCCCTGAGAATCCTGTGGCTTTTCCGGGTCTGTATTTGCGCGCTGGCGTGCGAGCAGGAGCAGTTATTGAAACGATAACTTGTTTATCCGCCCGGCGGGTAACGAATCCCCCGTGTTTTGTTGTCGGGAGCGCAGCCGGTGAGGCGCTGCGCTGTCAAACGCCCTTGGTGACCGTTTATTCCCCATTCCTGAGCGCGCTCGGGAGGCGGTCGGCATCGTCCTGGGTCCGCGCACCGCCGTGGGGTCCTGTCGCCGGGGTATTCACCCCCATAAAAATTAAAATAAAGCAATAAACCCCCGTTTGACAGCTCGCCGGGAAGTAACTTTCCAAACGCGTTTGTCCCTTTTGTAGTAAATCACTTCTTGTGCTCGCCTCTGTCACGGGCAGGACGGTCTTTGCATAGAGCGGGTTTGGGGAAAGGATTACGGACCCGACGCTAAAATAACGCTACGACTGAGGTGTGAACGTGACGCCTGGTAAAGCCTGTTCTTCTTTTACACGTTCTATAGGCTCGTTTTTCCTTCCTGCAAGCGTGAGACCCCGGCGGGACGCAGCCGGTGCTTCGTCGACGTGGGTTTCYTGAGCGCGGCGTTGCCGGTGTTGGCGCGGTGCTGCGGGAGCGTTCGTGCGCCGGCCTGGTTTAGCGGCCGTGGAAGCGTCTGGGGAGAAGCAAACCACGGCAGGAGCGGCTCGGTTTCCAAACAGGGTGTTTGAACTGCCTRATAGTTCCTAACTGGAACTATTTCTCCTGCACCCTAAAGTGACAGGGACACGTGGCCCCATAGTAGTCTTAAAATGACAGTTCTGAGGCTTTTTCCAAGCTGCCTCATCCAAGGATATTTGATTTATGGAGAAAACTTATACAATTGCTAGCACCACTACTGAAAATTCAGCTCTGAAAGGACGTAACCTCTGCTGAGGTCTTGAGGCGTAACAGGGATATATCCTGCAGGTTGGGATTGGTTTTRGGGACAGACAACGCAAATCCTGCCGTGGATTTCCTTGTTTGAAAGCCAGAGTGAAAAATATMTGATCTTCTTTCCTTCCCCAGGAGTGATGGAAGGTGAAGAGTTGCAGGTGGGTGATTAAATTTAAGGTCTTTAAGTGGCATTTCCCCTATTTTTACAGTAATATTAACTGTGATTGCCCCACAGCTGGTATTTAGAGCTTTGCTGGTAAGGAGCACGGCTGCAGTCACAGGAGGGCACGTCCACCCGAGCGGCTGCTATAAAGCCATAGAGGTTGGTGGTATATAAATTCACGCTGGGCTTATCTGGTCGTGTAGAGCTTACCTCGTTTCTGTGTGCATCCCTTCAGCATAACAAATTMCATAGCTTGGAAGAGATGGCATGCTATTAAATGCCTATATGCAAGCATATAGCTATAACGTGTAGGTATAACATATGTAMCTTCCATTGGCAGGATTTGTACTGTATTTCATGGCCCACCATAGGAGTAGAAGAGTGAGAAGAAAATTGACTTCAATGTGGGGCCCTATATTATCTAAAAACATTCCTCAAAATTATACAAATAAACAGTGCCTACTTGGTTTTTTTTCTTTCCCTGAGTGTTTATTCTGGCTATTTCAAAGCACAGATATTTGCTCCTTCATTTTCTTCTCTCTTCATCACCTAATGAGCAGCCGAGGAGCCAGGGCACCTCTTGCTGATGTTAGGGAGATCCTGCTGGGTCGTCACTCYCCTCTTTGCATGAGCTATTTTGCAYGGGGGCTGCGTTAAAAAGCTCCGTGAAATATTTTCAGGARTCAAAATACTAGRTTTATATTTTAGACCCTTTGCTGAAAGYCTCCAAAAGTCTAAAMCYACCTAATTTACCCTCCAGTGGTGGTAGAGATGCAGACTGGGTTTTAAGCCTGGGTATTTCTGATTTTCAAAACGAGCCGTATGGACACAACCAAGTCCCTTCTTGCTCACCTTTCTATTGTGACCCAAATTAAGAGATGGCCATAACAGACCTGTACATCTAATTTCTCCCTTATGCGTCTGAAAATGTTGTTCAAAGAAGATTTTTTGTTTCTCTGTCTTCTGTAACAAGTACTTAGACCTGAACTACAGTAACATTTTGGTTTTTAACGTAGTGTTCTGTTTTTCAGATCTTCTGTCCCTCGCATTGCTGTGCACAACTATAATTTGGCACGTTCACTGCTGCTTGGCAGGGTGGTTTGCAAATCCCAATCCGGAGTGAAAAGTAGTTCTTGTGTTAGGAAAGCAAATGTTTTCCTGCAAAAGTGGAGCTTCCTTGAGAAGCCAGTGCTGAGGAACTGCCTTTGCAGTTCTACACATGCTGTTGCAATTAAGGCACAGCCTTTCCTGGATCCTGAAATAATATAATAAATAATTCTGTTCAGGCACAGTGTTTGCATTGAATTGTTTCCTGCTGCGGAACACGGGAGTTCCTTAGGGCCGGAGCGGGGCTGGATTTGGGGCATTGGGCCATACCAGGYTGTGATGTGGAAATGAAATGGGTCTTGGTATTCCCGCGCTGACTGACTGGCCTCCCTTCCTGGAAACTGCTGGAGAAGCCTGTTGTAGGAGTGGTGTATTTCCTTCTGCACTTCAGTTACATTTTAGTTTACTACAGTGCCTTGCGGTGCTAATATTATACTGTCACTAACACTGTACAAAACAGATATAATGTGGACCTTTAACTTGCCTTTTTTTTCTGACAGTATTACTTTGATATAAAAAGATTTCTTTCTGCGTTATTTCCTTCTTGATAGTGACTCCTGCATTAACTTTTGATAGGATGGCCCTGAGTGTCTTCTGAATACACAGGCTTTCCTGCTGAACGGGTGTGGGTATGGTGTGTTATCTATAAGATGCAGATGTTTAGCTGTGTTCTAACTTATAGACTCAACTCCTGGCAGGGGTTTGTAGCTCCTGAGTKTCTTCTAGTCAGTGGCAGATTAAGTTGGGACACGGCAAGAGCTCCTTCCATAATGTGGTAGTATCTGATGGTTAAGGGAAAGTGCCACTTGTGATGGATGTTTTAGAAGGGGGGTTGTCATCAGCTGCTGTAGTGACTTGCAGCAACTGAATCTTCTCCTCTCGAGGGAGAGCTTAGAGGTCCCTTCCTATCGCTGGAATTGCTGATTATASAGCCACACATCCTTGTAATCGTCTGTGTAATGCAATTTTGTTGATACTTTGATGATTGAAAAATGAAAAATAAAGATATAGATAGGTGATGCTTAGGCTGTCATCATTAAAACTCYGATAGCTGCATAAACTGTGTAGGATGCTAGTGATTCATGTTGAATCTATGTGACTCATCCCATGTGAAGAATTCCTATCTGTCTCCTTTTAAATGTTAGGTGTTTCCATAGCTTTTCTATGTTGTACTATATAACCACTATTAGTAACTTCCAATATACAGAGCAGTATATGCTGTATATGATGCAGACATTCCCATTAGATACTTGCTTTAATTTTGCTGTAAAATAGCCTGCTTTGAAACTTTGTTTTACTGTTTTGTCTCTAGCTATAGTCTCTATAGCTACAGTTATTTTGTCTCTATAGCATCTAGTACAGGATACTTTAGGTTGTAATTACAACGTGGTAGGTTCTGAGGGAGAACTGTCCCACCTCAAACACACGGCCTGGCCAAGCTCTCTGTGCAAAAGTTGGTGCTGATAAATATGTTCCATCGAGTGTTGCTCTGATTTCCTTTGTGCTGTTTAATCGAGATGAGAGCAGGGCAGGAGCTACCGATAATGCCTTTCAGTGCTGCAGAATAAARGAACAAACCTGTCTTGGGCTCTGTAATCTTCATCCATCAAATACCAGGGTATGTCTCTTCTGCTGTCCTTCTGGATGAGGTTCAAGCCCTCATTCTTTCCATTGTGTGAACTAATACTTTTTTGATTATACTTCTTCGGGGAGTATTTGAGGAGTGGCTTTTTAGGCATTCCTTTGGTATCAGTAACAAAACTTCCTATTGAGCTGTAGTTTTAGGAGCAGCTGTTTCTTGCACAGATATTGCTTGTCTTGGTACCTGGTCTGCTGAAGACGAGCAAGCAGTCGTGATTGAAAGCTTAGGGTTATGGGCATATTTTTAAGTGGAAGAACAATATGGGAAGCACTAACTGGGCTTGGAAAGCTGTCCCTGTTCTGATCCAGGGATAAGGCAGCAGCCTGGATAGAAGTGGTTTGCAGGTGGATTCTGCCTTTCAGGTGGGCTCCGTTTGCTAGGCAAAGGTKAGGACATAGACTTTGTTGGTGGCGGGGAGAGGGAGGGGAGGTAGTGATTGCCACAAAGATCTTAATGAGGTATTTTTGCTGGTATTTTTAAGGAGACCTCCCAAGACTACAGGCAGCATGAAAGGAAGCGTACCTCCATACTTATTTGAAAGCTGAACAAGCAGGTGAAAGAGGCTGATATCGTAGGTCAGTTACAGGTAGGAGTTTGTCTTTGTTTTTTTTTTGTAAACAGAATAAAATGAAGTGGTTCACGTTTGCACTCCTACCTGTCTAGCCTCATTTTCTCTCCGTGTTTTTGAGCAAAGAACACGTTTTCCAGAACAGGATTGAGTAAATAATTTGTTTCCTGGGAGTGGAGCTAATTGAACTAGGTTTCCTGAAGATTTGTGTCTTTCCTGTGTAAACTTACCTTATTTTCTGCATCAGTCCTTTTTTTGGCCTCCTTGGTCAGTTAGCAGGTAGCCTGTTTACTTAGACACAAGGATAAGAAGAATTGAGGCCTCAGCTGGTAATGCACTCGCATAATTTACTACATATGTCTATATATGCCTATAGCATGCTAACTGAAAATACCTTCCTGATGGCACGTGGCTTTGAACAGATGAAGTAACAAACTGGTTCCTTGTAAAGCTTTTTCCCCTGTGCCTTTTTGTCCATACTTGTCTATGTGTAAGCTAGAAAGGGTGGTTGCATAATAGTCAAAGTTGTCTTAAGGTCACACAGGCAGCTCTTCCGTGGCTCACCAAGAAAATGAATGCAAGGCCTGTGCAAGGCTGGATACTGCAGTCGGTGGCTAAGTTTTACGGCCCTCTTCTTCTGCCAGCTTTGCTTTGCTTTGGGAGGACGTAGCGAGTTACACAGCAGCACTGATCCAAAGCCTGGGCAGGTCCATTTCTCCTCATTTCACTGAAATATTTAAAGCATTATATTGAAATAGTACTGAAATTAGTAAAGGTAGGGCTTGGGCTTGAATATCTGCATCAATAGCCAACACCTGGAGAGAAAGGACATCCTAAGACGGGAAGGGTGATTCTTTGATGCCTATGGAAGGTTGAAGCACGTTACCTAGCAGTTGGTTACGTAGTTAAAGCACGGGAGTGAGATTTGGGGTGTGAGCAGAGAATCTGCATTCAGCCACAGACAGACGTGGGCACGCTGCAGTGCGGTGCTGAACTGAGGCCTCCTTTAGCCCCTTGCCCAGGAAGAACAGTCTTTCTTCCCCCTGAGGTTCTTTGTGTTTGCTGAAATCTATAAAGGTTTTTCTAGACGCGGTGTCTTACTGCTTGTGTTTGTACAGCACCTAGCACTGCTGCGCTTTACTTTTTGCTGACATCAGAAGGCACTATTATAATACAAATAATAAAAATATGTACAAAACACCAGGCTGCCAGACCCCAGAGCTCCTGTTTCTGTAACCACACTGAGTTACCTTACACATATTTTGCCAAGCTGGTTCTGATAGCTCTGTGCAGTACAATTCACTGCTTATTTTAAAGACCCACCTTTAATTGAATCTAAATACTTAAAACAACCCCTTTTTCTGCTGGAACCTGAGGACTGCTGTGCTCTGAGGGYGGAGTATGCTATATTTATTAAAAGCTAATGCTGTGAAAACATGCTGAAGGGATACATCAGGTTTGGTGTGCTTCCTGTAGCTAGTGATTTGCAGTGAGACAAGTTAGAAAAACAAGTTTACTACTGTTCCTTTGATGAACACCTTCCCATAGTGTGTGCAGTTTTCTTTCCAGTGCTCAGGTAGCCTTGTTTTGGTTTAAACATACACAGGCTGTACAGTTGTTAAAAGCATGAGCTATCTCTGCGGGTTTGAAGTTTAGCCACATATCTGTGTTTTATCTGGGATTTATGAAATAATTTTTGAAAGTTTATCACCCTTCTAATCTGCTGCAGGAGAGCGAGCAGGCAAAAGGAGACGAAGCAGGAGGAATCCACACCACCAACCATAAATAGTACGGGGATAGATTCAATTTTGAATTAAGCAATTCATTTACGTGCAGGATTAAAATCTCTAAAGATTGTCGTGCTGTAGTTGAGATGAGCACAGCAGGATGCTTCCAGTTGGACCCTGCCTGACTTCCCACGTGGTCTGGCATTTTTGAAAACCGCTTTGTTCATGCTCACCTTGGAGATCCCCCTTTCAGTGGCGTGACTTGTACAGCTTGGTGGTTCTCATTCTGATTAGCACCTCCAGAGAAAAACAATCTCAGAACGGGTAGGTGTTATTGGGGCTATGGCTTGGGCACGGAGTTCTCTGGATCTTCCTCTAATCTTCCACTCTGAGGGCAAAAGCCAAGCGGAGGTTTTAAGTGCCTCTCCTGTGTAAGGGTGGGAAAGCTGTGGTGTTTGGCTGTGCTTTTTCCCTCTGATTACTGCTCRTCCTTTAGCAAAGGGCATTTGGATCAGCTGACACTAGAATGCCATTTTATAAGTTAATTAAGCATCAACTCAAGGATTAATAAGCACRTTGGATAAGAAGACAGAGGGAGTCTCTGGTGATGATGCTGAAATGCTGCTTTGGGGGGCCTCAKTTTTGGAGGGGATTACTGGAGTCTTGTTCTCCAGTTCCTGCTGTAGAGATTAATAATATTGAGACAAGCTGCTGAGCAAATACAGAGGAATTTGCAGTGCTCAAGAAAGGATGACCTGAATGTTTGCCCCCTGGTTCTCTCTGTTGTGGCATATCTCCATGATAAACCTAAGTAGATGATCAGAGGTTAACTGAGGGAAATAATAATCATTCAGGGTTATTTTTATGGCCTTTTGTGGCCTTAAAAGATTGTGAAAATCATTTGGGAGGACACTCCCAAGTGTACAAAAGGATAACATTAAGACCAGGAAACGTCCAGTGTTTCGGTTACTGGAGTTGAAAGCTTGAGAATGATAAAACTTCTTCGRCTTGCACCATTGACTCGCTCAGTAGCATTTGGCTCCTGGGCTTACTATTTKGTCTCCTCATTTGTGAAGTCAAAAATATCCCCTTTTTGAAAAGCACTCCTATTTTTATCAACGGAATGAGGTAAGGGCCCGTATTCATGACTCTTTATTCCCTACAATATAGTTGCTGGAAACCATGCCTGGTCAGTGTGAGCCTTTTAGGGCTGAAGTTGTGACRTTAGCACAAGAAACCCTGTTCATTTGCAGTTGGAGAAGAGCCAGAACACTGGGAAGTCTGGTTTATGTGTACGGCCAAGTGTCTGCTGTCGCAGAGGGTGACAGTGAYGTGGGAGGTGAATCAGCTCGTCCTTTGCTATGACTGATGACTTGGTAGGACTGTTGGTAACGCACGAGTTAAATATGAAGGTTCCTCAAGTCCTTTAAGCGAAGAAAAAAACCCCAAATCACTAAAATTGAGGATATATTGAGGATGTATAAATCTCATTACTGTATTACAGGATTTGCAGTGTTAATGCTTTCAGAAATTCTCAGTCGAGGAGTCGATTTTGAATCCAGCTTTGTGTATAGAAGGTGCACACGGTCTGCTCACGTGGGCTGCAACTCGGCAAGAATGAGGAGAGACAGTTTTTTGTCCCTCTCTAYTGCTGTCTTGCTGTGTCTCCTGGGATATATCCTATAACCTCCCTGTGCTATTTAACAAGCTTAATGTATTTTTGCACTTAGAGGTGGAAATCTTTAACCCAAGAGGTGAAGACAGTGCAGTTGTCATYTCATCTTGTTGTCTGTAGCAAAGAGTTGCTCTCCCTCCTATCCCGAGGGCAGACTAGCTGTTTTTTAGCAACCGTTTGGTCCTTTTAAATGTTTTTCAATTAGGAGGTAGCGGTAATTTATTTTAACCTACAAAAGACCATTTGGCTCTTGGAATCCCTGTTGCTGTTTGCAGGAGAGGATCATAAACAGATGATACTGTAATTTCTTGCTTATAGTGAAGTTTTGCAGCTGTCTTTAAAAAGTGCATGTCATGCATAAACAGTTTGATTCTGTGGGTCCCTTGAATGTTTGCGGTTAATTTCAGTAGTAATTATGCAGATAATTAGAAAAGAAAGGGAGGAAGAACATGCTGTTATTAAGCAATATGAGCAATGATAGAATGGAGTGAGATTCTCTATGGGTCAATCAGAGGGTCAAGGTCTTCCTAGYAGAAAGTCCCCATTTCTCCTCCTGATGGCTTTGAAACTGCAGCCGTGCGAATGTCATAGTTTGAATAAGTCTCTGTGCTGAGGGATCGTATGGATATAACGTCCAAATTCAGTTACATGATGTAACATTGGCAGATCCCTGAATCCTCTGCGGTTCTAAATTAGTGTCCCGGCCCTCTTTATGTCAGCTATGTGATGCTGGCATCTCTGAGCCTCGGAGTTCAGTGTAGGTGCCAGGGTTGTACATCCGAGGGCTGCCATCTGCTCTGTATAAATAGAACAAGGCAATTGCATCACAGCCTATGGAATTTTGTACTCGGAAAGCCCCCCGTGATCCGCAAAATGCAGATGCTCATCACGTTCCCGCTGCGGTTGGTAGAGCAGCGGGAACTCCTGCATGAGAGCACCACGTGTCACTTGATGAGAGCTCCTCCTCGTACATATGGCATTTGCTGAGCTCTTTTAGGGTCCGTAGCAGAGTGTCCTCCTGTTGCAGCACTAAAGGCACTTGTGACTAGTKGGTGGAAGTGAGGATCTCTGCCACCTTGCATAGCAGGTTGGCACTGAGGGGGCTTGGATTTATTTAGCCCAGGATGTCTCCCAGTGCTTGCTTCCTTACGGAATAACCCCAGCATTTCTAATGAAGGATTAATTTATTTTCTTTCGTTATRTACTCGTCAGGATTAAGGAGGAGATGGAAGACTCAGAAGGCCTTTGTATATATCAGACTCATCGTATCACAGTAATCCCAACCTTAGAATGAATTCWGCCTGAGCTAAAACAGGAATACAGTGGGAACCAGCCTCTTTGCCCCCCACCGCAGTGCCGTTTTAACAGCACTAACAAGCTGTCAGTTTGGACATCTGGGAATCTCCCTTCACAAGCAGCCTTGAGTCTTTGCAATGTAGCTCCAGAGCTTTTCCACAACAGCARTTTGTTGGTCTCTTCTTATGCAATTGTTTCCATTACTTAAGAAAATCAAATCAGGCTTTTAGCATCTTCCTAAGGTTTAATAGGAACTCTTAGCTTTGAAAATTGGCTCAAAACAAGTATTTTATTCTTGAAAAAAATACATTGATGCTTGCAGTCTTTGAATGGCTTCTTCCTCCTTTTATGGAATGGGAAGCATAGAGTGACTGTATGGACTAGGGATGCAGGGATTTGAAGTGTGAATTCCCTTTTTTTGTTTCTCCCTGTGTGCCTTGTTTGACCTTGMGCAAGCGATCTAGTGCCTGATATAACAACCAGTTAAACGTGTGCCTCAGTTTACATGCAGGAGTTGTCTCTCTGGAGGAGATGATGAGCACATTACAATTAAGTGCCTGGGTAACCTTGTTAATAGGAGCTTCTATCTTTTGGGTTTCAATTCACCATTTGTAAAAACTTGTAAACCAGACTAAATTTGAGGTTCCTGCAATCCRATGTAAATGGTGACAAGCTCCTTGTTTCAGTCTACACAAAAATTCTCRTTTGCTTTAGTGGAATTAGAAGCTAATTCTGAAATGGTAGCTATTATATAGATGTGTCTATAATGGAGCAGTCAAATAGTTAATGTTGAAGTATCTGCCTCGTCTGCCTTTCAGATTGTCCCAGCAGGGGTTGCGTTACGTGGTTGACATCAGTGCCCTTCCAGCTCCTGCTTCTTGCTCATGCTGCTTTGTCATCCCCCACCTCTCCCCCTGCATCTTGTTATTACATCTCTTAGTGTGGTCAATAAGCAAATTTGTCMTCTGCTTATTTTAGTGTATTTTTGTCCCCCCCTTTCTCCCCACCCAGGCCAAATTAGCAGTAAGCCAGTGAATTGAAGCTAATGCTCCTGTGAATTCTCCTGTGCTGCAGGGCAGCTTTGCGTTTTTAGTGCCAAGCTGACCTGAGTTTGTGTGAAGACACGGGTGCAGTTGCAAACCCTGCCACGCCGTTCCCTGCCTCGGCTTCGGGAGGGATGCAGTAAGTCCTTCCTCTTGGCTTTTGGCTGATCACCTTCCCTGCGGAAGGCTTATCCCTTTCCATGTGGTGCCAGGATAAGCAGAGCCTGCTTTCAGCTTTAGAGGGCTTTAAATGCTGCTTAAAAAATACAAAAGTAACTCGTTGCCTCCCCTTCCCATACTGTGGTACACAAAGCAGTGTTATCTAGTAAATTAAGACAGAGGTCCTGTTGAGTTCTGCATTTAAACCTGCAAGTGTTTATTTAGAAGTCAAATTTACTTGGGCCTGGACAAATCTGGAATGAAAAGTTTGCATTTTCCTTGGTCTGTCCCTTTTGCATATTATGGGAAGTGTGTTTTTCTTGTTCTGTCCCTTTTGCATATGGAAAGGGACTGTGTTTTCCTGGTTCTGTGCTGTTTGCATGTAGAAATAGGTGCAGTTCTCTCTCTGTGATGCATAAAATCTAAGTGGCTTTTATCTGARCTGTTTCTCCAAGCAGCCTCTTAGGTTGCTGGGATGACTCCCAAGGAAGGGGAGGTGAGGAACCAAACAGGCAGAGCTGGGCAGGCAAAGAGCAGCACCTAGTRTGATAATGGGTGCCCCTCCTGGGACCTTCTGCCTTGGTGCTTTACCAGCTGCTAGGTAGTAGTTGGGGGATTTTAAAATGACATTGTAGAATTCTTTTWAATTAAATTTGCTGCAGTCTAGCCTGAAATGTAGAGCCGAATGCTGAGGTTCCCCTTTGCTAAGGGGAACTCCTCTCTGTGTTCTGCCTTTTCCACTGGTGTGTGTTTGTGAAAACGGGTAATTTTGGGCTCATCTTGGCCAAACCTGCTGGAATGATCCCCATCTTCTATGGGCTTGTGTCCAAAGACTGCCTGTTTCCTAATTTGTCTCCACCTTGGGATTTTGTGACAAGCCATGTGGCATTCAGTGCCTAAACAAACTTTTAGGCCTGGTTGTTCTTTGAAGGTGAAGATTGGGTGGAATTTAGAGTTAACTCCGAACCRAAGAGCTCTCACACACTTTTCTTYTCCATCTTTGAAGGRTAGAAGCTGTCCAGGCCATGTGCTGCATCCTGAAACATCTGGGAGAGGTTCCCATGTTATCTSCTTCTCCGTTGCCTTGGAGACTGGATGAAGGTGTTGGGAATTGTGCATTGACTCGCTCTGCATGGACGGGGCAGGAGGCTTCATGTACGTGCACAAAACTGACAGCTGAAGCCTTCAGGTGGCTTCCCGCAGGAAAACAAAGAGGAWATTTGGTCTTCTAGGCTTTTTCTCTGTAATGCTGCAGGAGAGCTGCCTTTTTGCTGTGGTGTGGAGGCAGCCATGGGTTGTAATCTGCACCGTTGTGCCCCCGTGGGTTATGCAGGTCTGCAGGCTCCCGGGCGCTGCTATCGCACGGGCTCAGTGCAACCCCGCTCCTACCTCGCCGTGTGCTGTGACCGAGCTGCACTTCAGGAAGCTCATGTAGAGCAACGGCCCTGATTAAAGGAAACKAAGTAATTTTCACCACATCAGTGACCAGAAGGATGCCATTTAATTAAAATATGTCTAGACAAATAACCTAGGGAGAGAGCGATACCATCTCTAATAAGCAACTGAGGTTTCTGCATAGGGACCATGCTAAACAAACTCATGAATAGCTTCTTTTCTTTCCCAAGYATCCTGAGTCTGGGAGCAGAGCAGCTGCTTCTGGGGCATGTGGATATTTCCCATGCAAGTTGATTGGCATTTCTCTCTTGMTTAGCAATTATTTTGCCCTGGCTGTAAGTAGTTTTTTCTGTGGTGTATTGATGAGCACTTGTGGCTAGTTTATTTTTTGACCTAGCTTTAGAATTCTAATGGGGTGTTTTAAAGGGAGCATAAAGGAAGCGTCTCTGAGGTGAATAAGAATGGAGCSTTATCTTAATTGCTTTCAGGTACGTTTAGCATTTCTTGTTTTGTGGTGTTTGGAGCTGACACTGTATCTGCAATGGTTGTGTGGCACCTTTATTGAGAGTGAAGTAACTGCCTGTAATAGAGGTTTAGAGTTCCTGCCACATCCAGGCGTTGCACAAAGTGGTGGAAATGCTATCTCRACTTGGATTTTCTTAGACTTTTTAAACACTTTATGTTGAACTTGTTTTTTCCTGCTTTCTTTGTAAAGGGCTGAAAGAGAACAGGTAGGATGTGTTCTCAAGCGGTTCTTCTTGTTCTGCCTTGCCTTCAGATAGTGATTTCACTCCAKGTAGTGGTTTGCTTTACCCAGGGGTTTCATTCCACATAGAARGCAGTTGTCCTAGGAGCGTGCAGCCCTGCTGCCGAGCTGGGGTCTTGTGCTCATGGGTTCGGGGGAGATGCCTTTATTTTCAGTGTTTAGGGGAGGGTTTTCTTGTGCTCCTGGCTGTGCTGTTTATAGAGCGAGTGCAGGTGGATACTGGTTCTTGACCAGCATTTTCCGTGGTTGGGATAGCCTAAAAGGGAGAGCCCGGCTCCGCTCTGCCTCCGGTGTCTGGAGGAGCCATGGGCAGGAGCCCGCTGGCCGGAGCACCTGCACGTGAGCCCCTGGGGCTGCAGCTGGACCCGGCGTCTTGCTCACYGGCAGCATGGGGTGCAGGGAGCCGTGAAGCTTTGCTGCATCACAGGCTGCTTTAGCGTCGAGCAGAGCCCTTGGACGCGGCAGCGCAGCWCGGGGCTTGTCTGCTCGGCTACAGGAGGGTGCTCTGCCCTTCCCCTTTCCCTCCCAGATAAGCACAGCACCCCATCCAAACCTCACTCRTAAATGCAGCGGGTGGCCTTATTCTCATTCATTCCTCTGGGTCGAGAGGGCCGCTGAAGACCCTCCGAGTTGAGACCTCAGCTGCAAAAAGGATAACGTTTGAGTCTGGCATTAAGACATTCAAGCTGCAATGTTAATCAGCCTCAGATGGGCCCCGTGTTCAGAGCCGCAGCCTTGGATTCCAGTCCCAAGCTTATACCATCCATATACCACTCCATATATTCATTTATTCTCCTTAGGTTCTCCTAAATTACCATCCTCTGTCAGTTGATTTTGTGCTGTAGCAAACAGCCTGAGCTTCAGAGACGTTGGATATTCTCACCGCAAGTTCAGCCTGTTCCCTTGGCGGGCTGGACTGATGGACGGGGCCAAGGAGCGTTTCCTTGTTAATCTTGTCTTTTCCTGAGCAGACGGAAGAAGTCTGGAAGCTCATTCTGAAGGGTAGGGCCCTCACGAGCGAGGCTGAGTGTGTGATGCAGCCGAAGTGCAAGCGTGTGCAACGCTRCCAAACCAGCCTTCAAACAGGTGTGAATCGGGAGCCTCTAGACGTTTTGGGGGGTTCTCAATACAGAGTCCACGGATTTTTGGAGTCAGCAAGCGGCTTAGCAGATGGATGGAAGCGAGCTAAGCCTAAAATTCTTGATTTTAAGACTAAAATCCACTACTGGAGGAAGGGAAAGCAGGAGGCTGGGGATGTGACCGGTGGCATAAACCTATTGGAGAAGCAGGTGAGGTAGCAGAGGGTGCCCAAGCCCACGGGGTTGGTGAGTGCACAAATACCCTGCGCCGAGCGGAGTGTCAAGGGAGCCGGACACAATTCCAGGAAGCGCGAGCAAGGAGGGGCCGTTACCAGCAGGGATTGTTTCATTTAGCAATTATTTGACTTAGAGGAGATTTAAGAAGGAAAGTGGAGGGCGTGAGCGCCGAGAGCCGTTCCCTCCTGCCCACACCCTCTTTTGCACATACCCTTTCTCTCCAGCGAGACTGGATTCCTGTGGGGAGGGAGAGTGGGGAGTTTGCCGACCGTGTGCAGTAGATTTGGGGGAGATTCAAGAGCTTGGGGTCTCTTTCATGAGCTGGGACTGGTCTGTTGTGTAACCTTGGATGAGTTGGTCAGTTTTGTAGGTACTTTGTGGGTAGCTGGTTGTGCTCTTCTCTTTGACCCCAAATTTCTCAATTTTGGTACTTTTCTGGATTCCTAGTTAGAGAGCGGTCCTCAAACAGAAGCCCATGGGCTCTGGGCCTAGGTCCAAAGGTTCCCCATTTGCTTTGGAGCCCATGGGTATCCAAAGGAATAATTTGAGAATCCAAACCTAATTATTGTAGTAAAGCTTTATACTTACTCCAAAGCCTGGTGTTTTTGCAGACAAGTGACTTTTTCGGTTAGTAAATTCAGTTTTCCTAAGTAGTATATTAGAAAAAGAGATAAAAGTATGAGAAATGAAGCAGCAGTGAAGCTGGTGGGTTGTCCAAAATTTCTTATTTGATGGTCTCTTTGGAAGCCACCAGCAAAGTCTGCCTTTTCTGTAAAGACCAGAAACGCTTTGGGAGATCCCGGGTAAATGCGAGGGGTTGTGAGGGAAGCTGATGCCAGGGCAGGTTTTCCTTGGGCTCTGCTGTTTCGAGTGGGAAATCTGCAGCAATCGTAAAAACAGAGCCGAAGGGTCCTGCTGAAAGGGGACATCTGGAAGTGGTTGTGGGCTTGGAAGCTGCTCGTAGGGCTGGAATATGTCTGTGAATTGACACTCTCATTTATTTATGTGTAGTGTTTGCATGTGTGCATACACTTGGTTAGGATGGGCTAATTTCAGTGAAAATGAGGCTGGCAACTAGTGGCCACGTTGGTTAATGTGTCATTTGAAGAACAGAAAAAACCCTGAAATAACTTTTACTGCTGGAGAAGTGAAAGGGTGGAATTAAGGCAGTGAAGTGTGTGTGTTCCTGGTTCCTTAGTGGTTGTGTCATTTGTATTTGTGGGTCCTTAGGGGAGACCCATTTGCAAACACAGAGCAGCCATCGGGGTGGGCTCCCCAGGAAGGCTCTTGCCAAGCAGCCCTCTGTGCAGCACGTCTTTGGGTGGGGGSGAAACAGGGATTGGGGATAAAACCGTGGGATTTTAATTGGATTCTTCCATGTCACCAGCTTCMTTAAAGACCTGAAGTGGAGAAAATGCTTGTGATTCCTGTTGTCTGCCAGTTTGGATGATTTGTCTGGAAGTGTGCTCTTCCTCCCTTTATTTTTACTTTTGTCCCTTTCCTCTGGTAGTCAATTGTCCTTTAAACATAGAAAACTCGCTGATATTAACAACTTAGTCAAAACTTGTGGTTTTTTTTTTTTCCCTGGTCCATTTAAGAAAATCCCTRTCCCTCCTGATCTGATGTTATTTAAATGCTTGATTTTCTTCCTGTTATTATTTTTCAGGGTGGTAAAGGAAGAAATCTCAGATGACAACGCAAAGCTACCGTGCTTCAATGGAAGAGTGGTGTCCTGGGTATGTTGGCTCATGCATCTGCATGTATGTATTGATTTATTGATGACCTGGCAAGGCAGTTGGTGTGTGGATTCTGATTCAGGCAAATGTGCTGGACTTGGATCTCATTGCTGCCTCCTGGAGTTGATTACCTGGTCTCAGAGAAAGGAGAATTTTACATTACTGTCACTTATGTGTTGTCACTGTCCCGTGCTGTCCTGTTGATTTGTTTTTAGAACCATCCTAACACGGTTTGTTCTGGAGCAAGGCTGCTACATGAACATCCCAGCACGGTGACTCGTATCTGAGGCTGATAGCAGCTTGATCAATTCAGAGATTGCTRTGATTGCAGTAGCCAAGGATCAAGCCTATTGTTTATACAGATTTTCCCTTTTCATTAGCACGATATTCTAATTTTGCTACAGGGAGCAGCAGACATGGGGTGGCAACTTCTTCTCATTGCTTTARCTTTGGCCATTAAATCACAAAACTCCGTACAAATGTCCTGGTTCAGGATACTGAGTATCAGCATGGGCCTTAATCAGCTATTTTCAGCTGCTTTTTTTTTGCTCTGGACATTATGTTCTCCTTCCCTTTTCTTTCATGTTCATTTAAATGATCCTGTAACCAGCCTGYGCTCCAGGGCAGCCCATGAGCAGGCTTTTTTGAAACCTTTCCRTTTTCTTGGGCACTTTAAGCAGCAGGTAATCACCTTGACTTGATGTCATGGTTGTATTTCCTTTGCCAGGTAGAAACCTTCAATAAACCTGCTCTGTGTGTGTTCCTACAGAAGCAGTTTTCACTTTTGGCAGGACAGTGAGCAATCCAGCTTTCYGCTATCCAAGAAAAGTTTAGTTAAATTTGGATGCCATACGAGTCCCCAGTCCATACAGGTACCCAACCGAGCAACATTGAACGTGCACGTATGTTCTGCTAACACCAGCAGGATAGTTCATCTTCCTCCCAGAGGAAGCTGGGAATGTGGAGGGAATCGAGCTGTGGTTGCTCCGGATCGGAGCCAGCTGCATGGCCCTCACTGCAGTTTGCAGCAAGTTGCTTGGCCATTGCCCGTGGTTTTGAGGAAGAATTGCAGCATCTGAGGATAGTTCCCTGGCTGGGTGCAGGCTGTGCACTGTGGCAGAGGGGTCCTGCCTGCGTGCCAGTCCCTCGCTTCATTTCTTCTCTGTTTCTTATGYAGGTGCCAGCTGGTAGCACTTGTCTGGCTTGTGGGTGAGCTTTTCAATTGCCATTGGGATCATGGTGCAGAACTGCTTCTGGTGTAGAACGCAGAAGAGCTGGGATGGTTGAATAATATTCAGCAAAGGCATGTTGCCTTTTGGCACGTAACTGAGGCAGTGAATTAACACAAATAAACAGATTCTTGGCCTTTTCCAGTGTATAACATAAAATGATTCCAGGGCATCTTCTCCTGACAGATTTTACACCGCACTCCTGCCCAGTGCGGTGATTCCGAGAAGAAACAAACTCTGTGGTCCTCACAGCAACTCTGTGSGTATCCGAGCTGGTGGTATTTTCACGGTGAGATTGAATGTGATGGGCTTCTTGGAAGGATTAGCAGCAATCCTCCAACGAGCCACCAAGTGCTGCTGCTCCCTCTAGTTCTTTTTGGTGTTCGCAGGACATGCAGAAAAGCAGGGCCTCTGTCGAGGTGGAGAGACCTGTGCCAAAGTGCCTTAATTCTCTGTCCTTTCTGTTGACAGCTGGTCCTGGCTGAAAGCTCTCACTCTGACACAGGTTCCCAGTGCACCGARAGCCACACGGACCTCCCGCCTCCCATCGAGAGGACAGGCGGCATTGGAGACTCCCGGCCTCCCTCGTTCCAGTAAGAGAAAATGCACTCTTTTTTTTTTCTCCTTTAAACCAAAATACGCATTTCTAATCTGCCTCTTCCCCATACTTCTCCCTCCTGCTGCAGACTAGCTGTTTATTGCTACCATTACAAAATAGCTTTCAGCGTATAGTGAATAATCCTGCCCTATCTGTCCCAAGGTGTAAGCAGCACAGCTTGCTTAGCTAAACGAGCTGCCAGTGGCTCTTGCATAGTCYAATATGCAGAGTTTCTTCTGCTTATCCTGCGAGGCCTGTGGCCTAGAAGAGCCCTTTATGCTGTGGGCAAATCTGCTGCAGATAAATGCCTTTCAGAGGGGACAAGAAGTCCTGGCAAGTGCTCGCGTTGTCTGACACTATGTCACTCGCAGGGGCTCTGCTGCCCTCGTGCGATGGAGCCTCGCTCTGCGGTGGCCGCAAGGGACCTGCCCGAGGGCGCTCGCGTGGCCGCACGCGTTGGCTTCCGAGGCTCCAGCTTGGCAAGGGCACGTGCTGATTCTGCAGCACCGTCTCCAGCAGCACTTCTGCTTGACGTCCCCTTGAGTTGTGTTTTCTAGGACATCATTAGGGCAACCCTGTGACTTTCCCAACCTTGACTTCAGTACCGCTTGTAATCCCTGTCCTCCCCTCCCATTGTGAGTTATCCTCTTTATTCCYAGACCGCTGAGATTTTTCTTTTTTAAATGCTACAAAAATCACCACAGATGTGTCATCTCCCATCTTCTTTCTTTGGTRATGGGTTGTGTTAAGATAGTTGGGATCTTATTTGTATGAGAAGCCCCAGCTGAGCTAGAATGTTGTGTAATTGCTCGTACAGAAATGCAGAAATGTTACTGGGCTGCAAAGACCACGAGAGGTGGATGGAGTGGACAGAGCAGTAGGCAGTATTGACTAAAGGAACGAGGTACCTGTTAGGGGAGAGCCTTGGTTCCAGGGAGCAGTGTGACCGTGGACAGTGTGTTTCATCGTTGAGTAAATCCAAAGGAAAAGTCCTCCTCTTCTCTCCCACTGATGAGGCCTCTGATGCTCATCTTGTACCTCCTGCACCAGCGCTTTGGTTTGCTGGTAAGCTGGGCATTGAGGAAAATCCCTGCTCAGAAAAGGGAGAGGTTCCTTCTGAAYCCGTTTGTCTGCTCCTTCAGCCTGGTGAACTGCTCAGTGATGGAGGGGAGCAGTGAAGTCACTAGATGGTGCTGCTGGGATGTCTTGGTGTCTTCCAGGCCTGGGTGTTTCGCTCCCCAGTCCCACGTTTGCGTTCAGCAAAGAAAAGAGACCCTGTGTWAGGAAACGGTCACGCTCTGCTTCTGCATGGGACCGAGACAAGGCAGGCAGACGTGCTTGGAACAGTGCTTAAAAACCTGCTTTTATCTGGATAATGTCTTTGGGACTTAGAGTACATTCACATGTTTGCTCAAACAGGGACCTCTGTTTCCTAATTTATATGGAGGCATACCAGTACACTTCATTCATTCAAGTAATTAAGCTTTTAATGACTTTTCTGTCTGAGGAGTGGAATTTATAGGACAGATAGGACGAATATGAGCAGTAAGTGTCAGCAGGATGTGCCTACAGAGGGASATCCTTCACAGCAGAGCATTAGCCTGTGTCAGACCACGTGTGGATGAACGAGCAGCCAAGGAGCTGAGCCGAAACACTGGGTGTAGTAAACAGGACTCTGTCCTAGGTAAACACCTTTGGACTGTTGTGGAAAAGGCAAATCGAAGGCAGCTGCAAAAGCTGRCTTTGTGTTGCAATATCAGTGCAGCAGAGATCTGTTTAAGAAGAAAAAAAATGTCTTTGCCCATCAATAAGTTTTTCTCCATGAAAAGCTCACACAGATGTCTCATGGTAGTGTTTTTGGTGTAATGATGCTACTTCTGAAAACGCATCTTCCTTTTTTTTATCAAAAGTGACTCCACTGTTTCTTCCCSTTTGTCCCCTTACAGCCCAAACGCTGCCAGCAGTCGGGATGGCTTGGACAACGAGACAGGAACCGAGTCCGTTGTTAGTCACCGGCGAGACAGACATCGGCGCAGGGCTAGAGAGGGGCACGAAGATGGTGAGTTCCTCCCCCTGCTTCATTCACAATCAAAAACAATCTTTCTTTTCATATTTCAGACCTGGAACGACTTTTGCAGGAATACTACTGAAGTGTGCCTGGGTTCCTGTGTGTTTCAGACACTGTTAATATTTTAATGGAAAAAAACTTGATAATTGCTTGGAAAAACTTTGAGGCTCAGGAGTTTCTAGGAGATCTGGGCAGCCTGCAGTGAAGTGATAGGGAGATTCTGTCTGATGATTTAAAGACATTTCTGTAGCTTGAGAAGATGATCAGCCTGGAGAGGAGTGGTAATTTAGCTGATAATAAGCTCCATGCTGTCATGGCCCCTATTATTCAAGTTTGCTCACTTAAAGGTAGGTGACATTATSTGGATCTGAGAGTTTGTGTTGTAGACAGTTTGAGAATCTTAAGTTTTATCATTATAAAGTCTGAGCCMAAATCCTCTGAAATAATTTCTCATTTCTCTAGGCTTAGATCAGCACCAAGGTTTCATGCTGGTAGAACTATGGCACATGCATAAACTTTATTACCTGCTTCCAGTCAATACATCAAAGTTACCTTGGTTTTCCTTTTATTGCCAGACAAGAATTTCCAGGCTTAATTAAGAATTAATAGATGCCACCCATTGAGTCTAAAACGGTTCTGAATCTGGAATACTTGGGCCGAGAGATGCCAGCACAGGGTTTATTCCCAGTCCCACCCACTGCAGTATTTGCCTCCAGTTAGAAAACTAAAAGTCACATATATATAGGGTTTTAGAAGCAGGTGTCTTTGTTTATTTAACGCTTCCAAATTGTCAGTAGCTCAAAGTGAAGGGCAATTACCCAACAACAATTGGGCAATTACCCAACAGAAATGCTGAAATTCTTCCTACGTTACTTGACTCCTGCTTTTAATTTTAATTTTGTTTGTCCCTAACTTTAAAAATGCTGTTTCTTTTATATATTTTCTGAATTTGTTTTCCATTCTGATCCCATGGGGCAACTATTATGAATCATTAGGTAGAAAAGAGCCACTCAGCAAAGCTTCCCTATGCAGCAATGCTGTTGACCTGATCTCCTGAGTGCTCTTAGTTTAAGGTTCAAGATGAGATCCTCAGGAAAGCTGTGTTAAAGCTACTCCAGAACATATGATGCCTTTGTGGAATCAGTTTAGCAGTTTAATATAGACCATCTTAAAAGTAGCCCCCGTCTCTTTGCTAGTTGATTTCTTGTATATTATAAACTAGTTCCACTTGCTATTTGTTTTCATTAGAGTGTTGAACTTTAAAGTGCTGAACTGCAACTGACATTGCTGAATGCCCTTCATCCCTGGTAGGGTACTTACCTGCCCATTTAGGGTATTGCAGTATTAGGCCCAAAGGCTGTTTATTAAAGAACTAAAAATACTGTTGTCTCCACGTCTGCCTGCCTGTCTTACGAGCGTGTTGTCTTTTCCATTCCTGTGTGTCTCCTCCCTTTCTTGCTGGCTTCATGTGGCCAGAGCCTGGGCCTTTTGAATAAGTGGATGGGACTTTACTATTACAGCTGAAACTAGCTTGAATTTCAGAAAAGGCAGCAGAGATTTTTTTGGTGTTAATCACCTGCCATTATGAAATAGCAGTAAATCCATTTTTCCTTGCAGAAATAACTAAAAGCAGTTTGCCCTGTAGAAATCTGGTTAAATAATACCAATGCGTTTCTTCTTGTAGCCCCTCGGATAAATGGCCATCCCAAATCAGACAGACACCGGGAGCACCCCCCTGGGTATGACAGCTCTTCCACCATGATGAGCAGTGAGCTGGAATCCAGTAGCTTCATTGACTCGGATGATGATGACAACACAAGCAGGTAGGGTGTTGGCAGAGTGGTTGAGCTGTTAAATACTCCCTGCATCTGCTTCTCAGCTTCTTGACTGTGTTTCTGGGCTTTCCATAAAACATGTTGACTGAGGAGACAAGATGACTCGTATCCCTTCTCCTCTTCCCTCACTTCTTTCTTTGCATTTCTTCCATTTTTCTGCTAGCTCTGATCTGAGCACTGATAATTCATCAGTTACATCATATTATACCCTAATGTGCTCAGAGAAAATAGCTAAATCTGGGGAGGTCCTTCCTATAACCTACAGCCGTATTTCCAGTTAAGAAAGCAGTTTTGTCCTTCCATTTTCATAACAGGGGTGGTTAGAATCAAAATAAAGTGCAGCTGTCCTCCTATTTGTACAGTGGTGCTGTGGATAACATAGCAAAATCCTTGGGCATTGATTCCTGGAGTCAGTGAATTCCTGTGGATCAGGAATCGGGGTAGAGGAATTAAAAAGTTAATGCTTTACAAAAGTAGATCTTGTTGCCAAATATGTATATGTCTTTTTAATTATTCTTTTCATGCCGTGAGAGAGAATGTGTTGAATTATTCCTTGCTGTTAGTAACAAAGCCTTCCATTTCCAGGCATCCTTATTAATCTCTCAAGATATTTTAGTTATTCCTTAAAAGATTTCTAAGCTGGTGAATTCCGCAGATTTGAAAGAAATGAATATTTAAAGGTGCAAAAGCAGTCAAAACGAACGTGTTTCCCCTTGCTGGCTTCAGGGACAGCATTCTGTAAGCATTGTTTCTAGAGCTGTTACAACATCCCATGCATCCAAGCGGGATACCGAAGCCTTTTACGGATCTGGGGGGGTTCAGACACACCTAGAGCTAACACAAGGTATAGACAAGGCGTTTTAGAATTTTGCATAGAGGAGAAACAACCGAGAACAGCAGCTCACAACGATGACACTTCAGTGTTTGCCATGTTTGCAAACAGGTGATTAACTGGTTGAGTTCAGTGGATATATTTGTGGTTTTAAGGTTAGTCACAGCTTAAATACCTGTTGAGGAATACCTGGTGCTTCTGATGCTGTGTAAACGCTGAGCCTTTCCAAAGGGTTGAAGAGGTAACTCTATTGACGCTGAACTTTTTGTCTCAGGTTAGCTGTGAGAAGCTATTGTGCTGTTCCAGCAAAGCTGCTGACACCCGAAGATACCAGAAATTAGTCCCTAGGATACTTTGTAGTTCCCTTGGATAGTCACATGCAGGATCAGTGCTTATCTGTGGGTACTTAGTCTTTAGGGCTTCCAGTCCTCCTTTTCCCTCACCTTAAAAAAAGAACCAAAAATCTGCAGGTGATTTTGTTTCTTGTGAGTAAATGAGTTATTAGGTACGTGATAGCGGAGACTTGGAGCATGCCTATGGAGAAGCACAGCACTAGACCCAGCGAATATCCATCTGTTAATGAAATAAAACTTCCTATGCTCGACCTGACAAGAAAGAGACTCTTAAAAACTGCTGCGGAGGCTGTTGCCTTCCGAGGGCAGGAGCTGCTGGCACCCAGCGTAGCTGTCGGACCAGCTGGGCGGGAAGGAGGCGCTGAGGAATGCTCTGAGGAATGCCCCGCTCTCCGGCACGCGCCGTGCTGCCAGGGAAGGGCTTTCCTACAAGGCAAGTCCAGACACCCGTGGAAACCAGCTGGGCTCCCTGCTGGAGACCGCTGAGGAGGTGCAAGGTTTGCCCAGGAGCAGCTCCCGAGCTCYGGCGTGAGGAGCCGCATCCCGCAGGAGCCCACGTGGGGAGAGCACGGAGGGAAGTCAGGAGCGGAGAACACGGCTGCCTTGGGAGTGAGGAGGCTGTAAGGTTTGCAACGCTTTGGGAAGGGGTTGAAGTTCAGCAGAATTCGTTTGGCTGCCCTTGCGTGTGCGGCACAAGGTGTCCTTTCTATAGTACAGAGCCCCGTGGGAAATGCATGAACTACTGAGGCAGTTTTATTGACTTTGGAAACTTGGGAAATAGCGTTGTTGCTCTTTTGATTAATCCTTATTTTTGGGAGGGAYGCAGGAAAAGAGACAAAATGTTTGTAATGGCTCTTTTCCTTTTGTCTTCGAGTCAGGATGTGATGGAACGTTGGTGGCTTTTGTAGGTAGTAGGTGATGCTTTGATTAAAGACTGCAAGATGCTCCCCGTAAGCTTTTCAATAACTGCTGCTTCTGCCTGACTTTTCTTAAGCAAATAAGTATCTAGAGCTTGAGAACCTGTGGCTGTGGGGTTGTTGTCAGCAAGCAACAATTAGTATTCTTACTCTGAAGGAACTGAAATAATTCACTGTGAAAATATCATCTACCTTCATCTCTCACTTTAGGATTAGCAGTGACTCTTTTGAAAAGGTACAAGTGGCTTTCCTTCAATTTAACAAACCCTTTCTTTCTTTTTTCCTTTGAGGAATGCAGATTTTTCTCTTTTTAATSTTTTCTGTGGTGTTTATTAGCCCTTCTGTTAAAAAAACAGGCAGGGCTCTGGCCAGTACATAGTGCAAGAAATTGATGCTTAAAATTCTTGGTTGCTTTTTCTTCATCTTTGCACTGTTTTTGGAGCCTGTTGTTCACTAATACACTCTCACACAGAGTAGGAGTCTTGCCAGAGCAAGCTGCATTGCATGGAGGTTTATGAGCACTGCTAAAGTCCCAGGTTTTTCAGCACCATCCTCTGATGTCTGTCTACAAGGAAGCCAGTGCTTAGGCACCTAAGTGTTCCTGCAGTGCCTGTTGATGATGAACCTTCTGGATCTAATGTGAGATACTCTTTTAGGTCCTGGTTTACCGTTAAGTACCAAAAGAGAGYTACCTGGGCACACTGGGGAGTTAAACCCAGGTGACGATGGGCTTTATCTGTGACAATCTTTGGTTTTTTTGAAGGGGGCAGACAGTGGCAAATGGCTCAGCTTTGCAGAGCAACTTGCTCTGATTTTTTTCCCCCAGGTTGAGCAGCTCCACGGAGCAAAGTACCTCGTCACGGCTCATTCGGAAGCATAAGCGCCGGAGGAGGAAACAAAGGATGCGGCAGATCGACAGGGTAAGGCTGGCACGGCCCTTCCTACGGACAGGAGCAGGGCCTTTGAGTGTGGCCTGCGGGTTGGGAAGATCCCTGTCCCCTTGAATTCCCTGGGAAGACTCTAGGGTTCCCTGGACTCGCTCTCAGCCTGCCCTGGACATCCTGGTATCTCAGTGTTGTCTCTGTTTGCCTGTCACATAGTCAGGAAGCAGAAGTGATTCGGTTTGGACTGCACTTGAGAGGCTTCACCGTGGGAACTGGCTGTGTGCGTTTTACAGGGCAGCTTTCAGACAACGTGCCCGTTTCCTCACAGATTGTAAATGAAGAATCATATTTGGAGCAGGCCACTGGAATGTCTGTGTACCTTCCAAACAGAAGTGATTAATCAGTTCCTGATAAAATCCCTCTGTTGTATTTTGCAGTCATCCTCGTTCAGCAGCATCACTGATTCTACTATGTCCCTAAATATCATCACTGTCACGCTTAACATGGGTAAGAAGTGAGCAATGTTTTTCTTTTTTAATGATGAATTTTAAGTGATCCAAATGTATTTTTGTCGTGGTGCAGCAGCCAGTGAACCCAGTTGAAAGGTCCTTTAATGTGAAACGACTGCAGTTGGAGCTGAAGGATATTGTGGCTGAATTGTTCTGTTGACTTTCTGCTGCCCACGTTTGGTCCAGCACAGGACAGTTGTGAGTCAGCTGCACAGCCAGATAAATGTAATTCCTGGTAAGCCCAGAGCAGGAGCTGGAACTCTGAACCTGGGAATACACCTGTTTAGCCAGATGGAAATGCTCAGGACCGTCAGTGCAGCGTTCTTCAGTAACACCAAATTCTTTCTGCCTTCCTAAGGTGTGGAAAAACAAACATTGCCTAATGCTTATTGCCATGTGCTTAATTTCTAGGTGTAGACACATCTTTTCAATGTCATTGCTCTTGCCTATTTTTAAATTCAACTTTTCAGTGTCTGGTATGATAAAAACAGTGCTTAGCAGTCTTCCTTGCTGCAGTGAACATGCCAGGCCAGGCACAGACCGAAAGGGTAAACAGATATGTGTAATAAATCAAGYATGGCCCGGGTGATGTGCTGCAAGTAAGCCGTGTACTGATTTTGAGGACTGAAGTAGCCTGGCGACAGCTTGTCACTATCATTCCAATCACCTTGTTTGTTTGTTTGTTTGTTTCCCACCCTCCACTTTCTATCTGTATAGAAAAGTATAACTTCCTGGGGATCAGCATTGTAGGACAGAGCAATGACCGGGGCGATGGTGGCATATACATTGGCTCTATTATGAAAGGAGGGGCTGTGGCAGCAGATGGACGAATTGAACCAGGAGACATGCTTCTGCAGGTTGGTCATGTCCAAAAATCCGTGCTGCTGGCTCATGCATTAGTGGCTTCGGCTCAACCATCCCACCAGATGCAGGGACATAACCATCAGTTAACGGTAGTGGGAGGAATGTGGCAYATGAAACTGTAACTCTCGGCCAACTCTTTGCTGGATAGTTTGTGTGCTCTGAGAAACAAGTCATTTCTGCAGCTGCTCAGAAGAATGGAAACACTTATCAGGCAGATACACTTGGAAGCAAATAAGTAACGTGTCTTTACCTCTGCTGTTGCAAAGCCTGACCTCTGTATCTTCCAACCTTTCAGGTGAATGACGTCAATTTTGAGAACATGAGCAATGATGATGCAGTACGAGTTTTACGGGAAATAGTCTCCAAGCCGGGGTGAGCGTCTCACAAAATCTCCTTTGCTTCTTATCCTCCTAATGCAGTTATTACTGTTGAGCCAGTGTCAGAAGAGTCAACATTTTGGTCTGACTAAGTGATCAAGTGTAGCTGCTGATCTCGGCTCTGAACTTCCCAGTGTAAGTGATGAATAGATCAAGCTGGTTCCAGTTTACCAGCTAAAAGCAACACAAACTAAGAGCTGCCTGGTTTTGTTGGCAGGGTTTGGTTATCTAGTTAGAGCTTTAAAATCTCCAGAACTGACCGTTCAGACTTTCACCAGTAGAGCTGCTGATAGATGGGAAAATCCAAACAACCTGATACTGGTTCATACTGAATGCACCTTGACCAGAATAACAAAAGCTTTCCCAAAATGTCCTTAACAACTGCTGCRTAGGAATAGGTTAGTTCAGAGGAGTTCACTGTGGTTCTTGTGGCTTCTGCAAGGAAATTCATCCCAGCCTCTCYTCTCTCTTTCTAGACCTATTAGCCTAACGGTAGCCAAATGCTGGGACCCCACTCCCAGGAGCTATTTCACCATCCCCAGGGGTAAGTGCRTGCCTGTGCTCCTTGAAGGATTCCTGTAGAGCCTTCAAGGTCTAAAACACTTTGAGCTACTCTGATATCTGGGAAATTTCCTTTCCCTGTTTGAAGTTTTAAGGTGGTGGTTGCTTTTTATTCAGAGGCCCTTAAATTCCCAGTGAAGTGGTGGGAGTCCCTTTGATTTGTGTGGGTCTGGATCGAGCTCTTAACTGATGGCTGTATCCGTGGTGAGGTTAGAGGACAGATACTTTTAAGTGTTAATGAGAGTTACTAAACTCARTTTAGAATCGAAACTCAGTTGCGTGATCGGAAGTGTGCATTCACAAAGCATTCCCTCTTGCCTGGATCCTGGTGTTTCCTGCAAATCTCATTCCGTTTGCTTGTTTCTCCCTTTGTGGTTGTTTCGCAGCAGAACCGGTGAGGCCCATTGACCCTGCAGCGTGGATCTCTCATACCACAGCCATGACGGGAGCGTACCCCCGTTACGGTATGAGCCCCTCCATGAGCATCACCACATCTACCAGCTCCTCACTAACAAGCTCAATTCCCGATTCGGAAAGTAAGTCACACTGCGGCCAGCACAGGGCAGGCGGCTTCTGCTCGGGGCCTGCAGTGCAGAGGTGTGCACAAAACCGACCCCAGCCACAAGCACGATGAGAGCGACCACCACCGCACAACTCTTGAATGTTGTCTTAAATCTGTAACCCTTGCGGGGAGCATAAAACCTTTTCTTTGAAGGTCAGAAGTTCTTGCAGCGCTGGTTTGCCCCAGTTTGCATTCAGGAGCTGGAGATGGCTTTGGCTTCTTTAAAAGATGCAAGGCAGATCTCCCTCAGATAAATGTGGGGTCATCTTCCTTGTGTTTGACTGCAGGGTTTTGGTTTGGTTTTATTTTGGTGGTTCTTAGAGATGGGAATCGTTTCTTTCCAGGTAGATACCATTGGATAATAATGTATGTGAGTTAGGAAGCCTTACACTGATAGCTGCRTAGCCTGCTTTATATTTTTCCCTCACCTATGCAGTATGGTACAATTCCTTTCTATAGAATTTACTGAACAAGGGAAAATCAATTTTAACTTCCCATCTGCAATTAAGGTTAAAGTTCAGCCTTTTTTTCCTGGTTTGTGGCAGTCTCCAGAATAATCCTATCCGTATAAACAGTTGAGTTTGTGTGATTCTTCATCTTGATCTTTTCTGTTTAAAGAATATGAGCTTTTCCTCTGCTTGACTCTKCCTTTTCTTTCTGGTAGGAGTGTAGGATAAACATTCACTTAGAAATATGTGGCCCCAGGGCAAGGCAAATAAGCAAGGAATGTATATGCCTTAGATCACTGTCCAGCGAAGCRCCAGTTAAGGAAAGAAACATTCTTTTTAAATATGGATAAATACTAGTATCTTGACAGGAAAGTTTTGAATTTTAGACATCATTAGTGTGTGGTTTTAATACTCATATGGAAAAGTTTCTTAGACAACCTCTCCATGAAATTTCTTCATTTGTAGCAAGGAAGATCTTTCCATAGCCCAATATGTTGATGACATATATAGTGACAGAATCTTTCTTGGATAAATATGTGGCTGAAGTGGCACAGTTCTCATTTTGACTCTTGCTTGACCATGTCTTTGCACCYGAGGGGACCACCTGAGTGTCTGCCTTTGCTTTTTTCTCTCACTGTCTCTGATTTCATGGACTGATAATTCCTGGAATTATTACCTCACCTTGAATTGAAAGGGATTTTGTCTTTTTTATAGGGGTAGTAGCCCAGCTTCTCTTCAGGTAGCAGGTGGCAGCTCTGAAGGGGGAATATATCAAGAGTGAAAAGCAAGGGAACCACTTTTGCCATGACTGTTTCACCCCGAGATGTGTTCTCAGGCTTGTTGGTGCTAAAGATTGCTGGGGTTGAATGTATGTGCTGATCACTGTCAAACAGCAAGAGTCTTGCTCTGTTTACATTCCTCTTGAAACATTCATGTATCGGGTGCCTTGAAATAGAGTAAAGTGATTGAGAAATGTGGCATTCACAGATCTTCTCAATCATACTTTTAAAATAAAGTTTTTGGGAGCAGAACCGTGTTTCCGGAGGTAGCTTTTCATTTCTGTGCCAGTGACATACAACGTTTCCTTTTCTGGATGCAAGAACCTGGGGAGCATTGCTCACCTTTATGCTGCCTCTGCTGTCGTTTGTTTGATCCCTTTCTCCATGGTTCAATGGTGCAAASCTTCCTGGAGGCAGCGCCGCAGGGCCCTGGGGCAAAGCAGCGCCTGCCAGGGGAGCTTCCTGCCAGGAAAGGCAAAGTTGGGATGAAGAGGGAGGAGGAGGAGAGAGAGGAAGAGAACATGCACCTACCTCCCAAAGAACAAAGCGCTGCATTCCGAATGGGGCTTCCTGAGTTTTCATGTTCCAGTGCAAGAGTCGCCTCCTTTGGGCTGGGATCGCTGGKACTTGAGGCAGGTCCAACATCTGATGTACGGGATCTGCCTGTAAAAGGGGAGGCAGTGAATTCATGGAGACCAGGGCAAGTCTGGTTCAGGTTTCTTATTTTAAGYGTTGTGAATATCTTCTGCTTTACTCCGTTCGTACAGCAAGGCCAGGAGAATGTGAACGGATTGAGTAACTGCTTTCCCTCCGAGTAGCTTCCTTTTGCTTCCTGGCCTCTGGATCAAAACTGAAGTTCTGACATCTGAAACATTTGCACGGCCACATCCACGCTAGTGATGGAATAGCTCAGATTTGGGGGCCATACAAATCGCCATCACACAACAGAGATTATTCTGTGTTAGTTCTTTATTTTTTCAGGTGCCTTCCTTCTAACACAGGGCTACCCAAGCAAAGGCAGATTGAGTTCTTGTAGTAGCTATTGCTGGGGAAATATTGCTTGTTCCCCAGGAGGGTTTTGGCTCACGTGGCTCTTCTGTCACAGTAGCACGTGCATTGGAGCTGTTGTCTCGGTCGGTACAAACCTTAATATGCCAAAGGTGGATGTTTCTAGGCACAGTAGCACTGCCCCGTTGCAGGAGCGGAGCTGCAGGCTGCCGTGTTTCTTGAAAGCCCTGCTGGGTGGAAGTTCACGTCTGCTGGTGCTGTTGGAAAGTTCTCTTTTGCTCTTGCCTTGGCTTCGGGGGAATTTCGATTGCAACTTCAAACTATTTCTACACGATAGAGTCCAGCCAGGAGGGACTGCCTAACTTGCCGGGCCCTTCGTGTCTGAGCAAATGGGGACACCAAGCAGGGGTGATACTACGGGTGCTAGGGCTTTGCTCCCTGCAGCATATCCCTCTTTTCCCGACAAGCTCTGCTAATGGGAAACGATGCTGCTCGAAGTGGGTAACTAGAGCGCCGAGGAGGGCTTGGAGCTGGCAAGCTAGAGCCTGCTGAGCATTTGGTCACCGTTTTATTTTCCTATGCAGACCACAGGTTTCCAAGAAAATGAAGTTTGTGGCTCCCTACATATGTAAAACAATTCCTGATTTGTTTTTCAATCACGTTGCTTTTTGCCACTAACCAAACTAACTTTACAAAGCAAAAGCAAAATTTTATTGTCTATTCAGACTTCCAGGTATTGAAACTTCATGTGATATTTCGTGTGTGTTAGCAGTGCACGTGCCTAAGGAAGCATTTCCAGTTTCCATTGCTTCATGCCTGCACTTTCTATCGGAAACTCGAGTTGCTGCAACAGGGCCAAACTGGTTCCTTTGGGAAGGGGGTGAATGGGGAGTGGGGAGAAGGATTCTGAATTCCTTCTGGAGGTGGGTCTGACCTGCAAACAGGCCTGCGGGGTCTGGTTTTTCTAGGGATGAGAAGATGAGAACGGGAAGGAGGGCTGGGCGGTGCATCCAGAGCACACAGTCCTCATGGACAGACGGATTCACCCCCTGAACTGTCAGCGTTGGATGCCTCTGCCTCCACATATGGCAAATGAGGACTTTTTTTAAAGGGATTCCAAAGGCGGGCAGTTCAGTTCAGCAGGGTGAATCTGGGCCCTCTTGTTGTGGTTTGATTATAAAAACTCATGAGGAAAGTCCCTGGTGAGTCAGCCCTGCCCGTGAGGGAGTATGAAGTCCGAACAGGGCAGTGAGGGCTGAAGCCCTTGGGAATAGCTAAATCCGAAAGGAGGATGCTGGGGAAAGAGGGTTTTGCTGCATTATATGACTTGATGGCTCCTTTAAGACTGGCAGCACTGAGAGCCTGGTAAGTTTTTGTTTTGTTTTTTCTTTTTATTCCTAAGGGCATCCACAAGCCTTCGACTTGGTGTGATGGAAGCTTTCTCTTCTGATTTTAATGCTCCCCAATTATGGCCCTGTTCGAATGTTAATAAAAGAAAATGGGGATTGATACCCATTCTAGACATGGCCGTTTTCTGCAGATGGGTATCCTGATGATAAAGCCCAAAGTTAAAGCACAAGCCAAAAGCCCTTGCCTTAAAGAGGTTGCACAGAGTACTCTGAGCCTTTGGGCGGGCAAGGGCTGCTAGTGGCATTTTGAAATGAAACCCTTCCAACTCCTGGGGTTTTCTTTTTGGAAATCGTAATGCCTTGTGGACTGAAGCAGTGCAGGGCTGAGCTGCAGAGGGTTGGTGGATCCAGGGTGTGTAGAGACTCAGCATCTCRGTGCCTAAACCAGTTTCTGAATCAGTTTCTGAGGAATGGGTGTGAATGCTGTGATTTGTGCCATGGATATGGGTGCCCTTGCGTGCTGCTTTACCCAGACGAGCCGAGAAGCTCTTGTCCCAGGCGGCTGATTTCAGAGAAGCATGTCCCGTGTCTCCTTTCAGAATTGGAAGAATCCCCCTTAACTGTGAAGAGTGACATGGCTACTATTGTCAAGGTTATGCAACTACCAGACTCAGGCCTTGAAATCCGGGACAGGATGTGGTTGAAAATCACCATCTCCAACGCAGTAATAGGTAAGCAGGTCAGAGATGTGCTGCAGGGAAACCTGTGGCATTTTAGAAAGAGGCTGCAGAGCCTTGTATGTAATTTTGTTTTGCCTATCACCTGTTATATTTCCTGTATTTGGTATTTGTGAAGAAATCTGATTGTGACAGGAAAGAAGCAGCAGTTCCTTTGAGCCTGGAATGTAGCTCTGGCTACTGACTTAAGCTCCAAAGGGCAGCAGTCCTTGTAATTCCAATCCTAGACAGCCACGTAACCTTAATAAAACACTCCAATTATAATACCACAGGTAGTCTGCCTTTCATCTGAGACTGTCCTGTGCCCCAGCCTGTGCTACGTCTAATAATCTAGTGGCTGTGGCTGCTTTTTGCATAGGGGAGGATTGGCACCCAGGGCTCTTGACAGCCCAACATCTGCACTGAGGAGAGTGATTTTCCTACCATTTCTGTTCTGTAAATCCTCAGTCATTTCCATGAGTGTGACTCGTAAGGGACTGGTGCCATTGATAAATGTAATATTTAACTGGGTGCAAGATATTTCTGTGCTTTTCTAATTAACGTTTGATGTTAATGTGAAGTGTTAAAAGGCTCTTACTTTGCTGCAAAGTTATTGCAGTTTAGCCACAGACTGAATAAGCTGCTGATCAATGTGAAAATGACATTTTAGGTTCTTTGCAGCAGGGTATTCACATATTTGTGCTCAGTTTAGCACAGTAGCATTGCTAGCTGAGAATAAAAAAGAGTGCCCTTGGATGCCTCAATGTCGTCGTCGTCGTCCTCTCTCCCCGTTCTAGGAGCAGATGTGGTTGACTGGCTTTACACACATGTGGAAGGCTTCAAAGACCGGCGGGAGGCGAGGAAATACGCCAGCAGCATGTTAAAACACGGCTACCTCAGGCACACTGTGAACAAAATCACCTTCTCCGAGCAGTGCTACTACGTCTTTGGAGACCTCTGTGGCAGTAAGTTCCCCCCCGTGAACTGTGTGATTCCTGTGTGAATCCTGTAGGATTTCACAGCTATTCCATAGGCCCGTGGCACACGGTTGATGTTTGCTGATAGATGTAGAACCCCTGGAGATGAAGGCTGGACTCGTCAAAGAGGACGTTGTGCTGGGGCTCGAGAAAGCAGGGTTTATTTCTTAGTGACGGCCCAGACTTTGTGCTTAGCAGTTACGCTCAGCTCCCACCTATAAAATGAGGAGGATTCTTACAGATTCTTGCAGGAATGCAGTCCTGCAGTGGGCCTTTGCCTGCCCTCCCCTGCGTGGTGTTTCGAGTGAGCTCGGGACACTGAGGCCATCGCAGACATCCCAAGTGCTGGGGCAGACGTTATTAACGTTCAGGAATCAACTGCTCGGGAAGAAAACGCTTTGCACCTCTTCTCTCTCTTCCAGATATGGCTGCCCTGAACCTTAACAATGGTTCTAGCGGAGCCTCGGATCAGGATACGCTCGCCCCGCTTCCGCACCCTGCTGCTCCCTGGCCATTAGGCCAGGGATACCCCTATCAGTATCCGCTGCCCCCTCCGTGTTTCCCGCCRGCATACCAAGACCCAGGGTTCAGCTACGGCAGCGGCAGCGCGGGGAGCCAGCAAAGTGAAGGTGAGTGGATAATTCCGCGSGTGCTTCCCCGGGTGCCATTGTCCCTGCTCATCTGCTTGAGCGCCCTCGTACTGTTTGTGCCCCTGCCTCGTGGTTTGCGTGTGCCCCCCGCATGGGTGCGGCGTGCCTGCGTGCTCTCCACGCTGTSTGTGCTTGGGATGGGCTTAGCCTTTCAGCTCGCTACCAAAACCACCACGGGCCTTTGGGAATCCCATCCGGAATGCCGGCGGGAAGCAGCTTCAAGCTCTTGGTTGTATCTGGGGTACCTTGGGCATCCACAGCTTAGTGCTGTGGAGGCTACAGTCCCTCGATACAGCTGGAAATCAGGGCACTGGTTGCTGAGGGAAAAGGGAAGAGACCCAAGGTGCCCTTGGCTTTCACTGGGACACACGGGGTGAATCACCCGCCTCACTTGTGTGAGACAACCAGGCCGGTGGCTTCCAGGGCTGGAATGCTGCTCACGGGGAGGAGAGTCCTCTCTGTAATGTGTGTCAGGGATAAAAGGGTAAATRCTGCATGGATTAAAAACCTGACCTCCTCCGCTTCTGCGCTAGGATCACGTTATGGTTCATTTTGAAAATTTAATGAGTAAAAATGGGCTGTTTTATGTCTGTCCAAGCAATACTCACTAAAAAAAAAAACCCCAAAACAACAACAAAAAATTCTAAATTGAACTTTGCTTTTGAAAATGCTGCCAGTAAAGGAAAAGTGAGAATTCTCTGTGCCTCTACGATCAGCATCCAATAACTTGGATGTAGTTTCTTCACGTTTACTGCAGCCAGTTAGATTTACTGCAAATTTGGGCAAAAGAGTTTCATACCAGGACCTTTTCTGTAAGGTTTTAGCACTGCTCCTTCCCACCTTCTCTCAAGAGACGAATTCCCAAGCTTTACAGCTGCAGCCTGATTGTGTTGGGAAGGATTTGGCTGCTTGGGCAGCTGGCTCCGTGGGCAGTAGAGCGCTGCTGCTGCTGCTGCTGGAACAGGGAAGGTACGGAATTTTATCCATGCAACCTGTGTTAGCAGCTAAGAAAGCTTTGTGAAAGACATCAGGTGTGCTTGATTCTGTAGAATTTCAAGTCTTTCCTTGTTTTGGAAACTACACTGCCGTGTTGTTTCTTGTTTTGTAACTGTTATTCCCTTGTTTTGTTCTGAGCAAGCATTAGACTGAAGGATTCATAAAGGAATGGCTGACTCTAGGGGATTGGTAAGCTTCAAACGCCTCCATAATAATCCCGAGTTCACAGCATGATCATTTAGACTCCTCTGACCCAAATGTTTAGCTGTGCTTTTTTTTCTTTTATTTCCTTTTAAACCGTGCTGGGCGCTCAGCCCATCTCAGTGCCCAGTGATCTAATCCCGTGGCATTAGCAGAGTGCCCAGATGGACCTCAGTGTGCCTGTGCTTGGTGAGGAATTCCTGGGCATGGGGAGTGTCCATGGAGCAGGGATCACGTGGAGGATGGTTTGCACAGCTGGGGGTGAAGGCAGCAGGGAGCCTCGTGGGGGACAGTTAGCTGAGGAAGGTGAAAATAACACAGGAGTTTTCCCCCACTGTAACCAGTGGGCTGCACTGGAGACAGTAGGAGTCGTTTGCCCTTCCAAATTAAATGCAATTGCATCTGTTAGGAGCATCCTGCACACTTGAAAATCTTCTAGATAATTGTGTTTACTGATTCCTCCCAGAGCAATTCCACCAATGACCTTTGTGAAGAATTCCCCAACAGCAAAGCAGTGTCAATCCTGGGGGCTTTTCCTTTTGTAAAGACTCCATCTCGACCCCTTTGAGGCCCACAGCGTTTAACCTCAGCATGATCTGGCCCTAAGTCTGCCCAGTGAGACCCAGCATGACACAGGGGAGATCAGACGAGTTTCCAGCAAGTGCCAATGGAGGAGAGCAAGGACAGAGGCAGCCGAAACGAGGTTAAACCTTGTTTGCTTGTGAGTCAGGAGAGCAAAGTCTGCTGCGGCCCTCAGGTTTCGTCCCTGCCCTCCGCCGCGGAGGAGCAGGAGGAGCTGGAGGCTTTCGGGTTCAGAAGCAGCTCTTGTTTCACCGTGCGGGCTCTGGAGGTGTCAGTGTGGACCCGTGCATGGCACACGCGTTTGTCGGCTTTCTTCTCCCGGTTGTCACCGCTAAATCCCATCGTCATCATCAGCACGCTGCGGCCATCGCTGCGGCCACGTTTGGATCCGTGGCTTTTTTGCTACAAGTCGGGGTGTGGGGGCAGCAGTGGAACGGAGATAACCCTGCTTTGTTCTTGTTCTTTCCCCCCCGCCCTCGGCGTGTCCCTCGCGCCGCAGGAAGCAAAAGCAGCGGCTCGAACCGAAGCACCAGCGAGACCAGCAGGAGGGCTCTGGGGCGGGACAAGGAGCGCAAGTCGGCGGGCAGCGGCAGCGAGTCGGAGCACACGGCGCGCAGCGGGGGCAGCGGCGGCGGCGGCGCGCGGCGCGAGCGGCCCCTCAGCCAGCTCAGCCACCGCAGCCACCTCTCCGCCGCGCCCAGCGACAGGAGCCACCAGAGCCACCACTCGTACGGGCCGCCGGGCGTCCCCCCGCTCTACGGCCTCCCCAAAGCGGCGGCCAAAGTGTACGGGACGAGCGGGCCGCCGGGAGGGCCTCCCGTGAGGGAACTGAGCTCCGTGCCGCCGGAGCTCACGGGGAGCCGGCAGTCCTTCCAGAAGGCCATGGGCAACCCCTGCGAGTTCTTCGTCGACATCATGTGAGAGAAGGAAGTGCCTTCGGAGGCTGCCCGCGCCGGCACGGCGCGCGAGCCGCTCGCCGGGGATCCGGGGCCGCCCGGCGCGCCAGGAACTCGGCTCTCTTGCATGTCACGCCTTGCTGGTTTGCAATTGTTGTGTTGCAGAAAACAAAGAAAAAAACCAACAAAAAAATCACATAAAAACAAAAGACGAGCAAAAAAAAAAACTCTCTCCTGGGATTGTTACATATCAGCAAATTGAGATATCGGCGTCTGTTTCTGTTCTCTCTTGTTTTCGCTCATCCCTTCTCCTTTCAGGCTGTGACTGGCAGTGCACGCTCACACACCGCGGTCCTTGGACACCGCGGCGCCTACTTTCAGTGCAATTAATGTGTTTTGGTTTTGGCTGAGGCAAGGACTAATGGTTTGTACACCCCCCAAATTTCCTGTATGCAGAGCAGCACCTTTATCCCCCCCCTCCACAGCCCCTTTTCCTCCTACAAGAAGGAAATGGCTGTTGGGGAGGGTCTTTGGCTCTGCCCCGTGATGATGTTTCTCTTTGACCGATGCTCTGGAGAGCAGATACAGCATCTGCAAGTGCACGTGCAACGTGTGCTTGGAAAAGATCAGGCTCAAACCCACACCCAGGCAGACAAAGCCCTGACTGCCTTTGTCTGCTGGCGAGGGAGCATAACTCAGTTACATTTGGTTTTATTTTTAGGGTATGGTCCTATCAAGGGGGTGGCAGAGTCTCGCTGCTGTGTGTGCGCGTCGTACAGACCTTGCAGTGTTACTTCATTTCGTGTCACGGCGGGGCCGCKCTCGCTGCAGGCTGTTCCCGGGCATTTCAGTCGTATTCCTGCTGACGGACGTGTCCGTTTGTCCTCTTGTGTGCTCCTTTAAAGCTGTTTCCCCATGAATAGGGCAACTGCTGCTGCCTCGCTCTGTTAGCATAGCTGCAGCTCCTCCCTTGTAAAGGGAGAACAGGCCCCAGCCTGGCAGAAAGGGGGGCGCAACCTTCCTCCCGCCGCGACGTGGATGTCAGTTTGGTCTCTCTCCCTTCATTTCTCAATGGTCTAATTCCCTTTTTTTTCCCCAGCTTCATCTCTGCACTGAAATAGAAGCCTGGAGGTGGCTCTTCCCGATGGCCTTGTTGCCCAGGTGGACACACACTGGGCATAGGTGGGAGCTCCCCGTTTCCAGAGTACAGGGATTGAATCCTTACACCCGACAGAGCAAGCCCCTAAAGATCCCGAGGAACTTTGGCTTACGCTGCTGGGTTGCCTCTCCCCGAGGTTTCACTGCTGCATGTCTTTGGCTCTGAGGCTCTAGGCACTTGAGAACGTGTGTTCAGGAAGCTTTGCTGAGGCTTGAGAAGCTTTCTCAAAAGCACCTGAGCGAGGAGGTGTTCAGAGCACACTCCAGCCCCAGCTCCTCTCATAGGGAAGGACGGGGAAAGGTGCAATCACTCGGTGACGTTTGGCAATGGGGCCGTGCCTCGATTAGACTCCTTTGAGAGGTACCTATTTCTGACAGGTTTTAGGGCAGGTGCTTTAAAGTCAGTCTCTACTGCACGTAAGCATTTCCTTCCCCGAAAGAGCCTCCTTTCTGTTATGTTCTGTGCTTTATGGATAGTCTGACTATCCGGTGTGAATGTCAGAAAAGTGCATCTTTCTCACGCTATTCGTGTGGCTTCACGTTCCTTGGAAAAAGAACGTTCCAAACTGTCCGTTTTGCATGTTGTCCATTCTGGTATGTCTTGCTCTTTATTCTTTTTACAGATCTGTGTGTATAGAAGAAGGTATCCCTTTGACAAAACTCAGAGTAACGTTTTTGACTGTTTGCGTTACTTGGAGGGCTAAGACTTGATTTTTAAAGGAATCCAGGCACTTGGGAAATGCTGCCACTCACGGGAGGTCCCCAAATGACTGAGCTTCTAAAGCAGCTGAGTGTGCTTGAGTTTATTGCCCACCAAAACCCCAAAGCTCGATCACATTTTAGACAGTGGTGCTTTCCATATAACCTGTCTGCTGGGCTAGCACAGATTGCACATTTGGTGGTGAGTTTATTTGAAAAGTTTGACCCCATCTAAAGCTTGCCGCTGCCACCGTAATCTTTGTCTTTCCTCATTCCTCCAGAAACACAGCAAAGACACCAGCCCAGTCCACTAAACCGTTGGGAAAATCAGCGTTTAAGGAAGCGAATCAGGGTAAAATTCTTTGTCTCCTGTGTCTCCAAAGACACTGTTGCGGAGCCTGTGGCTTTACTGACAATCACTAGTGGATGAACTTGTAGATCGACTTCAACTCTTCCAATCTCTTACTATGTTTTTCTTTTATTCTCCTTTGCCTTAAGGCAGGATGTAGCGGACAGAAAGGAAAGGCTGTCATTTTAATAAGGTATTTCCAAAAGGAGCCAGCCTGGGGGCTGGACACCCCTAGGAGCCTCATCCCTCTTGAGTTGCAGTATCCATTGCAGTATGCAGTATCCATTGCAGTGTCCAGTATCCATTGCAGTGTCCAGTATCCATTGCAGTATCCGTTGCATCCCTGCTTTAGTGCGTGTTGTGCTGTTGGCAGAAGCTGCTCCGTGCCTCGTGCTGTTTGCTGCTCCGTGGAAGTGGCTCTGTTTTGTTCTCCTCGCTATGCGGCTAACTCCGAAATGAGGCCGGCGGTCCATGACGTGGGTGTGGGAAAGGGCTTGTTTGCAGGGGAAATTCGGCCGCTAAATTCGGCACTTGTGGGCTAGAAACCCACGTGTGACCTGAACTAGCTCCAGCCACGATCAGGCATCGGTTTCAGGCAAAGTATTAATTGCTCTGAACGTACTGACAGGCGTGCTCATGGTTGGCTAGTACTGCACAGCCTGTTGAGGGTGCTGCGTATGAAGAGCAAAACAGTATTTGTACGTGCCCGTTCCGGGAACGCTGCAGAACATCAGGGCCCTCGCGTGCCAACAAAAAGGCTGATTTTTGTGCAAACAAAAAGGCTGATTTTTTCCTGCTCCCTTGTAGCCACAGATGAGCTCCAGCGGAGGGGCTGGTTTGAGCGAATGGGAAGCTAAGCCACTGCTCCCCCTTCCTGCTCAGAAGTGAAGGAGGACAGGAGATTTCCCAGGCCCCATCCTTGCTTTTCCCTGCGTATTTCTCTCCGTAATAGGGGGTCCTTAACTGTACATCCGTGCTGCTGCAGGAACAAGTGCCCCTGAAGTCGGTGAAATAGAAAAGAAAGGTGCAAAACAAACAGGTTGGGGTGACACCTCCTGCCCACGTGCAGAGATATATTCACTGTATTCACTTCCTGAAGTCCACATCTTTGGCAAAAAGTCCTGCTGTTGCCCATTAATAAATTCAGCCTTCAAAGGAAATAACTTCTCAAAGGTTACAGCCCCCTAGACACTTTATCCAAAGGTTTATTGGAAGACGAGCAAGGATGCACAGACATTGACTTCTGATGTTATTTTTGTTCTGTTTGAACGGGCAGTTCCATCTCGAGACTGACAGCTCATGAGTTGATGTAATTGTTCTTGTTTTGCTTTTAACTGGATTGTAATGAGATTGACTTAAAATTATTACTTCTAATCAGTGATTAGAAATACCTGTAAAGAATTGTATGTACAGTAGAGGAAAAATGTTACATGATTTTAAATAATGAAAACCCAGACTGTCGCCTATTCTAGAATTGGTTCTACTCAAAGAGTGACCTCTTACTAGCATGGTCTGCACTGTTCCTGTTAAATGTCTATTGCATAATTGAATTCTTTTTTTTTGTAGATATTGTATTAAAAACCCAAGTGTCTATATAGTTAATATATAGCTGCTTATGTGTAAATGCTATTTTAAAGACTAAAAAGCTTTTAATTTTATGTGAAAACAGCAACGTGTGTCTTCAGTTCTTTGCACTGCTGCATTACCCTTTGTTCTGAAATGAAGTGCTGCCTAAATCCTGCTGCCTTTTTCCGTTGTTCCCCTGCCCACAAGGAAGTTGTCTCCTCTTTACAGGAGAAGATTGTTCGGGAACCAAGGCTAGGGAAGGTGGAGTTCTGTGTGGTAGTGGTAGGATCATTAGGATGCCCCTTTGCAGAGTGACTGGCAAGTCTTAACCCCCCCAGGCTTTTGCAGTGCAATACGAGGGTCCCCAGCCTCCTGAAAGGTGCCAGCGGTTCACGAGTCAAGCACATCCACAGCCTCCTTGAGCAGATTCCCTCGTTTTAGATGACAGAGAAGGTGCAGAAKGAGGAGAAACAACACAGGAATCCGTGTAGAGGCCCCCGTTACAAATGGTTCGTCAGTAATGTATATAAAGGACCATGAGACAAGAGTTTCCCAGATTCCCCCTTTAAAACCATGCCTGCATGGGGKGCCTTGCAGGGAGCCAAATGGTCTRTCCAGCCTTTCCCTAGCTAGGAATGACAATTAAAAGAGCAGGAGAGCYGCTTGGCAAGCGGCTGGGAATAAAGCACGAACAGCTTAGTGACGTTTTACTCCTGGGTATTCACTTGGTCTTGTCTGGTAGAAATGTAAAATAATAGTCATTTCTTTTTCAGTTTTTGTGGCTTGATGGCAAATTGAGTGTAGAATAAGGATTTTGAGGAATCGCTTGGTTGCCCTATTTCAGAAACGYGAGATCAGTTTTTGACTATTGCATTAGTTTCTAGCTGTGCCTTTGCCAGGCCTGTGAAAGGATTGGTATTATGATACTGGTTAGAAATTGCAGGTCAGGTCACATCCTTTGCATTGGAATTGCAGCCCAGTTTGTGAACTGGTAACACCTGCGTGTGCAGTTGCATGAGGGGAGTTCAGTGAAGTCCCAGCAACTGCTTTAAAAGACCTAGAAAAAGTGGAGTTGAGTAGAGGAAAACGGTGCCCAGAGGGGCTGTGATGCTCTGGGGGCTCCTCTGCTGCTTGGTGCACGAGGCCACTTGACAAGCCTGAATACACAGGTAAGAGCCATTTGTTCTTATTCCAACTGTCTTGGGTCCAATGTAGGTCTAAAGGAGTGGCGAATATGCAGCAAACAGAGTTTGTAACTTCATTCTTGTGATCGCTGTTGCCTTTCCCACCCTCTTTACCTTTCTATCTGCAGCATGAAACTCAATCTCGGACTCGCTGATGTTCAGGGCCTCTTCGTAGTCACCCGCAGGCAGATTTGTGAGGGCAACGTTTTTCCAGTGCTGCAATATGACCTTGTAGCCTGCTCAAATCTGAACCTCTGTCCACTCGCTCAGACGGGAAGGTCTCCATGAAGCTGAGGAGAAGATGGAGCGGTTGGCAAGAGCTGGTAGAGCTGATGTTCTTGGTTGAAGGGGGTAAGTAACTGAATCTCTGTTTGAAATCAGTCATTCCCTTTGTGGACTAAGACTGGGGCCCTCGGGCGCCTGTTTTAGTTGCTGATCACGCGTGGGTCCCTGTGAAGCACGGCGCAGGGGGCTGGGTCTGTGGGGAGCCTCGCCGTGCTGCAGGACGTGGTCTCCGTGCCTGGATTTCATCCGGAATGTCCAGGCTCCCTCTAGTGAATCCGTGGGTTATTGTGGCTTTGCAGGAGAGCAGTTGTTACCTGGGAGGGTTTTAGGAGGGATTTGATGAATCCACAAGCAATGGGAGCAGCCAGACTGAGCCTGCACAACGTGGGACCCTGGCAGCTGTAACCAACAGAAGTTGTTAAGAATTACACCGTGCAGAGACAGGCCAAGGCACYGAGCAGGTAAATGGCACGAAACAATAACCTGTCTAGGTGAGAACCATACAAATATATGGAAAATGGTGTTTTTTACTTGAAGCATACTCTGCACAGGCTGGTTATTTTTAAAAAATCAACACTTACTTTTTTTCCTGCATGGTAACACGACCATTTCTGCATTAAACCCACAACAGACATAACATTTTTTCACTGGACACAGAACAACATATGAAGCACTTTAAGAATCTTCAATCATATTGTAGTATTTAATGCCCTACACAGATGAAATGCCACCTGCATCTGTATCGGACAGCAAGAGATGCAGTTTGTAACATGGAACTGCTCCATTTTAATGTACAGCTTTATCCTTTYTTAAGGTGGCCTTAGCATAAAAGGAATGATATTTATGGTTTCATAGAATAGCAGGAGAGAAGCACAGAGAAGGACAACRCAAAAACTGGAGCCTTCCTGCAAAGGATGCTCTTCAGAGGAAAGTCAGTGATGCAGTTTTAAACTAGTCTAAGTGCCTCCAATTTGAGATACAAAGTGTGTAACAGAATCTGTGGGATTCTCACAAGTGTTTATGTCTTTCTAAAATATCAATATAGTAGTTTTCCTCAGCTCTCAGCCATGTAAACTTCATTTAATGTACTTCCATTATATRGAGTGTGTAAATATACATATGTATATAAATATACAGTGTTTCATGCATAGAAGTCACTAGCACTGATTCGAAGCCATATGCCTCGGAGTAGTGACTTAGAGCAAAAATTCAGATTTCTCCTGTCAGAGGGAGAATTTCTGTAGGCATGTGACATTCATTTACAAAAAAAMCCCATGAAAACACAATTGAGAAACTCGGCTTGAAAACAGGTAAGTTGGTAAGAGCTTTATCTGGGTATATAATAGTGCAGGACATACTAAAAGTTGCTCTAATTCCCATGAAGCATAAACTGTAGAATAAGCAATGAGCAGGGGAATGTACATTGAGAGAACGTTCCCGCTTAATGCAGCTGTGTGCAAAGGGAAAACAGTATCTTGTGGCAACAAAACGCAACACTGTTTTCATCTTTAAAACCAGGTAGTTCAGAACAAGCAGCAACCATGGGCCGAGTCTGTGACCACCAGGAAAAGTGCTTCCTTTCAAGGGCACGTTATCTGTATTACATTTTGGAGCTTAAAACGTAACAGAAAGCAAAAGCTCAGATCTATTGTGGGAGCAGCTTGTAAAGGAAGTGGCSACGTGAGCTCCTGTGCAGGGAAATACATTCACAATACCAGGGSAGGAAGTAAACACCCAGTGTCAATGCGTGAGCTTTAGGCACCTGAGATCCGAGCTACTGCTGTCAATGCACAGGAGTTGCTAAGACTGCTCATTTTGCCTTAAAAAAACCCCCAACCAATGAGCCTCTACAAAACCCAGCTTGAATTTTGAAAGGAGGAAGAAGGAAAGAAACCCCTTCAAGCAAACGATGAGACTTCCTGCATAGCTAAGGCAAAAATCCAGSTGTGCTGTGCGTTGTGTGCATATAATATAGAGTTTTTTTCTAATGAAGTGAAGCATCTTGACTAGATCTGCCAGTTGGTTACCTCTGTATTGAAAAAGGAAAGGAAAAGTGCCCCGGGGCTGGAGCAGCAATTACTTCAGGTATGCGACCAGCGTCCGGGGGCGTCACATTGGCTGCTGTCGGGAGGTCGGCGCCCGCGCTCAGGGCAGGTCCAGCAGCTTGTGCTGCGCGTAGAGCTCCTGGGTGATGCCGTAGACGTTGCAGATGTGGGGCAGGGCATCGCCCAGCATGGCCACGGCCTCCTCGGGGCCGCCCACGTTCATGGTCTCCAGGAAGGCGTTGCGCGAGGGCAGGGCGCAGAAGGCCGCCGTGGCCACCTTGCGCACGAGCCACGGGTGGTAGCGAGCCAGCGAGGCGTTGTAGGARTCCGTGCAGATCACCGACGTCCTCGAGTCCTCCCTGCTCGTCCGCAGCCCCTCGAGGAAGAGCTGGAGCCAGCGCAGGGCGCGGTGGAGGCGCAGCACGGTGCGGCAGCCGGAGTCGGGGTGCTCGGCGCGCCTCTGCGTGTCCACCAGGCCGTGCGCCACCTCGTAGCGCACCATGGACTGCAGCGTGCGGTACTCGTCGCGCCGCGCGCCGCTGCAGTAGCCCTCCATGATCTGTATTTTGGCCAGCGCGTCCTTGGAGACGAAGGAGAAGATGGCGCCCAGGCTGTTGAGGAACCTAGGGGCGGCAGAGAGCGGCGCGCGTCAGCGGCCCCGCCAGCGCCGCCGCCGCGCCGCGGGGCCGCCCCGCACTCACCGGATGAGGCCGCGCCAGCCGCGCAGGTAGGGCCCGAGCAGCACGTCCCGCCGCTCCGTCACGCAGCCCTCGAAGGCGACGAGCACCTCGCGCAGGCAGAAGGCGCCCTGCTCGCCCGCCATGGCGGAGCCGCCTGCCGCCGCCGCCGGGCGGCGCCGTCGCGCGCGGCGCGGCCAATCGCCGCGCGGGAAGGGGGCGCGGCGCGGCGCTATTGGCTGCGAGGCCCGGAGAGGGGTGGGGCCGCGGGCTCAGGGCTGTTGTGGGCGGGCGGCTGCGCGTGCGCGGAGGCGGCGCGGGGCGGTGAGAGACGTTGGGGGCTGTGGGGAAGGGGGAAAAGGAAAGGGAAAGGGAAAAGGGAAGGAGGAGGCGTGGGACGAGGGGAGTAATGGCCAAGAGGGGAGCAGGAGCCTCCCCTCGCAGCGGCCTGTGGGTGGGCGCCGAGCCTGCGCAAGCCCCACCGGGCGCGCGCGGCCTCTGGCCCTGAGGTGATGCGAGCGCAAAGGGCGCGCGAGGAAACGCGGCTGTTGTTGCGGAGGCCGAGCGGGGGCGGGTTTCCAGGAGAAGCTGGAATTCTGCAGTTCCTTCACTCCGTCTGTCCGCCTTGCAGGAAGATCCGAGGCCTCAGCTGAAGTTCTCTGCTTGATTTTGGAAAAGAAATGCAGCGGTGGTGGTGATTAGAGGCTGAATCTTCTCTTTATGGCCCTCATCAAGCCGTCTCTGAGAGAATTTATCATATTGCTTCAGGGCTAGAGAGCTCTGTTAACATGCCTGAAATAAAAGTCACTCCTTTAGGTAAGTGTAAATCACAAATCGACTTAAAATAGAAATGTTGAAAAATTCTGTGTTGTGATTTCCCTAAGAAGAGGTTGGAACTGAAATTTAGAGAGAGAAATGACATGTTTTACACTGCTGTTTACCTATGTGCCTTTCCCTGTCTCAAAACCGGTCTCAGCAGCACACTTGAATGTTACATTTGTGCAGCCTAGAGGGGTCACTGTGTAAACAAGCCCGATGCGAAGAGAGCCTGTGAACCCTGTTTTAGAATGGAAAGATTAATTAATAGATTAGTGGTAAAGTACTACAGAGATCCTGGGCAGAGGCTGTCAGGCTTAGGGAAGGGGTAAGTGAACTCACATCTGCTTCCCTGCATCAGCCCCGCTTGCTTGGAAGAAGAGAGATGGTCTCCTGCACTGGAAGGGAGTTAGGGCTGCGAAGTGAAGCTTGCAGAAACCTTTCAGTACTTTTCTTTTGAAGTGAGTGCAAGTATCACTAAGGATTCCTTGCGTGTCTTCCGTTTCTTTGGGTGCAGGGGCCGGCCAGGATGTGGGGCGCAGCTGCATCCTTGTCTCCATCGCAGGGAAAAACGTAATGCTCGACTGYGGGATGCACATGGGCTACAATGACGACGTGAGTACAGCGGGGAAACCTCAGTGTTGACTGGAGATGCGTTTAAGGCAGCTCTGCCTGGCTCCCCCAGCAGATCCTGGTTCGCTGTCCTGACCTCCTCACCTTTGAACATTGCCTGTCTTGCACGGCACCTGGGTGCTCGTGGGTGGCTGTCCATTATTGGACATCTGTATCAGCCACTTTTGCTTTGCAGATAAACTYGTTTTCAGTTTACTTGTTTGTATTTCACTGGTTTGCAAGGTGAGGTCTCTGACTCACCCTTCTCAGTCCTTCTGTACTTTTTCCTTTCAACTCTTTCTGTCCATAAATCTGGACAATGYCACATACAGTTCTTACCGTGTTGCTGACACCAGGACAACGTATTGCTGGTGTTGAGGATGGTTCATGCTATTGTTCTGCTGGATTAATTGGCTGCAACATTAACGGGCTTTGTTTAGCAAGGGGTGACCTCCTTTTCCCATGTTTTTGCAGAGGCGCTTTCCTGACTTTTCTTACATCACTCAGAATGGAAGGCTGACTGACTTTCTAGACTGTGTGATTATCAGGTGAGAAAACTCAAAGGGAAAAGCAGAAACTTCCTGTGCGCTCCTTTCCCTGTAATTTATTAAACTTGTAGCCCAAACAAGTTTTGGGTTCATTATTCGTGTTTTGTTTGCTTTTTAGTTGCTCTGTGTTGTACAGTGCTTTTAAAAACAAGATCTGAGAACCTCAGCTAAGTTCCTGTGCAATAATTCCTTCACGTTTTCTGTCTTTTGCAGCCACTTTCATTTGGACCACTGTGGAGCGTTACCATACTTCAGTGAAATGGTTGGCTACGATGGGCCCATTTACATGACACATCCTACCAAGGCCATCTGCCCAATCCTCCTGGAGGACTACAGGAAAATCACCGTAGATAAGAAAGGGGAAACGAACTTCTTCACATCCCAAATGATCAAAGACTGTATGAAAAAAGTTGTTGCTGTTCACCTTCACCAGACAGTTCAGGTAAATGACCATTGCTGCACACTCCTTAGTCCAACCAAGTGGATTGTGATGGAAAAAAGAGCAATTTTGTGTTTTCTAAAACGCTTACACTACTGCAGTGTTTGCCTGTTTGTGCAGGTGGATGAGGAGCTGGAGATCAAGGCGTATTATGCTGGCCACGTGCTAGGAGCAGCCATGTTCCAGATTAAGGTTGGATGCGAGTCTGTTGTTTACACTGTAAGTATGCACAGGAACACATATAGAGACCTATATCTTCTAATAGTGTGTGTCCCTTTACATWGAGAAAGTAAATGGATTTCTCTTCTTCTATTAGGGGGATTATAATATGACTCCAGACAGACATTTAGGGTAAGTAGGAAACTGAATTTCTATGATTTGTATGTATTTCAAACAGGAAGATATTAGCAGCAGCTTCTGTTATTCCATAGGAGTTATTGCTGCTTTGTTTCTGTAAAGGGGGCTGGAATATTTTCTGATGCCTTTGCTAGAAAGATAAATGCCATAATATCTTCTAAATCAAGAGAACTTTGATTACAAGCTTTAAAATTTGGAGTGATCTTGTTTTTACGGGAAAATGTAAAAGATTTATAGTATGGGTGATCTTTAGAATAATGTTTTAATGCTTTAAAAGCAAGCAGCAGATTGGAGAAGAATTGCTCTTCAAAATATCTGGACTTAATATCTGTTTTGGGCTGAACTGATGTAAAGAAAGCATGGCCAATTTATCAGGAGGCTGCAATGAAAATTCTAGATGACTTTTGGCAAATTTCTGCATTCCTAGCAGATCATAAWTGCCAAATACATCTTAATTTGATAAAATTTATGATTCTTATTTTGTTTTAGCGCTGCCTGGATTGATAAGTGTCGCCCAGATTTATTAATAAGTGAATCCACTTATGCCACAACTATCAGAGACTCCAAACGCTGCAGAGAAAGGGATTTCTTGAAGAAGGTGCATGAGACTGTTGAAAGAGGAGGGAAGGTATGGCCTGCGGGATCATCTAAGTAAGAGCTTGTCCAGTCTGTGATATTCTTGTTGGTTCTGTAGTGCCATGTGTTACTGCTGATTAACTTGGCCCTCATGTACAACCACTGTATGAAACTGATGGATTTCTCATATCACTGCATCTGTACTTTAAAATGCAAAATAWTAGACACTTAGTAGCGTTGAATTGTTTGCTGCCAAGTGACAGCACATAGCTGAAGAAAGGGAATTCTCATGGAATTGGCCTGGTTTATTCTCATATTCTCATCTCGTCTTGGTGAGATGCTTCCAGGAACTGTAATGGCCCCTCTCCATCAGGATGCTTTGAGGAATGGGAAATTAAAAAGCAGCTTGCAAGAAAACTGTATTGCCTTGAAAAGATACAGCTAGAAAGTGAGAGCTGGTGAAGAGCRTGAAATCACACCCACTCTGAGAATTAGCTAATTCCTTCACTAAGTACAAACTGAGATCTTAGGTAAACGGATAGATGTCTGATACTTGTCTCTGCTAGTCAAGTATTGGTGCCTTTCATTCCAAAATTGCTGAGGAACTGATCCTTGTGGGGTGAAAAAGGGCTCTCAGGAGGAATYGAGGGACTTACTCAGGAATGATACTGCTCCAGGGCCACTCACATGCTGTTTTGGTTCAGCAGACACTATTTTGTTTGCAGGTTCTCATYCCAGTTTTTGCACTTGGACGTGCCCAGGAACTTTGCATTTTACTGGAGACCTTCTGGTAAGTCTACCTTCTTCCATGACTATTCCTTCTTTTCAGGGGCATTCTGCGTTCCTCCCTTCCAAACACTTAGGATCAGTTGTTATTTTAATGTATCTTTGCAGCATTGTACAATTGTTTTCACAGGAGGGAGGGAAAGAAAAGAAGTACTGTTAAGTATTAAACTTTACTTCTTAATAAGTAAATGCATGATGCTACAGCCAAGATTCCAGTCTGGCACTCCCATCTACCTGGATCACTTCTTTCTACAGGGAAAGAATGAACTTGAAGGCTCCAATTTATTTTTCCACGGGACTGACAGAAAAGGCAAATCATTATTACAAGCTCTTCATCACATGGACAAATCAAAAAATTCGGAAAACCTTTGTGCAGAGAAACATGTTTGAATTCAAACACATCAAAGCATTTGATCGGGCCTATGCAGATAATCCAGGACCTATGGTAGGTGGCCATAAAAAGGTAGTAGAGCACTTATGTAGTGGCAGAGCTGTTTTTGTAGCACTCTGTTCCTKGTTTAGCTAAAGAGGCAGCCTGCAAAGTCTAAGCATCATTTCCATGATTAATACTGGCATCCTACCCCAAGGCTTTTTTGGGGCTAGGCCATCTGAATGCCTCTTTYTCTATAACTCTATTAAAAATCTTGCTATCTTTAATCCAATAAAGCTAAAATGCTGGAAGAAAAACAAAAACAGTATTCTCATCAGTACCCGTTTTGGTGATACAAACGATAATTATGCAGCATGTGCCTGTGGAGTAAAGTCAGGAGAGAGATTCTTTAAAGCATAGTCTTTTATTGCTCATTTTGGTTTTTGATTGGTATTGGGAGGCATTGGAAAGAAGAAGCATGACTTGTCTTTGAACTTTAGGTTGTCTTTGCAACCCCTGGAATGCTTCATGCGGGACAGTCCCTTCAGATCTTCAGGAAATGGGCAGGGAATGAAAAAAACATGGTAAGAAATTCCATTGCTATATGTGATATTCTTTTGTTAACAACAACTGTCCTACATGTGCTTATGTGCAGAGTTTGCAGTCTTTTCTGGCTTTCTTCTCAGGTCATCATGCCAGGCTACTGTGTGCAAGGAACTGTAGGCCACAAGATTCTGAGTGGCCAGCGCAAGCTGGAAATGGAAGGACGTCAAATAGTGAGTTTTCTTCTCAGCAAGGAAGATCATTTTGAGGAGGCTCTTTACGATTTTATGTGGTTATTAAGAGCTGCATATTTGTAATGTGAATATGCAGTGAAAATATTCAAGTCATATTTTCATTAGAGTTGGGCCATTTATTTTTTTCCTTTATTTTGGGAACAGCATGTCTCTTCCTGCCCTTCCATTGCTTTGTAATTCATTGGGCACATGCTGTTAGACTTTGGTGGTGGAGTACGTACYAGGCTATTTAATAAGGGGATATTAAAACTGGTAATAAGTGTTCTAAGCAGCTATTACACCAACCTCAGTTCCTGATTTATCATCTGGTGCTTTCTCTGAAAGGGATGTGGAGAGGTCTGGGTCTGTTCCTGTGCAGTTTATAGGCTGTTAGGGGGTCTAAGTGATTCCTGATTGAGAAAACCTGTGTTTTTTGCCCTGCTGCAGCTGGAGGTGAAGATGCAGGTGGAGTACATGTCCTTCAGTGCCCATGCTGATGCCAAGGGAATAATGCAGCTGATTCGCCAGGCGGAGCCACGCAATGTTCTCCTGGTCCATGGTGAAGCGAAGAAAATGGAGTTCCTGAAGCAGAAAATCGAGCAGGAATTTCGTATGTTATACTCTTGGTACCAGGGAGAGGATGGCAGCAGGAGGAAGGCTTTAGGATCACATACTTTATGCCTAAGCACCTGTTTATTTTTTAAAAGTTTCTAAGAACAATTGAAGCAGTTTGGTGTGTTTGTGTTGTTTTAGTCCAGCATTTACTAGAGACAGGCAAGGGGAAAAACATCTAAGTAACTTCAGTTCCTAGGAATGMCCTCCAAAATTTAAAAATGAACTCCTCAAAACCAGCTTCTTCTTAAAAGATGAGTGGAGGAAGGACAGAATTTACACTGGATTTTTACTAACTGGCTGTAAGTTTCTTTGCAGTAACTTGTTAGGCGCATCAGGTTGCAAGCATTTTTATTGCAGCCAGTGATCTTGTTCCTCCTCACAAGGAGGTTTTCCAGTTAAGCAGAGCTGAGTCAGTAGCTACCAATGCTTTTCTGAAAGTGTCTGCATTGTCCTCTGTAGGAAGGGTCTAGAGAGAGTAATGGCTACTTGTGGTTAGTGCCATGACTGTAGAGGTGAGCTTGCCAGGCTCTGGCTTCTGCAGAAACTCTACTCTCCAGCCTCTTTGAAATCCCAGTTTTGAGTTTCAGCCAAAGCCTTTAAGTCTTTCCAACACTGGCTGTTTCCTCTGCAGATGTGAACTGTTACATGCCTGCGAATGGAGAGACAACAACAATATTCACTAATCCCAGCATTCCTGTGGACATATCCCTGGGACTCCTGAAGAGAGAAACAGCAATAGGTGAGGCACTTTCAACAGAGACCTTATTTTGGGACCTTATTTTATTTTTTTAATTGTTTTGCTATCTTTTACTCACTTATTACATAAACAGAGTCCATGTATACTTTTACAAGCGAGTTCTGTGAAAATTGAAATTGCTTTTAACCTAATTTAAGAAAAAATGCAGACTTTCTCAAATCAAGAAGGAGAAAGAGAGGCAATTATTCTGGATTACTGAGCATTGTTTTCCTTGCTTCTAGAGCACTCATTGATAGTGGTTTACGTGTTGGCTCCTTTGTTTTTAAGTAACAGGAGAATAAAAATGTAAAATCATAGTCTCTGAATGTGTCATACTCCTCAATGGAATGATGAAGCCCTTACTCCATTTGAAAGCCCATTCTCTTAAATCCTAAAGTAACGTTAGAGGTGTAAAAAGTAGGCACAATTCTATTAACCCTGTTGTCACCTTCTGTTGGCTTTGTTTTAGGTCTGTTACCCGATGCCAAGAAGCCAAAGCTCATGCATGGCACGTTAATTATGAAGGATAACGTAAGTAAGAAACTTCTTACCCTTGTCTTATTGCCCTCTGTATGAGTCTGTGGTCGTTCACAAGCAAGGTGTAGGTGAAAAAATAACCACATTAAACATATGTAGCCCAAATTTCTTGGAAGGAGCCACAGCAAGAGCTGATCCTGCAGACCCATGAGGTGGATTAGTCTGCAAGAATGATTCTCCAGCTGGTCAGTTGCCTGAATGAGAGACTCTCTCCCAGTCCCACAACTTCAAAATTAGTATCTTGCTATGTGACCATTTATCTGGATATTTTCTCCAGTCTTCCTCCCTCATCTGCCATCCTGCACACACTCACCTGGCTGCTGCTCTTGGCACTAGTAACTCAAAGTGCTGAGACTTTCTTGCCTGCAGTTTTGCAGTGATGAACACCTACCTTTGTGCAGCTGGCCACATAGGAGGCATAAAACTTCAGAAGAATGGGCAAAAAGGAGTAGCTTCCAATGATTTATATTTTTCCTCTCCAGAGCTTCCGCCTGGTTTCTTCGGAGCAGGCCCTGAAGGAGCTGGGCCTCACAGAACATCAGCTGCGTTTCACGTGCCGCGTTCACATTCAGGATCCGCGGAAGGAACACGAGACGGGGCTCCGCGTGTACAACCACCTCAAAGCGTAAGGTCCCTCTTGGCTTTTCCCAACGGGGTGGACTAGGGCATATCATCCTTAGCATAGAAAGAACAAGTGCCCCCCTCCTTGCTTTTCTAGAACAGCTAAAGAGACAAGAGGACTTGCCCCACTGAGGAAAATTGCAGCTCAGAAAATTCAGCTGCCCTGGATTTCAGTCTCTTTAGCTAAAAGAGCAGTGGTTCTGCTGCTGTAGCAGAGGCTGGTCTTTGTCAAGCTTTTGCAGACCAACTGAAACCTTTCCTGCGGCTTTGCTGCTGTCACTGCTGCTTCTAGCTGAAGTTAGCAGTTGAAACTTAAAAATATTTATGTCCTAAACGCAGCTGGTGTAGTCCAGAGTAGTGCTTTAGTCATATGAATAGGCTGTCAGACTGCAGCTCTAGCTGTCAGGAAGGCCCAAAAGGGAAACCCACAGGAAATGTCTGACCCTCTTATGACCAGTATGTGTCTCAGAGATGCAGTTAAAAGTAGTAACAACACCTGGCTATTGGGTGGGGAATCCAAGATTGAGAGCCACCCACCCTTCAACTAGTGTTTATCCATTCTAAAATAAGTTATATACCTTCTTTTAACAGGATCTTGAAAGACTATTCAGTTCAGCATCTCCCTGACGGTTCTATAACAGTAGAGTCCATTCTTATCCAAGCTACAGCACATTCAGAGGATCAAGGAACAAAAGTCTTGCTTGTATCCTGGACATACCAGGTAGGAACACTTAAAAACTTGCTTTTCAAGCAACTCCCGTTGTTCTTAACTGTGATGAGCTGCAGTGTGGATTGCTGTTGAGAGTGATGAAAACTCAACCCATGATGTAGTTTGAAAAAAGCCAGAGTGAACCCCTGCTATTTTCTTTATTTCATTTTAACTTTAGTGGAAATCATTTTATAGTTAGATCTGTTTTCTCTCAGACCACTTAACTAAAGGCACCTGGTTTGGAGCAATTACTGGGTAGTGTAATAATATCTGTGTTTTGAGGACACTATAGTAACAAGCGTCTTAACTCTCAGCCTTGTTGCTGCTGCCACACAGAGTGTAGAGTGTTTTGTAAGGTAGCTATGAAACTTAAATAACAAGCAGAAAGCTACTTAAAGCAGAATTATGCTAAAATTAGATGCAGTAGTTATATTTGCTTGCTTTGGAGAGGTCCAAGAAGCTTCTTTGACAAAAAGGATTTTTACTCTGATACTTTGAAAGAAAACCCAGAACTGGGTTTGTGGTAACTGAACTGATTTCCATTTTTGAACACTGCTGACATTAAATTTTGCTGAGTCCAAGAATTATTTCACTCTGTTTCCAGGCAGTAGAGTCTTAACTTCTTGCCACAACTGGAAAAGTCAAATGAAATGTTGCTTTCAGCTTCTTTCTCTTTTATTTCTTTAGGATGAAGAGCTAGGCAGCTATCTCACATCCCTGCTCAAAAAAGGACTGCCACAGAGTACAGCTTGAGCAGCAGGCACCTTGGCGCTCAGAGAGAGATTTTATTTTGTTACATTGTCATAAATGGAAAGCTAAGGATAGACATAGTATCTACAGGTTGCTGGTTTCATTTTAATACAGGAATTAAAATGTTTGTCCAATACGTGCAGTGAGAGTGTACATGGGACTAGTGGTCAGCAATGCTGCAGTCGTCTTCCTTAGCATCCTGCCCTGGAGTCACTGCAGCCTGTTTTTAAAGAGCCCTGAGGAACAAGCTTTGAGTTGCTTACTCGGTAAGGTAAGAGATATTCAGCATTCCTCTACATACAGAGCCTTACCATGCCTTTCTATACTAAAAGGCCTTTTCTGGGCAGCCTCCAGGCTTTCTCTTTATTCATAAAAAAGAGTAGTATCAACAGCCATATTCCACTCCTGCCCTGAACTTGTTCCAGGAATTCTGTGCTGGCATGAAACAGCTCATTTGAAGTGTTTCAGACTTGCAAGCACGAGTATCCAGCTCACTTCTTATTCAAGGCTAGTATCAGTGATAGCCTTACRGGGAATATAAATTCTGGAATAGGCCCATGAGGTCAAAACAAGAAGSTTTAAAAGCTACTCTAACCTTTTCAGATTTAAAAGGCAAAATATAAGTTTAATGTAGGCAGCAGTACAAACATTCTCAAAGGTCTTACCAAGTCCAGTTATGCAAAGGAACACAAGAATCATCATAAACAGTATTTTAAGAGGTTAAGCAGCTTTTCTCATAGACACTTAAAGAATAATTGCTAGGAAATTTAATACAACACACAAAAGCCACTATTGCAAAGCTGCAGCTATAGTAATTTCAGGTCTACTCTTGCTTTGCTTGCTGCATGCATAACCCCACTTCCTGTCTCCTCAGGATCTGTGTCGTTTCTTGTTTCAGGTCCAGCAGCCCAGCATAACCTGGGCACCCTGGTGACCTGCYGTAGAGGGCAAGGTCAGAGCGGAGCTTCTGCTCTGCTTTGCACATTGAATTGAAATATTGATTTAGCACTGCCACCGTTAGACACATTGTTCCTCTTTACCAAGCCCCATGACGGTTTCCCTTCTGTTTTCATCCTCTCAGCTCTCTTATATGCCAGGAAGCAATCACATATATGTATATTTTATATATTTGTGCATGGCATTGGACAGTCCAGAGCAGTGAGTCCCTATCTCCATCTCTAAGTAACCACTAACTTTTAAGCAGGTTCTCCAGCTAGGTCTGTGGCTTTTGGGTTGCTCTGATAACATATAAATGATAATTTTTTTCATGATGAAATAGTCTTAGGTTCAGAAGGTGGAAAACTCAGCCGTTGTCAGAAGTCAGGTATCCTGTTAATACAAAGAAGGGATGARATAGGTTAGACGTTCTTAGTGGTACAACACAATCCCAGGAAAAGGGGCTTTGACAGATGAACTGGACTGCACCATGTTCAGCCAGTTCCCACCAAACTTTCCTCAGTGAGACTTTATCACAGGTCTTGCAGGACCCCAAGTTGAGGGGGAGCAGCTTTAATATGGACATGGGTTTAACTGACTGAGAAATATGTGGCTCTATTAATTACCTTTTGAAGTTCAGCAGTTTTTAACTGCTGAGTCTGAATCCACAGGCATATGATGCTAGAAAGCCTGAATTCAAATACTCCCCATGAAGCCAATCAATTGATTCAAAAGAAGAGTCAAGAAGCCCTTATTTGGCTGTGAAATATATTCAGAAAGCAGTTTGAGACCCCAGCTGGATAGAGTTTGTCCTCGGGGAGAAAATGCACGATCCTTCCAAAAAAGGGAAACACCAGGCAGGAGTGCCCTGATCGACTCAGCTTGTAGCATTACAGTCAGTTAGGAGGCTGGTTTCTTCCAACTAAACCTGGTTTCCAGAAGGGAACCCTGTGTTCACCTCCCAAACTCAGAAGAAAACACAAGGAGGCTGGAAGCCAAATGTACATATACATGAGATGGTGTTAGCAAGTATTATCAAGGACCCAAGCACAGTCCTAGTTAGCTAGTAATAATAATACATATGTTAAGCATTTCCTTACAGTGATTACGTCAAGGGAACGCTCCAGCAGCAGAGAGTGCTGCTTTTCCAAGGCTTTACTTCACAGCAACAGTTGGAATGATGAATATATACTTACTTAAAGTAGCTCAGTTGATTCCATCTCCGTGCTTTTTATTTCCCTTTCTCTGTTCTAGCTTATAAGTGTAAGAGCAGTTCCCAAACTTCTGGTCACAGATTGTGTAGACCATTTTAGACCTGAATCGGAGCTTGAGGTTGAAGTGCCAGTGTTTGGTGGAAGAGCTGAAGTAGTATAAGAGTGGGTTGAAGCAGCAGTTCAAACTGACTAGAGCTAAGGTGATCTTTCGCATTTTGTAGATCAAGTTGGTAAATGGCTTGTTTTGGATCACCTGGATTCTCATTAAAAAGTGGAGCAAGTGAGTGAGGTGGTAGGGGAGAAAGCAGAAGGTGCAAATGAACAAGATGATGTAGATTGTGCACAGGGCTTTCCTCTTGCGAATGCTGTGTTTGATCTGGGAGATCCTCCTGGCAATGAGAGGGTAGCTGATAAGAATGATGGAAAATGGGATCACAAAACCAAAAACTAAGGCCAGGATGTTGTAAGATGCCATGCGGTAAGTCCAGCTAAAGGTAGTGAAATTCTCAAAACATGCTACTTTGTTCTCTGTGCCGTTGTTGTGAAGGGGACCTCCAAGGATGAGTGAAACCATGACACTTAGAGCTACCATCCACAGGACCGTGACCACTATCACATAGTGAGAGACTTTGATCTGGATGTAAGTGAAGGGGTGCAGCGCCGCAATGTAGCGATCGACACAAATGCAGGTGAAGAAGGCGATGCTGAGGTAGATGTTGATGTAGTACAGAGTCCCCGTTACCCTGCAGGCCACGTCACCAAAGATCCAGTTGTTCTGATGCAAGTGGTAATGAATTTTAAATGGCAACACACAAACAAACAAGGTGTCTACGATGGCCAGGTTAATCATGTATACGTAGGAATGGGAGATGTGCTTGACTTTGCAGGACAAGAGGAACAGGGCTAAGAGGTTTTCTGTGAGGCCCAGTACAAAGACAATACTGTAGATGACGGTGAAGAGGGAATACTGGAAGTCTGCTTCCATGCTGAACGCTGCACTGACATTGGCAGCTGTCTCATTGGAGATTCCTTCAGTCCAGGAAATACCTGTCATGATTTCCGTTGCAGGAGAATTGCAGGGATATCCAGCATGGGAGAGAAGGCTTAAGATGCCTCTTACCTTACAAGGTCCTTGAGTTTGGAGATTTAGTTCACCTCTCAAGAGGTCACCAGCTAAAGTGACACAGACCTCTGAGGTTAGGTGTGATGGAATCTGTGCTTCAGATTTCTGTGCGTGGTAAAGGTAGATGGAGAGCAGGAGGGCTGAAAGCAAGAATGAGTCACTTAAAACATGAACACTGGAAGTTTCCACAGCCGCAGGCACATTATTTACCGGCGTTTAGCAATTAGCACAAAGTGACAAATTAACAAAAGTAGCAAAAATAAAGGGCATGGAAACACTTGCCTTTTGCCAAAAATATATGTAGAATGTTAAGAGTTGTGGCTAAGGACAGTCCAGCAATTGAATTTGGCCCTTTGTGCATGATGTGGCAGGTCCTGCATGGCAAACATACCTTTGCAGGGGTGTATGTGGTAGAGGGGTAGCTATAATGGCCATCGTAAGGCCTGATAGCTAACGAGCAGGAAAGGGACAGATTATGTTTTTCCATCGTTCTCTCATATGCTTTTATACCTCACTTGAATTCATAAGAAGTGCCATTTTGGGGTAAGCTATTGTGTGAATTTACAGCATCCTAAAACTACTTTACACTCACCCCAGGGGCAGGTGCTTTGCAGAGGGGAGCATCATTTAGGTCACCCACATCCTGCAAGCAATAAATTGCATTCCAGCCCCCTCTGTCCCTTCATCAACTACAGAAGACTTCTAAACTATTAATCCGAATGTGGACAGCGAAGCCCTACACAGAATGGAAAATATAAACCCACTCACAGCATGTACAGAGCTCCTGGAGTTGAGCTCTTGAAAGCAGAATAAAGCTTGTCTATAGGTACTTTCCGAAGGAAATGCTGAAATCGCACTTCCTCCTCGTTCTCATACTTGTTTATCTAACTAGTTAAAAGAACCTGAGATTATAGGTGGAGGATTAAACAGAGCAAGTGGTTTGCCAAATTCCAAACAGCTGAATTTGCACCGCAGGACGCCACAACGTGCATTGATGCATTTTAAAATATTTTGTTCATAACTTCATTTGGGCATAATGAAAGTGACACGGTTTAGGATTAAGTATGACTTTTCTGAGCATAGGTTCAATTTCATTGCTGTAGTAACACACCATTCACTCACCTACCTACTCTAAAACCCAGGAGTGCTCTGGGGTTCTAAACTCAGTGTCTTCTCTAGAGTGGATTTTTGTGTATTTTTCAAGCCCAGTTCTGTTCAGAAAGGAACACATCTTTTAAAGTTTCCACTAGAATTTGTGTTCATTTAACTAGTATAAATGTTTTTATGTAAAACTAGTTTTGTCTTGGAATTCTGGGTCACACATGATATTTTTCTCGGTTTGGCTGACAGCGATGCTTTAAAATCAGAGTCACAAAGACAGAAGTCCCCCTGTATCAGAAGTCCAAACTGCATCAATTGGAAAGAAATACCAATAATTCAACAATGTAAGGGTAAAAAATGTTAAGTACCTCTTGATGACAGGTAACATTCAAGCATTAACTAAAGCCAATGAAAAAATAACGCAGAGCAGGAGTTTGTGCAGAAGTTCTCCGCTGACGCTATGTTTAAGTAGTCTGTTATCTTAATAGTAAAATGTGCCTGCTTATTTTTAACCTCTGCTCTGGTATTTAAAATGAACACRCCAAGCAACAGAACTTAGTGCTAACTGCAGTCCAGACTGCTGTCTGGATAGCTGCGTCTGGGTTCTCCTTTACCGGATTTGAGAGTAAGCCTAGAAGYGTAGTAGGTTTTGGATGTTACCAGAAAGCAGAAAATACTTTCAAAAGAAAAAAAATCAATAGCAAATACTTCTGTATTGTATCTGTGAAATGAAAAAACGCTCCGCTATGTAGGCCTGCATTAGGAGATGGTTTGATCAACATCTGAATGRTATTGGTCACTATTTGCTTCAGCTTTTTGTGTTGTAAAGGCTCATAATAAGTTTAGTTAGACAGAAAGTTAACTCACCGCATCTCAGGTCATCTCCTCGCTCATGAAAGTCGCAATGAGTGCACTGGTCTCAGAGGCTTCACAGACACGAGTTATGCTGCGCAGAAACTGCCTTGCAAGACACGCTGCCACACCGCTTCACCGAGCGAAACCACAGGAAGTGAAGATGAAAAGCCAGCACTGGGATTCAAGACACGGCAGTTGCCCTGCTCGTGSAGGTTCCTCCTGGGGACCCGGGGGCAGCACCCAGCCATGTCCCCCCACGAGGACAAGGTGGCAGAGAGGTTCCACCAAAGGCACCCTYGATCCGGCTGCCTGCAGAGTGAGACCTGCCTCTCCTGAGCCACGTTCCAGCACTTCAGGCTCACAGAAAGACTTTGAAAGGGGCATGTAGCTGCGCCCACACTTGCTCTGAGGGGCAGGGAAAGTGTGAACAAGCTGCCATTCCCCTGACCACCAACCACTGTGGAAAGTAACAGAGGCACGCAGGGTTTGGAAGCTAGATGGAGAAGCCCTGTTGCTTATGGAGACAGACACTACCAGGATCCACCTGTGCAACACAGCAGCTTCAGCTGCTCTCCRTGGCAGAGACTTGGGACTGCTCCAAAGGACTGTCATCAGCTTGGGAATTTGGCCCTGAAGAAGTAAAGCAGGTAGGAGTCGGGCTCCTCTGTAGGAAAGGAGTGGGCAGCAGTGTCTTGTCCTTTGCAGGCTGTCAAACTTTTGGCCAGCCTACGTGTAACAGAGTAGGGAGGAAATCATCTCCTCACCAGAGGATACCTAGGAAGAGACTGTCTTGTATCAAGAGGAATCACTAACTCAGTCCCACAGCCTAAAGGTGCCTTAGMGATGCTTATTCTGTCACTTGGACAAACAGAAAAAACTTTAGATCAAAAACTTTAAAAAGTTCCCTCTGCCCCTACCTGGACCTCATGCTCTACTTGATGGGCTGCACCAGGCCCCACGTCAATACCACCTATGGACAGCAAAACGAGCCTGCAACAGGGGCCCTCTGCCCTCGCTGCTCACTGTGCTTCATGTCATCATCATCTGTTTGTTGGGGCATGCTCGGATTATTGACCTTGGGTAGAGAGCCCTGCTCCTGTAAGAGACRAAATAGGGTTTAAGTGAATGGAAAGAAACTTTGCAGCAATCCACATCCTAACAGCAACAGAYGACTTATTTCCTAGAGACAAAATAATGTCTGAACTGCTGCAGTTTGGACTAGAGCAGCTGTTGAGGAAATGGCAAGCACTTTTAAAGCTGTTTGTGTAAGTGACCACATTAAATACTAACTGCTGTCCCTTCTACTGAGCTGCACACACAGCAGAGGGTTGCAGAGCAGAGGCAGAAAGGAAAGGCTACATTTCCTCTCATTCTAAGTCAGTATCTACCCACGCATTTCGGCAAATGAAACAAAACAAAAAACCCCAAAGCTGACTCCTTTCTCTTCCTGTTTGAGAGCAATGGTCCTGCACCGGAATATATATAGAGAAGAAAAAAGAGACAATGCAGACATCTGAAAGCAGCATCAAGTTGTTCTTCGTTTCCCCTTGGCAGTCTCAGAGGACCAGAACAAGTGAGGGGAAGACGCCTTCATTCTCRGTGAATGACCTTTATTGAGACAAGACCAAATGCCGTGCACAGAGCACCCTGCAACGTCCCTTACGCACCCACAACAGTCCTTTCAGGCTGGGCTGCATCTCACAGAGCTGCTATTCTGCCATCGTTCTTGTCTCCAAGTCTGAGGGAGAAAAGGGAAAACATTGATTAGGGGAAAGAAGGGCAGCGAGGCCACCTGAAAGCACTCGGAGGCTGTGGGCTTCGTTTCCTGCCCGCGCTGCCTCCCTGCTGGCACAGACAACTCCGGGCAGCCCCAGGCAGSGTTACTGAGTGCATCACTGAGCCAAGGATGACCCCAACGAGCAGCAGCTGCCCCTGCAGAGCCTGGTGGGTGCTCCACAGCACGGGAGCCTGAATGCAGTAACTGGGGTTTCCTTGTGCCCAACTGAGCCCCACTGCGTGAGCTGCAGCTGTGGGAGGGAGCTCCAACCCAATCCCTGCATCTGCCTGGGGAGAGCAGCCTGAGAGTGAGGAATGAGCAGCAGGACAGCCCCTGTACCCACATTTCATGGACACTGCATTAGTCAGAGGCTAGAGAAGAAAAAAGATGTTTGCTTAGAGACAAAGCAGGCAGGAATGGGACTATTCAAACCTGCTGACAGAAGGGGCTGTGTTTCTATTGCTGAAGGAGATGGTACTGCCAAGAGAGCCAGAAAATAATTTGATCTCTYTCTCTTTTGCAGAATATTGCTAGTCAAAAGCAAGGAGCATTACTGCTATAGCATTTATTGTCTTTAATGAGACACACGGATACTGCCTTTGATTTACAAGACAGCAAAAGATCTTACTGCTCCTTAAAGCAGAAAAGCTACCCTCTGCAATCCCTTRCCTTCACCTACCTGCTTCGTTATATGCTACAGATTTTAGGAAGAGTCCTGACGGTGGAGCCACAGCATAAGGAGGAAATGCCCRTGAATTTTTTTTTTCCAGTAGCTCCTTTACATGATGAGGTGATAACTTCCCCTGGCCAACTGTGACATGAGCCCCAGCCATTCTTCGGACCTGGAATGACAGAATACAGCATAGGGGCTGCCTTCCTAAACTTAACAGATGGAGAAATTCTGTGCACAGTGCAGCACTTTACATCAGCAGGACCTTTCTGCAACATAAAGAAAGCTTTGGCCCTTGCTTGAGATGCCACTGATGTGTCTCAGCTCATAGCACAGACCCACCCGTAAGTCTTTGGCATCACGTATCTCCAGGGGACATTTTCAGCACTCACATGAAGTCTTTAAAAAGATCCTGTCCCTCAGCCCCCTGACACGTCCCAGCAAACACCCTGCAGAGCACATGGGCTCTTCCCAGGCTGAGCARGCCTTGGGGGATCTGTCGAGGCCCCTTCCTGATTGATGTCCCAGGACACTGCAGAGCAGCTGAGCTCGTCTGCAACACGCACTGGCAACGGGGCAGGGAAAGCAACAGCAACATCATCCTGCCTCCAGCAACTACAGAAATCAGCAAGAAGAAATCGCAATGAGCGGAGGAGCTGCCTGCAGCCATCCCTAGCAGCCACCCCCAGCTTGGAGCAAGGCACGTGGGCAGGAAGCTGAGCAGAGGTTTCTGTTTTAGGAAGAGCAGCAGCACCCCCACGTGCTGCACAGAGCTGGACTCCAGGCTCCCATTGCATGAGCAGCTCTGGTCCCACGTTGGGGACACCGGCGGGGGGACTTGTTTCACCCCCAGAAAACATCATCCTGCTTGATTCACCTCCTCGTGCTGCGGTGAGAGCCCATCTCGGCCGTGCCCCTGTGTTCGGCCATGCCTGCCTACAAGGCTAATGGTTAATGCTTGGCTAATAAACATTTAGTCCATTTACATCTTCTCAAAGAAGAGTTAAAGAAAAAAAAAAGCTTACCAAACCCTCCAGGACTCGGGGCAGTGCTTCCTCACAGCACTGCTCAAGCTTCCCAACCACTACTGTTTACAAAAAAATAAGTCAAGGTTTACTAGGCAACCAGTCAGGTTTATCACTGTTAAAACAAGAAGGTGCAACAGGAGGACACAAATTTATGCGAAGACAAGCACTGCCTCTCCCTGTGTGCTCCTGTGACCCTGGGGAGCGTCAAAGCCTTTCCTAGAGGTGGTTTTGATGGCACAGAGCAGCACAGCTCCTCGCCACGTGCTGTTTTATCCTGCCTCGCTAGAGGTCATTGCATCCTGCCGCTGGTGTCACCGCACTGACTTTGCCAGTGCAGAGGCAAGCTAGTGGGAGGGATCCGAGCCAGCCACGCCACGGCCGGGTCCCCCCAATACGTGTTGCTCAGAGAAGAGCTATGAGAGACAAGATCAAAAGTGAATCTCGTCTAATATCCCCTGTGATGGGGACACAGGCAGATGCCTGGGACACCGAGTGGTCCAGTCGCAGCTGCTGCAGCCACGTTCTGCAGAGAGCGTTGGCCAGAGCTGAGCGTTATTGCCCTGAACTGCTTCTCTCTGCATCAGGGCGCGAGGGAGCGTTTCTTGCCTGAACACACACAGGCTAGCAGTGTCTTCTGYGTGTCAAAAGGGCATCTGATGGAACAGGTCCCAGTGATAGATCAAGCCCTTCTCAAGCACGTTGCGTTCTTCCCTTGCTCGCATCCAGACACTGCCCGCCAGAGAGCTCACAGAGCATTACTTGGCACAGGATAAGAACAAATTTGCTTTGTCAAAACAGAATAAAAAATAGCTGCTTGCTGTTCCCACAAAAAAATCCTCTCTCTCCTCCRGAACAACAAGCAGCCCTCTTGCCTATTCTCCATCTCCAGAGCGTGGCCACRGCCGGGACAGGCAGCCTGAGAACAGGATTCTTTTTCCTAATGAGGTGATCTGTTAAGTCGTGGACACAGATGCCTTCCCTGAGGACAGCAGTAAAACCCCACTGGAGTATTTCAAAGCAAGAAATAAAATTGCAGAGGAGTCTTCAGKGGGCCCAGTGTCATTCAGCAGAGCAAGAATGTATGTCTCTTGGTTTTTACCACTCAGATTTTAAGGACAATGCAATATATTTGCAGAAGACAAAGCTTTCCACCCTCCCTCTGGATTCTGTGTCCAAAATAACTGACTGGAGTCACAGGCTTAAGAGATTCTGGGCCAAAGAGGGAATAAGGAACCTGACCTCTCTGACGCCGTTCTCTGGGAGGTGCCATAGGGCTCCAGGAGCAGCTCTGCAACAGGCAGCGTGACACAGGGAAGCAGCCCTGCCCAACCGAGCAACACGTGGCTGCTCTGGAAAACACGGCACACATCCAATACAGCACTAGGCACTACCTGTYGGTAAAGAAATGACCTGCTCCTGAACTGCAGCTCCCAAAACTCCAGTCCTCTGAGGAAAGAAAAAAAAAGGGGTTAGAAAAATCACATCTCGGACGGCTCCTCCACCTACAAGAGATTATAAATCACAGGTGAGCTGCAAACAAGTGGGATGAATAACAAGTTGCAGTCTTTGGCGTTTGATTTAAAATGCTCTCAGAAATCTGCAATTCACTGAGGACGTGTGAATATTTGCTGTTGTAGTTGCAGAATTTGCAAAAGCATTTCCAAGCCTTATGAATGCAACTGTCCCCACCTGGAATGATTTACAGATTCACTGCAAGARGACGTGATAAAAAACAACAACAACAAAACCTGGCCTGTCACACACACACAAACCCCAAAACTTTATTCTCTAGACCAGGGAATTCATGTTTTTGGTTGAGGTTTTAATAACAGCCTCAAAGGATTCTAAGGGAATTACGGAATGGATTATACCTCAATGCTGTTTAAACGCACTGAGGTTAGGCTTCTTTAAGCTGACCCCTGCAAGCTAMGAATTCATTAAATCAACTCGTTCAGTATCTGCACATCATAAAGATGACTCCCTGTTATAAAAACAGAAGTTTGGCAGCATGTGTCACGAGGCCTCAGCAAAAACAGTCTGCCAGCAACTAGCYGGATGCTTTTGATCCAGTTTCTAGGTCTCCTCTCCATGGATTATCATCCATGTTCAGATGATAAATATTCATGATCTTTCTGGAGAAAAAGGAATTCAGTTTCTGCTAAGAGAGTGAACATATCCAGCCCCTTAACTTCAATACAAGATCTGGTCCTAGATGAACCTAACACTGAACGATACTTTGCTTATATAATAATCGAGGAATATTGGACTTCACCAGCATTCCCAGGGATGGCAGCAGGATTTGCTGGCGTGAACTGAATGGATCTGAACATCAGGGTCACACAGGCATTGCACGTTCTGTTCTCCTGCATGCAGCCTTTGGGACAAGCTAGAACAGCAGCAGGAAGGAACTAACCTCACCTGTACTCATAGTGGTGGGACAGGAGACCGGCTGAGGGGCGGATGTCTGCCTGGAGGATGGTTCTCACCGGGGACCTCAAGGGTGTWTCTGAGTTGAGCGAGCAGAAGGTGCTGAAGTCGCTGAGGCGAGAGGAAYCCCAGCTCTGCCTTCCTGTCACCCAGACAGCTTTTATCACGTGCTCCCAAAGCTGAAAATAGAAATAGGTGATTTTGCCACAACTATGAGCCCTCCTCTGGGGACACCAAGGCTCTTCTGAGGTTGCCCCATCTACAGGATGCACTCTGATCTTTGTGGACAAGATCCTTGCAAATGCACTCTACAAATCTAAAATAAAACAGATGAGATGATGGAAGAGACTCATCACGCACTACGGCAACAAAGGGTTTTGTTGGTGGTGATACAGTCAGCCAGTTTGGAATCTTTTTTCCCTTCCAAGCCCTATTGACAGTAACGYGCTCTCACAAAGACCTCTCTCCCCATCACCCTGCTCACAACCACATGAAAGCGCTGAGTTTTCTGTTCAGCATTAACAGAGAATTATTCTCAGCAAAGTAGCATTTACAGAGGGATGGGATTGTTGCTGAGTCCGCTTAGACGCGTGCCCGTCACCAAGCTCCTTAATGGAAAGCAGCTGAACCATTTTTTTTTAAAAAAGCATGGCCCAAAGATGGAGGCAGAAGCAGAACTTGAACTCTCTAACTCACCAGGACCGTCAAAAGACATCCCCTTATGTCACAGTTAGGTGGAACAGAAAAGCTTTCCCTCTTTTTGAGATCCCACTGCTTCCCCTTCTGGGGATGCTCTCTGACTAGAAATTTCTCTTTGGCTGCTTTGACACTCTCTTCATCAATGTAGAACGTTGGAAATCTTATTCTGCCCAATGGTCCTTATAAGCAGAGATAGTATCTAGCTTGAGGAGTTGCACTCTGGGAAGTGAAACAAAATAGGAGAAGAAAGAGCAGACAGGAGCAAAAGAAACCTGGCAAATGGCATGGTGACTCTATGACATTAGCAGAGATTTGGCTTTTAGTCTAAAAACTTTTGTGTTTCATTCAATTTACACTTTAACCATAAAAAATGCATCTACTTCTGGGGAAGAGCAAAGCAGCCGTTTGACAGCTGGCAGAGAAACTGCAGAACAGTTTGGAAAGAAAAGCACCAAACACCAAGTTCAATCCACCCCTTGGAAAGACAGAAAATCCACAGGGCATAGAAATTGCTTATGGAATTGATGCAACTACTTGACAAAAGCTGTGGGCTGCAATTGCTTTTTTCCAGCAGTGACACCTTTGAGGGCGAGCACTGACTTTCACACAGGACAAGCCAATTCTGAGATTCTGTCAGGAAAAAAACAAATAACTCTGATAGAAAGAAGAGAATGGGAAGGATGGCAGCTGTTCTGTTCTCCGTGGGCTGTTACACCAAGCTCCTCACCACACTAACACACAGCTCTCTCTAGGTATTAACAGCTGTTTATGAGAAGGACTGTTTATCTGGGCCACATTTTTGTTGCAGAAATATTAAAATGGAGATTTTGATTTAAGTTCTCTAAAGCAGGTCAAGTGGTAGGTCTAGCAGAGGAGGGGAGAGGCTGATCTCACAGGAAGGGAGGAGCACACAGCTCAGACCAAGCGTGATCTCATGCATTTGTTCCTCACCCTCTTGCCTAGATACAGGAAAGGGGCAGTATTTTAGCTAAGGTTTTGGTAAGTGCTAATTCAGTAAGTAAAGGAAAAAAAAAATGGCTAGGAGTTTGAGAATAAAACAGCACTAGAAGCACTAGAAGTTAACATGTTGCTGCTCAGGCTCACATAGGCATCAGTATCCCCCAGCAGGACCAATACTTCAGTGGTCTTAAATTCTCTCACAGATTCTTGTTTCAGTGATTACAGCACAGGTCCCCCATCAAAAACAGAGGTGAACAACAGTGGTCTTTGGATGCAAAGGCTCTGGTAGGAGCAGAAAGACTCTTACCAACATATTTAGCAGGGGAAAAGCTGTCTTGTGAGTGCAGATAGGGCACGACTGCTGCAGTGCTGTCCTGCAGCAAGAACAAACGAGCAGATTTGGCCTGGGCGCCCCACTCACCGGATGGGCTCGGGCTTCAGGTGGTGGTTGAGACTGCAGACGAGCTCCCGCTCGTGGAACGGCCGCTTCCCGGGTGCCGTCTGGACGTCCAGGTGGGCAGAGTTGCAGAGCGCGTGGACACCAGCGTCCGTTCGGCTCGAGATGGGGAACTTGATGGGAATGACGGATTTTAGGTTTTGTGCTGCCTTCTGGAGGGCAATATGAGAAGAGATCATGAGAAGGGGACTCGCCAGCAGCTACCTAGGACCTGATGCCCCCTCCTTGCCAGCCACATGACTCCTTAATGTTCACGTGGAGAAGGAATCACAACTATGGGGCAATAGAGAGGAGCCTGCGTGGGGGATTTCTCCTATTCCATTAGCTTGCATTCTTTGTCCCAGAATCATCCTAAGTGCTGCATGACCTTCCTTACATATGTAAAACACAGCAAAATACCTTTATTTCCCTCTCCTTTGCTTTGTAGCACTGGCTGAGTGGTTTCGATGGAGAATTCTCCACTTGAACCTAGACAACCSCCTACTGAAAACTGGACTCAGACTCCTTGTGCAGTGAGCACAACAGCCTCGTGCTCACTCCTAAATCCCGAGCATCTCAGGGACAGGAATAGCAGCAGGGATCTCTGCAGGGCCCAGCCAGGAGGCCTGCTGTCTCCGGCTGCATCCTTTGCCCCCGGAGCTATATAAACAACCACAGGAAGAAAAAGCTAAAAAGATGTCTTTTGTTGGAAGAAAGGCCCTGGGAAGCACTGTCCAAAGCAAACATGATGGCAGGTGACTGTCACCTCGGTCCATTTTCATTTCCTTCTTCCTGCTTTCTTGGGGATCCTGCTCTTCCCAGGGCTGCCCTGCATCGCACTGCATTCGGCTCTGTTCTGCTCCTCTCCTTTCTCCTCCCCTCCTCTCCATTTTTCTTTCATGAGGAATAATATCTGGACTTAGCACAAAGCCGCCAGCCACACTGGAACTCTGTGAGGGGAGGATTAGTTTTGGGCAGCGTTCACCAGCACAATGGAAAACAGCACGCTCGGGAGAGGATTCAAAACAAGCATGAAAGGGAGCTTAATTCTGCAAAGCCGAGCGGTCCGCACATGTGGTGCCAGTTAGCACAAGTAACAGCCACTCGCTTGAGCAAAAGGTGCTGCACGGGAGAGTGTCCCTGTGCAGGAGAGGCCTTTTGAGAAATTGAGACTGGATCATCACACCTTGTGTGCTGCGAATTCCCACAGTGACCTGGATGGAGCCAAGGCCCAGGACACAAACGTCGCCATGTGGGGAAGCAAGGTCTGGAATCTTGGTTTGAAACCCTCATTAAAAGCTGCAGTTCCAAGTGTTTCGAGACAAGTATGTTCTCCTCCAAGAAAGAAAATAAATTTCATCTGCCAAGCTCACCCCTCTCAAAAAAACATATTAAAAAGGCCTCAAACATGCAGATTTCATCAACATGTTGATCAACATCAACAACTTTTCATTAAGTTGGACTGTCACRCAGCGCTCAGGACTACAAAGCCATCCCTGTCCTGTATGTTATGTAGGATTGGAGCCCTCCTGCTCACATCGGACCTCGTCCCGGAGCGGGGGCGTTCTCACCAACCGGCCCATTACATGTTTAATGACACCAGTCATTGAAATACAAGGTCTGCACCTCRCAGCTCATTTGCTCGCTTGTAACTGCAACCAAATGCCAGAATGGAATAAGGAGCTTATTACGGATATAATCCTGCCCTTCCTTTCAGCTGCCTTCCTGGCTTTGGAAGTGAGTGTTCTGAAGTTCAAGGCCGCACAAAAAAATGAAGGAAGGAAGATAAATTCCTAAGGCCCCAGAAGTTTTCTATTAAAATCACTTTAAGACACCCCACGTGGTTCTAATAGACACAGCCCTGCTCAGCAGTGCCCAGCATCAATCCCACCACATGAAAGCAAAGCACATAGCCCACAATTGGCCAGCACGCAGCTGGGAGGATCAAAATGCTGATACTGTGAAAAGACAACACCAAATACGTTTATCTTTTTCCTCTTTTTGCCTTCTTCTTTTCCCGTTCAATCCCCTCCTACCTATTCACTTGTTAACCCAAAGTTCCTTGGACGATGCACAACAACTGCTGGTCTCACTCAACGTCTGGCATCTGGGGCCGAGACGTGGGATGGTTTGGAGGATTAGATAAAAACGGGAGAAAATCCTGTGGGGCTCCTCTTTCAAGAGCGGCACAACATTTACAGCTTTCTCTGCAGCACAAATACGTGCCGAGAGCTCCTATCCACAGTGTAATTCACAGCATTTGCACCCATTTCTTAGCAAGAGGCACATTGCTTGCAAACTGCTGCTGTCACTCGGGCTAGAGAGTCTGCTAGTGAGGAATAAGTAAGTAGAAGGATGGTTATTAATATGTAGCAATGGTTGAGTTTGCTCCAGACGTGACCCAGGCACTAGTGTGGCAAGGATTAGTTAAAAACTAATGGCTGTCATGTCAGGTCCTCACCGAAATCACTAATCAAATGGTCCTTTGCTCGCTTGATTCTTGCTTTTCATTCTTCACGTGGAACAGGGGATCCTACCATGTATTTTCCTGTTTTCTTAGGATTAGGCAGTGTCCTGTCCCTAGATCTAGACAGGACTTGGGCACCAGCTGGGCACAGAGCAGTTCAGGACAGAGGCTGTTCTAGGAACATGAGGAAGCAACACTCAGGGCAAAAAAAMCAGATGTTTGCACAACGCAAAATACTGTAATATTCAAAACCGTGTCAGGAAAATATTTATCCGGGACGAGCCGCGGGATGCGCAACCGGTGCATCGGCTCCTCCTAACACACGCTTGCCACCTTCTCCATTCTGCAGTGCTTCCTTTTTTGCCCATTATCTGCCTTTCTTACCCCAAACATCCCCTAATGTTTCTAGGCAGCATCAGCAAACAGCCTGACTGCGGCTTCACTCCCAGCACGCAGGGTGACAGAGCGGACGCACCTACCTAYACTTACTGCCAAAGTACTGAAAGAAAACTAAGTATCGGGTTTTTGGAGAAACCATGTCGGCTGCCAAGGCCGCGCGGGGCCCAGCGGGAGCCCAGCGCGGTTCCGGCCTTGCCGGGGGCGGCCGCGGCACCTCCGCGGGGCGGAGCAGCCTCGCTTCTTCCTGCCCGCCCGCGCCGCTTGTTGCCCTCTCCGCGGTTTAGCGCGCCCGCCCGCGCCGCTTTCCGCCGTCCCCACGTTTAGCGCACCCGCCCGCGCCGTTTCTCCGCCGTCCCCGCGGTTTAGCGCGCCCGCCCGCGCCGTTTCTCCGCCGTCCCCACGTTTAGCGCGCCCGCCCGCGCCGTTTCCCGGCCGCGGGGCGCTGCCTTCCCCTCCTGCAGCCTAAAACGCGTCCCGGCCGTTTTGAAGGTTAATAACAGCAGCGGGGCCGAAAAAAAAAAGCAAAAACGGTGATAATAAGCAAGGACTGTGGATGGCCTTCATGCCTGTGTTTTGTATTTTTAAAAATCTCTATTCATGTTTCTAAAATACCAGACTAAAATATCTGCTTGTACAACAGCAACCCCAAAAGCAGCGTGGCAGGAATCCGCAATCCTCCCGTGCAAATCCAAGCTCGGCTTCGGAATGGAAAAATCCAGCCAGCTTCCGGCACGCACAATAGCTCCGGACGCCACCGTAACGAGGCTCGGCCGCGATTCCCGATCCCGGTGCCTGCATGTGCTGGGGCAAAGCCGCGCTCATCCCCATCGGAAGGGAAAAAAAACAAACGAGGATTGATTTGGAAATCAATAAATTGCACAAAACTGCATGCATTTCTGAGACSTTCTGCTGGCCACAGGGATGAGCCAAGCTGCTTTCCCTTCCTGTTTTCTCTGGAGCGCTGCAGCATCCCATGATAAATAATAAACGAGGCTTTCGTTCCCAGGGCGGGTTTCCCGGCTGCGGCCGGCAAATCCAGCAGGTTTTAGCCAGAAATGGGACCCTGGGGCTGCAGGGAGCCCCAAACACCCCATTTCTGCATCACTGAGGCACCGTCAYGACATTCCCTTATGGATTCACACGCCCCTGGCCCTAGCGCTCATTTGACCCTCGGTTTCCACGAGGCCCGTGTTGCACAGGATATATTTTATTTAAAAAAAACCCAGGGATTTACGCTCGAGGCCCATCTATCAACATGAAATCACGCGGGAGGTGCAGTCGGTGCAGTCCACAATGCGCCTCTGCCCGCGGCGTGCACGGAGGATCAAAGCGGAACCCAGTGAGCTTAAACACATCCCCAGGCCYCACGAAAAAAATAACAAAATGATAAAAAAAAAAGAAATGAAAAATAAAAAGACCGGTGAGGTGAAGGCGGCGGCGCCACCAGAGCCGCCCGCCAGGCGCTGCTGCCCGCGGCCCGAGAGCCGCTGCCCTTTTCCCTTCCCCTTCCTTTTCCCCTTCCATTCCCATTCCCCTTCCCATTCCCTCTTCCCGCCGCGGCGGCCGCTCCTGCGCCGTGAGGCGGGCGGCCGTTACGCGTGAGGCGGACGGCGGTTGCGCGTGAGGCGGCGGCCGTTACGCGTGAGGCGGGCGGCGAGGGGCGGGCGCTCGCTCCGCGGCCGCGCGTTCGCTCCGCTCGCCGCGGGGCCATGAGCTTGGTGCGCTGAGCGGGCAGAGCCGCGACGATGACGGTGGATTTCGAGGAGTGCATCAAGGACTCGCCCCGGTTCCGGTAAGCGCCGCCGCCGCCKCCTCTCACCGCGGCCCGGGGTGAGGGGGGGGCAGAGACCGCGGCGCGGGCCCGGCTGCTCCCGGTACCGGTACCGGCTGCCCCAACCTAACCCCGCGGCTGCTGCCCCCTCCCCGGGCATCCTGCCCTGCTGCCCTCGGGTCTTTAAAAAGGGCAGAATTCCCCCCCGCGGCCACGTCCCGGCCCCACAAGCCGTGTCGCCCCGCGGGGATCAGCGTTTGCGCCACTCGATGAGCCGCTGCTGAGAAATATTATTATTTTCCATGCCGTCACATCCCCGTCTCTTGGAGGATTTTGTGATTTTTTTTTTTTTTCTTTCATTATGTGCCTTGAAGGAATCCAGGCTCTGCAAACAAAGACGCTGTCCTGGCCGTGCTGCGTTTCCATCTGCCTGTTTCACATCGGTTAATTCTGCCCCTTCGCAAAYGCCCGGGGCTGGAGAGGAGGCTCCGCAGCCTTGAGGCTCCGGCGTGTCCTGGTGTCACAACGGGACCGCCGGAGCCTCCGTAGCGAAGAGGCRCCGGGTGCTCTCGGATGGGGACAGACAGAAGGACAGACAATGGGCAGCAGAGGCGCGTTGGGYGCTCACGTGTGCAGCCAAAACTGCTCCTGGGGGGTCCCTCCCCGTGGGCATTTTTTGCTGATCCCCTTCGCTCAAAACCTCTTTTTTTGTTGTTATTGTTGATAAAGCATTTTGCATGTTCCTTCAAGTGCATTTAGCAGTAGCTTCCTGGCGTGCAAGATGCATTCGGGGAGCTGCAGTGCTCRTTTCTGCCCAGAGTGCTTCATATTTTGTACGTGATCCTCTGTGGATGTGGGTGACATAAGTGCAAGGGCATCTTCTGGGGTGTTTTTCCCTGTATTTGGGAGCCTGTGTGTGCCTGGCAGTGTAACGGGGCTATAGAAAGGGTTCCCCCTCSTCTTCGTACTCTAATTTTAGGTTAGTGCCAAGATGCTGCTTTTATGTGTTCCAAAGCTGGTGTTGAAATTATAGTGCCCGGTGCCATGCGAGATGCTGGGCTGGTCTTAGGGTCCTCCTGCTCCGTGCTGGGATCAGGGGAGCTTTGGATGATGCGAAAGTTTGATGCACGGACAGGGTGCACAAGGTCCGAGGCTCCTTAGACCTACAGCTACTTAGTATTGATTACACTTTGATTTCTTTTATATCTGTCATTGCACGCTATTGTGCAGCAGAGCCCGTGAACCGCGCTGTGGCAGCCTTCCAGAGCAGTGACTTCAGTGTCCAGATGTCTTCTTCCACATGGCAGTGACCCTTTTCYTGGTGACGTCAAGATTGATTGATATGTTTATTTATTTATTTTGCCTTTGGTGTGTGTGGGCTTCAGGCCAAGCGTCTCAGTATGCAGGCAGCATCCTTTCTGCTCTGTCTGCGCCGGCCGTGAAAACAAAATATGCTCCGAGCGCTCTGTTGGGCCTTTGTCAAAAGGCAGTTATTTAAACATGGAATTATGAACTATTTCCCAAAAGACTAAATGCAGTCTGCCTGGTACAGGGAGAGCAAGAGATTGGCCTGGAGAAATAAGGCTGCATGTTTCAGTGGGGCAACGTTAGAGGGATATGTAAACCTCTCGCACCTTAAACAGTGCAAAAATCCAAGCATTTTCAGGCTCAAAGCAAAAAATAAATAGGACTCTTCTGACTCTCTTTAAGGGTGTAGAATTTATCCTTGGTTGTACACTTTTCTTCCCCCTAGCTCTTTAATTCGTTCTTRTATTACAATTTCTTGTTTGTAATACAAGAGAATCCTGAGATGCCTACGAGGGCCAGGCCTTCCTCCAGAGCACGTGGCATGGATGCTTGCTAACACATCCATAAAACTTCACAGCTATAAAGAACCCAAGAATGCATAAACAAAGCTATATATAAAAGTATAAATAAATGTGAGGTGGAATAAGGTAGCATATAATCCTTTCTCGACAGAAATTGAGACAGCAGTAGTTAAAGTAACTTGTGTCTTGCCAGAGAAAGAGTGCGTGGAAAAAGGAAAACTGAATCCGAATTTTGCATCTTAGACCCCTTGCTAACAGATCACCCTTCCTTTCCTGCTGGCACCCAACATGGTACTGAGGCTGTTTGTGCTTCCCAATTAACAGTTATGTGGTTTTTTACAATTGGTTATTCCGCTCAATTGGAGAAAACCAATAGTTTTCATGTTGTTACACACAGAGGGAGAAAAAGAAAACAAAAAACTATCGCACAGAAGATCTGAGTAGACATAAACACACGCTCTGTGTGTCATCCTATAATAAGGCTGCCAAACTAGTCTAGTTCAGCAATCAAATCAAATTACATGTCAAAGATGCTTGAGGGACACTCAATCCACCATTGCTCCCCACTTTATAGGGAGCAACATCGCAAAGAACATTTCCCCCTCTGTTTTTTGGAAAAGAGGGTTCATTATTTAAATCCGTGCAGATCTTCAGATGAACCTCCCTTCTGTTAGGTGTCTTGTAGAGACATGCATACTCGGTTCCAGTAAACAAATGTAATTACCTTGAAAGACCAGTTTGAGGGTATTTGACTGCAGTCCCCAATAGATGTTGTGGTTTTCAACTCCCCAACATGCAGAGCCTTCTGTTTACCCAGCAGTCGTGCAGGAAATCTAGGAATACATCCCTGCCTTGTTCCYGGCACACTCGGAAGCTGGTGGTCTGGAGTGACACCAAGGAGGCCCCATTGCCACCCTTGCCATGGAGATCTGTCAGGCAGCAGTGTTGGGTGAGCGAATATGGGGAATTTCAGAAGCCCTGGGGCACCCTGCCAATGCTCTGGGAACTCTCATCCCTTTACTCCCTCCTTGCTCCCCTGGTACGAAGAGCCAGGCAGGGAGTCTTTGCTCCTTTGGGGTTAAACTGCCCTTGAGGAATAGCAGGGGTGAATGGCAGGGGTGATACCCCTATAAGGGCTCTGTGGGATGTGCAAAACCCCAATTGCCTCTGTGGTAATGCCCACAAGGAGGGAAATAAGTGCTTGCTTCCATAACTAACAGTGTAATTGCAGTTACTGCTGCTCGCTGACGGTATTCACCAGGCTGCTGAGAGATCAGGGCTACCTGCCGCAGAACAGGCTGCGGAATGAGCTGTGTCCAGGTGCTTGTGTCCTCGTGAGGAGACTTAAACACATCTGTGACCCTCGGGAACAGTGTCCCTCCTCATGCATCCAGCACTGAGGCCACTGAGGACCCTCTGTGCTGCTTGGAAGGAAAGGGAACCCTGCATGAGGTGGCAGTCTGTGTGCCCAGAGCTGAGGGCTGTACATCTRAAAGATTCAGAAAATGTTTTCGGAGTCATGCTAGGGTGTTTCCAATGGAAAGGAAGAGTTAGAGATAATTAATCAAACTGATCTTGCTAAGCCTGATAACAGACTGTATTAGACAAGTTCAAAACCAGCATAACCAGTTTTAAATGCATTTATGCTGTGTGAACTGATGTGAGCAAAGGCCTCCACAGTAAAGCTTCAGTGGCTTCTGGGTGGTTTTCAACCAGTGTCAGCTGATACTGCCTATCTCTGACGTGCAGTTTGGTGTAAACCAAATTTATTAGCGTGGGTTACTTAAAGCAAATTTAACTCACACCCAGAACAGCCAAAGAAAGAGTCTTCATTCATTTAATTAAACCAATGTAATAAAGGAGTACATGCATTGATTTGAGACCGTTTTTTGTTACACAAGGGTTCTTATATAAGCAAAATTCCTGATACTAATTGCAGAGGCGAGGAGATATGCCTACACAGAAAGCTTCTTTCTGACTCAGAGATTAATGAATACAGCTACCATCACTGGCTGGTTGAGTTGCACCGGAGAGAGGATATTATCACAGAAGTGGCATGATATTATCTACCCCAGTCGCAATAACCCRTCTTTGTTCATTCTATTTCCCATCTTTTTGTCACTGCGCTTCTGAAGCCACAGGCCCTGAAGCATGTAAAAGAAAAGGCAGAAATGTCACCATATAGTTGCTTTCTGTCACAGTACCAGCTGTGCGGTGCGCTCCCCATTACAGCAGCCCATCCAGCCCTAAAATATCTACAAGTGAGTGGTTTCCAGCAGCCCTGAGACTTTGCTGCCTCTCCTGGCTTGCAGCCTCTTTTCCTTTAGTATCATTAAGAATTGAGCCCAGCTCATTAACACAGAACCAAATGTGTCTTTTCCTGATGCTCTTCTTGGCTTATGATGTTGGCCATCCCCAATCAAATGGGAGTGGCTCCTCCCTCCTCATGTGCTATTTGTGGCAGCTGAAGAGAAAAAGATGAAAGAGCAATAAGACAGTAGTTAGTCCTGGAAGCAATGGGACTGAGAGAGGGTGCTGATGGATTATTTGAGTTATTGACATCTGGATTATCCGTGTTATTGCCGTCACCTGTGGCAGAGTCCTCCGTTCCCCTGTGTGCAGTGTGTGCGTTTTGGTGACTGCGCTTTGTTTGTTTTCTTGGCACGAGGCAGTGCTCTCGATTCCAGCCCGGTCCTCGAAGGACAGCAGCGTGGCCAAGTGCCCCAGCAGGGCGAGAGCTCAGGGAGTCCTAATTTGTCCCAGCCTTGTTCATGGGGACTCTGTTTTGGCCACGAGTTGGAGTYGCTGTCACTTGTGTGGCTCGGCAAGCAGAGCGGTGCTGCAAAGCCGGGTGGCGGCTTCTCTCGCTTCCCCTTATCTGCAAAGATGTTCCCTGGAGACAGTGATTTTTGCTTCTATGCCAAATCTCTTCTTTATGGAGGCAGAGAACTTTCTGATAAGGTTAAACATACTAATTCATGGGGGAGCCATGCACAAATGCACCCTCACTATTGTCCCTTTACTGGATATAGGGTAGAGTATAAGGTAGGGAACAGCTAAAGCCAAAGATAGATATTTATTACAGTGGGTGAAAGGGAAGATGTCAGAACTCATGGGTGGCACATCCCAGAGAGAAGTGCTCATTCATTCCTTAAATAAGCATAAAGTGGCACAGTCTAAACAGATTATATAATACCAGTGAGTGAGATAATCCCTTCCCTGCATACCCAGGCTGCTGCTTCATACTACAGCAAGGCTTAATGACTGCAATACTCTTTATTGAAAGCAACCACTAATAGAATCAGCATGTGTATATGTGGAATTGCATAAATGTAAATATAATTATTTTGAAGAATGCTGCTATCTGAGCACGACGAGTTTTGCGCCTGCTCCATCCCAGCATCAGGGAAGCAATGCTCTTTCTTGTCAGAATACTACCCCTTTGTCTTCTGTGTTAAACCCTCCTTTTGGCAGGAAATCCGGATTTGTCCCCCTGACTGTGACCTCGCCCCAGGAAACAGCCACTGTGACTGCGTGGAGATAGAGGGAGGCCTCCCTTCCTCCCCCCGCTCTTCCTCCCCATTTCCAAGCTTTTCTTGCTCCAGCTGCAGGCTGGCACTTTGCACCTGATTTGCAGAGAAAGGGCTATTTGTAGGCTGGAGGAAGAGGAAGGATGGCTTTTTTGGAAAGATGTTTGCCTGAAGAGTTCAAAGTCTTTAATGAATCCACTTCTGCCAGACTGGGGTTAGGGATTTGGGGTAACGGAAGCTTTCGATGGCTCATCTGAAATGAGACCTAATGCCTAAACTAGAGGACAAGGCCTCACTGAGCAACCAGACCGAAGCTCTGAGGAAAGACCCAAGCTCATATCTCGGTTGTGTCGATGGGAAGGAAAAAGGCTCCCTTTGGAGCAGCTCGGAGCATCGGGCCTTGTGAACCTTAACCTCCCCATGTGCTCCCCATGGTTATCCGCAGTTTAACATTACAGCCTGTGCTAGAGGCCTCGGCTGAAGGCAGGACGCAGAATGAGTCCTTGCCTCAAGAGCAAACCAACAAACAAACTAAAATAACCCAAGTGGCTCCCCCAGGCTACAGCTTCTTGCCAGCCCTTGCTTTCCATCTCAACTCTGTTTGTTAGGAAGAAATTAATGCCTAATTTTGATTCCTGAGTTGTCACCAAAACAAACTGCAGAAGAGCAAGCAATGGTCCTTCCCCATTTGCTACTGGTTAAGTGTGTAGATATTATGTAGATGTACCCGTTTTTTCCTAAACAAAAAAAATGTGCAAAARTGTATTCTTGTGAGATGCGGCACATAGGCCTAGCCTGGCAGGGAAAGGAAAAGGGCTTTGTGTGGAAGCTCTGAAAACAGAACATCCTGTGTTGGAACTGAGGAGAAGTAGCTGGAATCCAGGAAAGGGAAGAGAGAGGAAACAAAGGTTCGTTTGAAAAAATATTCATTTTTACTCCTAGCAGCGCTGGTTGTCTGTTGTCCTTCCCATTGATTCCCCTGACTGAGACAATAATCCTGGACATGAGAATTAATCCCCTATCTTAATTCCCCAACCTCAGTCACATTCTAACGGTCCTGCTCCCTCTAGACCACGAAGAGAGGAAGTCAGACCTAGAAATGGGGCCATAACAACCCATGAAAGTAATAAGTAATAACAGAGAATAAGTAGTGTCTCGGCATGCAGTAATAATAGAGCAGACCCTGCTGTTTTTATTTCCCTCAGCAAGCTTCCCCCCAGACAGCAGAGAGGGAAATCCATGAACTGTAAGACCTTGCCAATCCACTAGGGAAGAGCTCTGTTACCCACTGCTGTCTGTTTACTGGGGGAAAAAGCAGAAACAACAGTTGTTTTGTGGTACTAGGAGATACGAGAGGTATTTGGCGCTGCTGGGGGCTGCAGGCAGTGCCTGGGGTGAAGGAAGGGGCAAGGACTCTCCCTTGTACCCCGTGGGTCACCCAGTGCTCTGCTGCCAGAGAGGGCAAGACCTTGGCTGCTTCTTTGGCAGGCATCAACACAGGAAAAGCCTCTCAGACAGAGACAAAAGGAGCAGAGCAGTTAGGGAGCTTCAGTTCTGAGCCAAGGCCCAGGGGAGAGAGAGGAAGGAGAAAAAAAAAAAAAAAGAAAAAAAAGAAGAAACAAGAAGTCTTCAGTGCTGAAAGAGGTTCCTGCCAGGGGAGGGTGGATGGAGCTAGACTCTGGACCACAGGAAGTCTCCACAAAAGCCCCGGGAACCCGTCCAGCCCTGGGTGCGCAGATGATGCTGGGGTCGTGCAGGGAGAAGACAGCACAGTTTGAGGCAGGATYTTTGATAAATTAATTTGGTTTTGAAAGGAAATGCAAACAAATGYCATCTGAGGAGATGCATGCCTGCATAAAGATTCCTTCCTCTACTCAGAAGAGAATATTTCCATATTCTCTCAGAAATCTCTGCTCTAAAGTCACTTAGTGAGCTGAATAAAACTGTGAAAGTAGGGAAGAGTGTAGTCCTGGCTGCTCTGGCAAGCAGCTATCCCCCCACCATCCTCCGAGTGGGGCCTTTTTACAATCAGCTCTCTGACTTACTGTTGGACTGCAGAATAACTGAGAGGTAAATGTTCCTCATGGCTTTTACCCACAGGTTACATAGACATCTGTATTCTGCTGATCTGCAGCCACCGAGAGGGCCATGCAGACTGGAGGCACTACCCTTAGGAAGGTTTTTGCTAGATATTAATATACTAATTTAAAGTCAACAGAGCACCATGCAACAGAAGAGCAAGATCTTAAAGGTACCTTAGGATATGTGAGGAGAGAGAATCTCCAAGTCACTTGCATATCCCTTATACTGGCTGAGCTTCTTTGTTTCACTTCAGTTCCTCATTGCAGGTAACTATCTCCTGCTTCCAGGATCAAAAAGCATCATCTCTGTCTTCCACATCTGCACTGTGGCTATAGCCAGCTGTGGACAGACTTTAGTCAAGATTAGAAAAACAGCTTATTCCATTATCCCGGAGTGAAAATGGGAGACTCAGAACGCTAAGAACACATCTTCTGTTGCCATTTTCTCCATTAAACAATTGGTGCATTTTATCCCAAAGACAGATGCATTTTAATGATGAGCAAAATCCCCTCCTCATTTCTTATCTCACAAGAGTGAGAGGAAAGGAATTACTATTTATGGAGCAAAATGAGACCCTCAGATAAAGGAAAAAAGCAATTCACTTCCCCCTCCCCCCTTTTAAAATGACTTAAATTTGAGTGGCTTTAGAATTACTTGCATAATCTGTTTTTACCTAGGTTTATCCCACTTATTCAAGACACAGCTTAGATCTAAATTTGAGCCAGCAATTTCCACAGGGAGGCGGTCAGCAGGGCTGCGGGAAATAGAGTACTCCATGGTTCATTGAAAAGTGAGAGAAGAAAAGCACATTTCTCTCTTATAAAGGAGAGCACAAGTGGGTCAGACCAAGCATGATACATATTTAGATTTATAGAGTAAATCTCAACCTAATACACTTTGTCTAGAGCCACGAGTCACCTTTAAGGGACGCAGATACTCAGGATGCAAAGTTCTTCAACCTAAAGCCCTGTAGTCAGGGTCAAAGAGGGGGAAATAGTTCAGGGATGCAAAGTTCTTCAACCTAAAGCCCTGTAGTCAGGGTCAAAGAGGGGGAAATAGTTCAGGACCATTGCCAGTAATTCACTTACTACCTTGGCTGGTCACATCAAGGAGGCGGAGCTGTAACCAACTCTTTGCGTCACAAAAATGAACCAACCACAGTTTCCTGTGTTGTCAAACAAACAAAAAAGAGAGGCTAAGGTTGCATTGTGCCACTRTGCTCGGAGGTTTTTTGCTTATTTAACTGCCCGGAGACCAACAGTCTGTTTAACCACAGGACAGGTATCACAAGCAGCAGTGTAGCATCCTCCTCCCTCCCCTTGGCTTCTGGTTCATATAACTATATGATAGATATGGTTATATGTGTATAAATATATAWTCTCTTGAAAAAGGAAGGACTTTTATTACTCCTAGCCCTTGATTTCCCTTCAGTCTCTCTCTCTGGAGCAGGACCACTCTAAGCCAAGGTGGACGTGCGGGTTGTTAGTCTGCTTGGTTTCAGCAGGTTCCCTGCTCYCTTTTCCCAGCCTGATGTTTGGCCTTTCCAGGTTCTCTCTGGGTGCTTTTACTCTGATTTATTGTTTCCTGTGGGCTTGAAGGAATGTGAGGCAGGACCAGGGTTCTGCTTTGTCACTTTCGAGCAGAAAGGGAAACAGAGATTAGCAGCAGCAGGTACTGGTCTCTGTGGAAGATTGCAGGCTGAGAGTGAAGCTTTAGGAAGGAGCAGAGTGACCTGATGGCAACTGGCCAGAGATCCTCAGTGCTGTTGAAGCACTTGAAGGGCAGCAAGCTATAGACTACTCTGAAATCACTGTATCCACTCTCCCCGTTTAGCAGCAACACGCACATGGATTTGCACTCATCTGAAACAATGAGCATCATCTATTTCTCATTCYATGTGATTTTTAATTTAGATTAATTTGAGCGTGCATAAATCCTCCACAAAATAGAGCAGRGGCCACTGTAAAGACTTGGCAAGTGAGTGGTGTGAACCTTCTCATCTGCAGCAGATCTGAGAGCAAAGCAGCTGCAGCACAAAGGGAGCTTTAGGAACGTGAAGATAAAGAACGTGGAAATGAGGTGGCTGGTTGTTTTTGCTGCATATCCTCCAGGAATATGTGGTATTTTTGCAGTGCAGTTGGGCCATCCGTGTGTCTGGAATGGAGGCTCAAGCATTAACGTGTGAGATAGTACAGCAACAGCCACATGGAAGCCCTTTTGCTTAGTGGCTGCATTTTGTGCCTTTGGAGTTGGTTGGTGTGTCACAGCTCCCGGCTCTGAGGATGTTTCTATCGGTTGTTTTCCGAGTGCGGCTCGTGTGATCTCAGTGATGGAGAATCCAGGGCTGTGGCTTGGCCCTGACTCAGCCTCAAATCAAACCCAGGCACCTCCACCCCGTGCGAACTGCGTCTCCTTGGCCCGTTTTGCTCCACGATGTCTCCTTTGAGGCTCTGCAGCCTCTTCCTCCCTTTGCCAATGTCTCCACTGTTAGGGACCCATCTGAATGACCCATCTAGCAGAGCTGTTGGGTTCCTTTCCTTTTGGGCGTGGGGGAAATTCTTCCAAATAGGGTCTCCGTGGATTCCCCCATGAGATGTTCCTCAATTGTGATCTCTACGTGCAGCCTGTCTGCATCAGAGGCCATAAACTCGTCCCTTGCTGTGACTCCAAAAGTCAAACCTCTTTTTTTCTGATTACTTTTTATTTTTTAACAGAGGGTTTGAATTATACTTATCTGGCAGGCAATGCAGAGTACTGGATGAGGGATCAGGAGGAACAAATTATTTTCTTGACCTTATGTTTTGCTTTCATTGGGTCACATTAGCTCTTCRTGCCGCCGTTTACTTCTTTTCTTCTTTAGCTACCTTATCTACTGAAAGGAGTTGTCGTTGTATAATATCAAATATACTACAGAAGGTTCAGGATGCTTGGATAATACAATTGCTAGTGCAGATAATATCAACCATAGTGTCTTTCTCTCCTTAGTTTTCCATGGGTGTGTCATCTATATGTATTTTGTAAGCATTAATTAGTAGACAAAACGAGTACAGAAAAACGTAGCCCCTGGCTTGACTAGTCATGTAAGGATATTAATAACCATGCACACAAAGGAAATGATTAGGGAATAGGCAGAGTTCCTAACGAAGGCTTCTTCCCCTTTCATGGGAGGGAGGGTGTGAAATCTTCAGCTTGCCAGCTCTTATTATAGGATTCAGWTTGCAGCCCTGCTTGCAAAATGCAGAAATGAAAAATCAGTCACTGAAATCCCTATGATATGAATTCCATAGTCATTTCTCATTTTGAAAACCGCCATTCCATTTCCAGCAGGGTTCAATTCTTCTCAGTTTTGACTAACAGTCAAAAAGCTCAGTTTCAAAGCAGTGGCAGCAGAACATATTGGGCCATCTTTCCCTTTCAGAATGGAATTTTCCCTGTCTCCACATGAAATGTTTCACTCTGATGAACCAGCACTTCCCACTGCCAAGACATCCTTTCAAAAAAGACATTTTCCTCCAGGAAATTCCCATCCAGCTCTAGATTTGATGCAGGCTGTGCCCCCCGTGCTGCACGCTTTAGGCCCTAGTGGTTGCTTAAGCAAAGTGAGCGGCACAGACCCCTGAGGAGCAGCCACTGCTCCCCAGCCTTGAGCAGCAGAAGCTGTTTCGCTGGGGAAGGGTGTTTGTTAAAACACACCAGCTACCACCATCTAAAGAGCTTGAGAAGTTTAAATTAAATCAAGTAAAACAGCATTGGTCCAGAGGTCTGCATTCAAATTTGCTTTTGTATGTCAGTCTAAATCCTATTGACTTCTGTGATGGTCATTAAATATAAGGCCAGATTTTGATTCTGCTTGCACTTGTAGAAGTTTGCTGAATTAACTGGACTTGGTGTAAGAGGAGGGGATTTAGGCTAGTGGGATCAGAAGTGAATGTCCTAGAAAAACAGAACATTCACAAGCCCAAATCTCATTCAGGCTTGAATTTGCTCTGTGGTTTCCTTGTGAATCAGAGAAGAAAAAGGGTGTGGGAAGAGGAGAGAAAGAAGACATTCAAACCCAGTCTAAAATCGCACCCCCTCCTTTCCACATTGGTCATGTAAAAAAGACATTTGTTTCTTCTGGCAAAAAAGAGGAAATCTCTCCAGACCTTGTCCCCTCAGAACTGCTCAGTATTTGCAGTTAGAAGGACATTGCACATGTATATGTGCACTGGAAAGAGAGAAAGAATAACTGTTATTGTAACACAAAGGACATGTTGTTTTATTTTTTGGCCCTCAGAGTTCACACTGTGTGAGATACTTCAGATTTAATGGCATAAGGGGTTTTCTGTGATTTCTAGGCTTAATTATTTTAATTATTTCAACTACACTTAGCTGCAGGTAGCTCACTGGGTAGCAAAATAGATCTTTGCTAGAGTAGGCCTGGCTGTTGCAGGTATGTGGGATTGGCCTTGGTTAGGACCAAGGTGATGCAGCCTGAGCACATTCTCCAAAAAATTAGTATTCAAAACGAAGTAAAGGGAAATGYGAATGTGGGGGCCTAGCAATGTTGCGTTTCATGATAGCTTCATGTCAGGAGTGGGATACAGGTCTGGAAAAGAAGCTTTCATCCAGCATGTTTTTTTTAATGGCCTGCATGGTCTTAGGAGATAGTCGAAGAGCTTTTAAATACAAGCTATCCTGTATCAACCAAAGGTCTGTTAGTAGTGGGGAAAGGCTGGGAGGGCTGGAAGCAGCCCATTGTGACAGATATAAAAGAAGGAGGCTAATGGAGTAAAACAAGGGCACCTCAGAATGACATACTGCCCATTACCCTGGGATCTGTGGCTTGGCTTATTTTAAACTGAGCTCTGTGGGTAAACCTTTCAATAGGATTATTTGGGAGGCCACATTAATTAGGGGATTATGCAGTGAGAGCAGTAGATGCGCTCTCTGCCAGCCGAATGGAACTGCTCCTTGTTGGGATTTGGGGGCCGTGTCTCCGTGCTTGGAGCCTGGTTGCTGTAACCAGGGGCTCCTGTGCYGAGAGACCAATGCGTTGGGCAGGATGGCAGGTGTATTGTCCTTCCCTTGTCAAAAAACAGGAACTGGCCCTGGCAAATTGTGGCCAGGGAGAATCAGTGGAATGGATCTGCGTTTTATGCAGCTTCAAGAGAGAGCTTCCTGAGTGATCGTCGTCTGGGGGAGCCTCAGCTACCCTCTCTGCAGGTGCAGAGGTGCTCCCTGAAGCCCCTTGCACTGTGCTTTGAGATCTCCTTGGCTCCTAAGGGCACTGAGGCTGCCTCCCAAATCTGTGGGGTTTGCATGTAGGCTATTCCCAGGGAGCCTGAGGTGGCGCTGGAGACACCAAACGGAGCTTTCTCGTTTGGGAAATGCAAGTAAGACCAGATGGTCCTAATTGTCCCTCCTGGCTTTCAGACCAAACATCTGCGAACTGCCCTGTCACTTTGCCACTGATGTAGATGGTGATGATGATGCCGGCAGCTCTTCGGATTTCCCTGATCTGCCAGTAACCCGGCACTTCACCCCTGATGGGAGCTTTGGGCAGCGGGACCAAGGGCACATTAAGGATAGATTTTAAGGTAGATTTTCCAAATGACTCAGCACGTTGGGCAGAAAAGCTGCTTACGAGTCAATGGGAACCTGTGCAAAGCAAACTGTTTTGGGGGGCTAGAAGGGAGTATTTGGGAGGGTTCAGTGTTTGAAGCAGATTAGGATGACTGGGGGTCCAGTGCTGGACAGTCCTGGGAATGTCACTCCTGCCAGCAGCATGGAGCTGCAACAGAGACTGCCAAATGTCTGCACAGAGCAGCCCAGTGAGGCTGCACTTTGGCCCGAGCTTGGGAAATCTCTCTGAGCGGAGAGAATTGCGGAAAGGCAGCCAAGGGGAACACAGCCCCAGTGTCAGGGCACACAACAGGCTTCCTGTGGCCGGGGCCACAGGGACGATATTGTCTGCGGGCTCAAGCGTGCCTGTGTTCCAACACCAAGAGCAGCAAATGAGCTCAAAATTCACCGCCAAGGCAGGGGACAAGTCAATGAGAGTGAGATGATCCACTGCCTATAGAGGCAGCCTGTGTAATCGTCCCTCTGGGGCAATCTCTTGGGAATGCCTTTGTATCCCAGCCCTAGGTTTTAGTAGGCAGGCTCTGCATCCTCTGGCAAGCTCTCTGTGTGTGCATGTGGATGTGCATGTGTGCAGGAGAGTAGGTATTTAGGAGCAAAACAAAGTTTATTCTTCATCAATAACCAGGGTAGACTAAACAAAATCATGCACACATCTGCACTCCAGCTAATCCTGGGTCCTGAGGCAGAAGGGTTATGCAGCGTAGCAGAATCCACCTCACGTGTGCCAGGGTGTTTTCTTATCCCAAGGAATATTTCTGTTGAATTCTAGTGAGTCAAAGTCAAAGTGAGTCAAAGTGGCTACCTACTATTCAACACAACACAGTGGCTACCTACTATTCTGCACCAAAGTGCTCTCTAATGCTAGTTCAGGCAAGTGGCTGCAAACCATGATCACGTCCCTGACTCATCGCTAGCTTAGCAAGAGGCACCCCAGGCCTTTCATCCCTYACCGCTGGGCCAGCCAAGGGTTCAAGTTTAGCTGCATTTAACTCCCTAGTCTGCYTCTTCCAGGGCTTATCTCTAGGTCTGGTGCATCATACAAGCTTTTCCAGTGCAACTGGTTTCACAAAAATCTTCCTTTCCTCTGATTCCTGTTCAGCAAAGTGATCCCACTCAGCAAGTTGGGTAACGCATGTGCTTAGCACAGGGCATGTGCTTCAAACCCCACTGATTTGGGGGGGAATGAAACACAGATTTAAAACTAAGTATCCCATTGAGGACTTGCTCTTAGATAACGTTGCTGTTGATTCATGTTGCAGCTTTCAGCCAAGGCGAAGGAGACTGMAGATAGGTGGGTGGCTCATGCACCCACGTGTGCTTTGAGAGGTCCCATATAATGCTAGAACTGAGGAGCTTCTGCAGTGTGGCTGGCAAAGGAGGTTTGCTAGGCAGCAAACCAGCACTGCAGGAATGAGTCATTAGAAACATCGCTGTCTAATGTCTCTTCTCTTGCATGTCCAAGGTGAGAGCCGTGTAGACATGACAAGCAGAATCTCAGTTCCGTGAAGATCAGTAACTCACAGGATTTCAGGACTAGAAGCCAACTTGTATTGTGAAAAGTCAGGAAGGAATGTTTTCTAGCAATAGTTGGACTTCTCATTAACCTGATTACTCAAAAAGTCATTCTGAAAATGCCACTGGTGACTTGGCCAGATGAGCTTGTTTGACATGAACTGAGACCTAGATCTCAGGCCTGTGCACGTGTCAAGCTCAGTACTGTCTGTAAACCAGCAGCCTTGTCCCGGTCAGTACCCTGGAACATGAAGCCTGGCTCCGTTTCAGCACAGCCTGCGTCCCACTGTATGACTTACATATGTGCTACCCCTCCAGAATTCATTGAGGACTCCCATGTTCTGGCCCTGGCAAAGGACTTTGGTTCTTGTTGCTGCTTTGTGGCTGTTATTTGAGGCTGCTCAACCAGAAGGACAGGAGAGTGGACGTTTACACTTTAGCAGGAGTGGTTGGACACACAATAATGATTTAATGAAGGGGAGCAGAATGGAAAATTCACACTGTTGATGTTATTAGTAATGTGCAAAAGTCTTTGCACTCAGTTATGATGAGATTACGCTAATAGCACACTTAGAGGTACCACACGTATCCTACGAGGATCAAGTTGCTCCTTTCTCCTGCTGGAAAATGGCAGTTGGACAGGTGTGTTATGGAATTTCTCCTTCACTTTACAGTCACATCACTGCTGGCATCAGCCTGTGCCACTCTGGGTGGTGGAGCCCAAGTTCACCCTGTGCTGCAATGAGTCACCTGAGATTTGCAAGCACCACTGCCCTTTCTTGGATGCATGTTGAACCATGATGGGGTGTCTCAAATGTTTTGCACTTAGCAGACATTCTGCTTTCACTGGAGCAGGAAGGACCTCGTTTTGAAGATGAAACTAAGGGTATCCCTGTGTTCTCTAGTTAGGTGAATGCTGCAGAATTAAAGCCAGGGAGCAATAGCTTCCCTTGTGCCTATTTCYAGCATAATTACTTGAAATCTAGGTCAGTGTTTGCACTGTGACAAGCGTTTGTGCTCGGGAAGGCTATTGACTTGTCATCACTGGGGGTGTGTTATTAAATCTCTGGCAAATATTCATCAGAATCTGCTCACATTGTTTTTGATCTGGAGATCTCTGAGTATGGGGCAATTGCCACTAAGAGTAGTTCACAGCACAGCTTTGTGCAAGCAGCTGTGTTCTGCAGGTGAGGAAGGCAAGGCAGGAGAGAGGAACTTCTCTTGTTGACAGGACCAAACTGGTGCTGGAAGCAGGGATAGAGCCCAGGACCTCTGGCTCCAGACTCTTGCCCCAGGTCACTAGACTTCCCAGCCTCCACTCTCGGAATAAGGTATTTCAAGGCATGGTAGCTCCATGCAGTCACTGCAGTAAGCCTCTTCTACAGGGCTGTGAGCACAGCAGTGACACACAGCCAAAGAGCCACATAAACATTTACATTTCCTTTGTGCTGCAGCAGCAAGGATGGCAGGACCTGCCTCCCTCTCCTTTCTACRCAAGCACTTGGATAAGGGGAAGAGTGACAAAGGGACAAGGTGACCAGCTGCATTTCCCAAACCCCTGAGGGTCTCTGGGAAGTTCATGGAGGCCCCTCAAAAGCTTGGTGTGTATGGGTGAGAGCTGGAGCAGCAAAGAATCTGTTCCGATCATTAGGGTGGAAGGACAAGTGACATTAAGCAGCRAAGAAAGACACTCACCCACTAAGAAGCCATGAGACCTCTCATGCTCTCCTGGAGCTTGCTGCTTCTCCAGTATCTCCCTTGGTGTCCTTTTTTCCCTGATCCAAACCATTCACTAAATAAGAAACCCTTCCAAGGATAAGAAAGTTGGRATTTGTGCTGCTTTCAGTCCCTGCTGCTGAATGCAGAGGGAGTTTTGCCTTTGCCACAGGGAAGGAGAAGTGAAGCTCACACGTCAAGAACTTGCAGCTCCGAAGTAGTATTTAGGCATTACTGCRGTTTGGGGTTTTTGCCTGAGTTTTAGTCTAGAATTTGTCTTGATCTTGCTGGTGAGGAAAGAGCAAACTGGAGGCTGAAGAACTCGATATCAGCTGAGTTGGGTCCTCTTGTTCCCACCTAAGCTGTAAGGCCACCCTGCCTGAAGAACATGAAYGTAGGAGGCTCCATTCCTACTTGCCTGGAGCTTTGCGTTTCAGGAGTGGTTGGTGCTAATGGGGGGGACTTGTCCTCATCCAAGGCAGCTCTGCAGCTGCCTGTGTGATCCCTCAGGAAGGAGCCCCTGTAACACTGTGCTTGCTGAGCCTGTCAGAACCGGCGTCCACAGAGTCCAAAGCTGCAGGGTTTAACAAGCAGTGCTGAAAGAGAGTGTGCCAGCACGGCTGCTATTTTGTCTTACCTCAGAGAACTATGAACCTGCTGAGCTATGGCTTTGAGAAGGCATCTCCCTAGACTTCCCTTCTAGTGTACACTCCAGCCTGGGTGGGATTTAATGAGACTCTTCAGTTCCCCAACTTCCCCTCCATCTCCTGCATTCCCTGCTTGCTACCCAGAGATTTCTAGCTGCTCCTTTCTCGGAGGTGGTCCCATGCTATTTCCACAAGAAAATGAAAAAGAAAAAATGTAAATTAGGTCCTTGCTTTGAACCRGAGGCCATGGCAATTCCCCGGATCCCGTTGTCATGGATATTGTCACTATGGAGCTGTTGCCATGGTGCTGCCTGCTCACGTTGGCCGAGAGATGCAAAGTTTTATTTATTTTAAGAAAGGAGGAGGATCTGTGGGTAGCAGAAGGCAGAAAGGTCTTCAGATAATGAGGTTAATAGCTGCTTTGGTTTGGGTCTTCTGGTGACCAGTGTTGGAATTTTACCTCTTCTCAGGTTAAACATCCAGAAACAGGGTGTCTTGCAGAAGATAAGGATATGAAGGAGGGACTTAAAATCCCATCTCCCCCCTCAAGCCCCTTCTTTTTGGAGGAACTCATTCATTTTATTTCAAATGCAAGAGAAAGGCTCTTTTGGAAGGGAGTTTGGCAGCTCTTAATGACCATGTCGGGCTGTTGATAGTTCTGGAAGGAGGAACTGAATGGGAAACAGGTTGTGTCTGTGCCAAACATCCTTGTCTAGTGAGGAGAGCTAATCCCCCCGAGCTCTCCAAAGGCGAATATCGGTTTCACTCCCTTTCAAACAGGACACAGTCAGATTTAATAAATAATAATAACTTTGCTTTTGCAGCTCCTGGCACTCCGAGCATTTTGTCTGTGTTAATTAATCCTCCAAACAACCCTGCAAGGGAGGGAAGCATTAATTTCTCAGTGTTTTAATGGAGATAACGGGGCACAGAGATTGTGGTAAGTGGCCTCTGATTGATRTTGTGGCACCTAGGAATAGGAACAGGGAATTCCTGCTTCCCATCCTGAGCTGTGGAGAACTTGTGTTTCTTTCTGACCCAGGGCATTAAACCAAGAGACACTGAGCACTAACAGTGATGTGGCACATAGGGCTTGTAGAAGCCTTAGCAGGATTTGAAACTGTATTAAAGAGGGATATGAATCCTCTGCCTGGTTTAGTAATTTCATCTTACCTTAAATTACCTTAGTAATTTTATCTTATCTTAAAATTTTATCTTTTTATCTTAATTTTACATAGAAAATGTGCTAGTGGAGAGGTTGTCACTGCAAGCCATGGAGGGACTAGTTATTTTCCTGGAATTTTCCATTTCATTTTTTTGCTTGCGTAATGACCTGGAGATTGGAGCTTCACCAAGCCTGCGTGCATGCAGGCCAACATCTGGAAACATCTGCCCTGCAGGTGTGGCTCATCCAGAGCCCAAGGGATGCAGCCTYTCCTGCCTGCGAGCTCAGGGCGAGCTCCGTGCAGAACCATGCAGACTGTCTGTAAGGAAATGGTAACACGTTGGGGAGATCCCATGCAAGAGAGTCACAGATCAGCCCCAGTTAGAACTGGCACTGACGCAGACAGGGGGAGTGAGATCCTGAAGAAACATTCCTGCTCCTCCTGAGCCAAATGGATATCTGTCTATGGAATATGCAGGAAGCTGTTTTGAGCCCCATGTCTCTTGCTGCTGTCACCTAATGCACCTACTTTGAGYGAATGCTTTTGAATGCAAGAGGCTTGTGCTTTCTCAATCCCTTCTTCATGTAACCAAGCTTTTTAAAGTAATTATATTACWTACTAATGCCCACTTTGGCACTGGATTTCTGCCATGCTTACTTTCATTTAAAGCATGTGTAAGAGATGCTCAGTCAACAACAAATACCACGCAGACCACAGTTGCCATTTCACCAYGAAGAGAAAGAAGTGCAAAAAATACAGACAGGCCTCTCTGAGAAATCTGTATTGACCAATTCCTGCCTAAACTGGCAAGAAATACAATATTACTTAATGCTGTTTAAATGTGCTGTTTGCTGTCATTACCTAAGGGTATTCCTTGGTTTCTGCATTGATCTGCCAATGGGACTCGCCTGTTTAGTTCGTGTTTGGAGGTGGGCAGTTATTCCCTTGGTGTTTGCCTAGGGCTGGCTAACAAAAGGCTATAGGACGAAGTCAGAAGAGGGGGAAGGCAGATGAGTTCTTGTCACACGTGTGTCTTGTTGCCTGATAGCAGCATAGCTTACTATTCCTGTCCCTCTGGACAGGAATATATATATACATATGATATCTAAAAATACATCTGAGCAGATCTTTGTCACATATAGGTCATGCTTCTGAGTGGCTTCCTTAAAGCACAAGTTAAAAACCACAATGCAAACCCCTCCAGAGTCTAGGGAATTGCTGCTTTCTCCGAGCRAGGGAACTCAAGCACCTCCTCTTCGGTTGCACTGACCCGCTGAGCTTGTGCACTGTTTTCTATTCCCTCCTGATGGAAATAGCCTGAGGCCTGGAAAAGCATTAGGAGGAAGAGCCCAGCATTAGGAAGCGAGGAGGGCAACCAGCCAGGAGATGACTACACAGCTTTCAGCTTCCCAGTAATTGGGACCTTGCATTTTTGGGTATGGGTGAAATGGCTCGATAGCTTCTTGTCAAGCTCACCTGATYTCTGAGCCAGATGCCTCTGACTGGGTAAAGTGGGGACTCTAACTGCTGAGTCTCTTGGTGTGCTCCACGGCTCTGCTCGTAACTCTGTGGTTATCTCGCTCTGTCAGATGGATTCTCAGTCCAAAACATCTTCCTCCTCCACATACTATCCAAATATATMAATTTCTTTTCTCAGAGTATGATAGAGATGGGGAGTAAATTAGAGATGCTGTCTCCACCTTCGAGCAGGAAGCAGACGTCCAGGCTGCCGTGCTGCGCTGGCCTCTAGCTGATGGCTTCAGTTTAGACCATGGTGACTGCTGCTTTCCTGGAAAGAAAAGCAACCCCAAAAATCCCGGCTGTTTTTTTCCAGCTCTTGGAAGYAAGACGAAACCAAGTGGAAAGATTGAATCTGGCAGTAAGAGGGCAATACATGACTTGTGAACGCAGAGAACAAAAATAGCTGAAAGCGAAAAAAAAAATGCCTGAAAGAAGCTCTTCAATTATTCTGTTTCCTTCAAAAGCTTTGCCACGGGCACAGACAGGCCCGTTCCTCTGAGGAAGCCCTGTGTCGCAGCAAAACTTGGGCACGTTATCAGAGAGAAAGAAGCTGCTTTTTCTGGCTGTGCTTCCAGATGGCTGATAGCAGATCGCTTGTGGTCAGAGCCCTGGGCATCCTTAGGGAAATCTGCACTTCCATAAGGAGTCACTAGGATTTCCTTTTCAGTGTGAGGAGGGTAGATTATCCTGGGTTCTAGAGGCCGCTTCCAGGGATCTGCCTAAGGAGGCGGTTGGAAGAAGTGTTAGGGAAAAGTGATTTGAATTATGTGTCTTTGGTGGAGAAGTGTGCCCTGAGGTTTGCCACGTTTTTAGGTGCTATAGGAAGCAGGCTCATGCTGTAGCAATGAGCTGTGCCCAAGGGAGCGCTCTTGGGTTTCCAGTGCTTCCTGTTGGATGCTGGCCTCCACGAAAGTCATTCCATAGCGCGTGTCTCAGTCTGGGAATGACTCTTGCTGATGACTGATGTCATGTTAATATTTCCCCTTAGGGAAAGCCTGGTGACCTTTGCAGCTGGGTCCCACTAGCCTCTCACTGTCATATCTGTCCAGCCATGTGGAAAGAAAATAGATCCAATAATYAGGAAACAGATTTATCCCAATGCTGCCAAAGCCCCATGTGAAAGAGACTTAGGATGTTCAGGACCCCTGAACATACCTCCTTCTACCCCTCACTGACATGCATGCCTTAATTTCTGTGGTCTTCACATTTCTGGCACTTTTGGGCTTCAATTAATTGTTTCTTTTTGCTATTCTCWTTGCAGGGCAACCATTGATGAAGTGGAAACAGATGTGGTGGAGATAGAAGTGAAACTTGACAAGGTAAGATGGAGCAGCATCGGTTTGGAGAGAGAGGCTTAGGAATTACTGCTTAGGACGTGGCTCCACCGGGCTCCTCTGAACACCGACCCCATTTCCGACTATCAAGAAATTGCTGTATAAAATACTGGCCTTGTGCACAGGGCCATGTCTCCCTCTGCTGACAGGCACCTGTCAGGACTGCTTTGTGACAGAAATCAGGATGAGAGGGCACAGACTTGTGCTCCTGATGCTGAAAAATGGTGCTCTTCATCCTKTGGTGACTAACACTCTGCTTCCGTGACAGTGGCAGGTGATTTCACTGCTGCCYGTGTCCCTACTCCACCCATTAAGGGAGTTGTCTCACGTTGGTCTTTCCCATAGGACAGTTTTGGGGTGAGGTTCTGGTAGTGCAGCAAACTGACAAGGACTGGTTATATTGGTTATATTTCTCTGCCTTGTTCAGTGCCTTGGAACACTTGGTTTGTACATGATTTACCCTTTAACACCTGTTTAAAATGGAGGCAAAGGGCAGTTTTGAAGATTCACCCAGGGGAACCCCAGATGTCTGGGTTTGGTTGCTGTATCAAAGAGATTTCCTTCACTCTGGCCTGTCCTACATCTGCAAAATCACCCTTCCTGCCTGTGGGAGGATAAGGGAATATAGGAGCTCTTCAGTGCAAGGAGGTATCAAAAATGTGACCTCATACTTATTATTGAAATTTCTGAATATCTTGTGTTTTGGTAAATTTGGAATTTAATTGCTTTCTGCAGCTAAAGGCAGAAACAGATTTCTCATAATATTCAGAAATGGCTGTTCCCTTCTCTTGGTTAGAATAACCTCAGGTTTTCTTCCAGCTGTCAAAGACCCACTTCCTACCCATGCTATCTCAGCTCTCCTAATGTCTCAGGAGCCTTTCCAGAGCTAGGGAACATAATTTCTGGGTGTGCTAGTGCTGACTGGCCTGCAGCAGCTACTTGTAACCCAGCCTTGGCCTCAAGTGTGTGCACAGAGCTAGAAACCGCCACGTTGCAGAATAGGCTGCATTTCCTTTCCAGCCTTTCATGTCTGTCTGGGCTCCAGATGTGACAGGAGCTGCATCTCTTTGCTTCCCTTCTCTGGGGCTATTCTAGGGGATAGTTCAAGACTGCTAGCTGAGTATATATATGTTTATACAATCAGATAGCCTTCTATAAATTCCTACAGATTTGCAGGCAAAGGCAGGCAGGCAGGCTTGTTCTGCAGTGCAAGCCGAGAGAATGTGCTTCAGCACAGAGCCCAAAGGCTTTTGGTTACATAAACCCAAGCCCAAACTAGTGCACCGTGCTTGCCGTGGGTGTTTTGACATTCAGCTAGCAGCATCACGCAGCTTGGAATATGGGCAGAATTCCTGTTATCCTGTCTTTCTTTATCCTTTCTGTATAGCTAGTTAGTGGAGAGACATCCCCAGCCTGTAGGTGAGGATGATTGACAGAGTTAGATTTCTGAAGCTGTTTTTCATTAGTGAGATTAATATCTCTAAAAAGCTCCTGGTTTTTGAGAATGGAAGATTTCAGTTCCAAATAATGTTCCTTGTCAGCCTCTAAGTTTTTTTTTTTCAGTTAGTTAAAAAGCTTGGAACAATGATGACTTTCAAAAAACATCTCTTTAAGATACTGTTCAGTGGCCAGTCCTTACTGTTGCAGATCTCTTGGCCTGTGCTTTGTGGTCTTATCTTAAGTTGTTTAACTTAGCCCCTTTACAAGGAGTTTTGGCTTAAGGGAGATAGGCAAATGGCCAGGATTTCTGACTAGCATGCAAGTTAAAGATCCGGCTTTTATAGCCAGTTCCAGGCTTGCTGAGGCTAGAAAGTCTGGGAATTTTTCCTGAAGTTGTTAAATTATCAAAAGCTCCTAAAGGCTCTGCAAAGTTGCATGCCCAGGCTGCAGAAAGCTGCTTGCACCGTGAGGAAGCTGCCCACATTCTGCTGCRAGTTCCAAGTAACTTCATTAAAGTTGTAGTTTCCTTAAAGTTGCTGACATTCCTCAGAAAAAAATGTCTTCCAGAGCCTRCAGAAAAACCGTATTGAGTCACAGGCAGTCCCGGCATGTGTCTTGCACCAACCTAGCTTTCTTGGTCTGCAGAATTGTGGCAAGGGACTCATAGATAGTTACAGTCTTGGTGGCTTGACCAGCATGCCAGTGAACACAGGAACTACCTGGAACTGTTTCCTTAAGTGACAAACGACACTCTCAGATCATGACTTGCCCTGCAAGTGAGCTTTTTGTCTCTATTTCTGCTACGTGCTCTAAGGGCAGTTAATGTAGCCGCACCAGGGAAGCTCCTGACATCCTAYTCCAGAGGTATGGGAGCCTGGTATTGGTGCAGATTAAATGCAGTGTGATTSCAAGTCAGTTTGATGTGTGCAGCTTGCTCCCTGCTCACGCCTCTCTCCTCGTGCAGCTGGTGAAGCTGTGCAGCGGGATGATTGAAGCAGGCAAAGCCTACATCACCACCAACAAGCACTTCGTCAGCGGGGTCCGCGACTTGTCACAGCAGTGCAAGAAGGATGAGATGATTTCTGTAAGTCACCCTGTGAGGGCAAGTGGGGAACACACTGAGGGATATGGGAAAACCACCATGTTGCTGTGCATCACTTCTGTTTCCTAGTGCTTTGCACTATTTAAGGGGTCATTTAATGGGAGATTTTAATTTGAAGAGAAAATCCTGCATATGATAACGCAGTGCTGAGGAAGCAGAGTGAGATTCCTCATTTGCAGGGAGAGCTGGGCTTTTCGGAAGGCACAGCGCTGTCAAGGTTGTTGGAATCTAGGTCAGTGAGCAGCAGTTATTTAGGAAACACAGGGAAGCAATCTGCAKGAGGAACGACTGGGCCTGCGGATTTCAGCACTAAGCTGGAAAGGACAGGGAGCCTATGGCTTCAGTGCCACACGCTTATTGAATGCCTGCCTGCTAAATGACAGAGTGGCTCTTCYGTGCTTTAACGGGAGTGCCTGTCATGCCTGGGGCCCTGGGGGTAAARGACAGCTGCTCCTGTTCACTCCTCTCTGCCTTCTCTTGCAGGAGTGCCTCGACAAATTCGGAGACAGTCTGCAGGAGATGATTAACTATCACATGGTAAGAAGCCCCTTCTCTCTCCGGTGCTGATGGCCATCTCTCCTTCTAGGCACTGGTCACTGGTCTCTTACCATCTTCTTAACACTCTAAAAAGATGGGGTCTGTGAAGGGGCTCACCTACAGATTGCAGTCCCTGTGTGCTGGGTAGCCAAGCGAGACACAAAGGGCTGGGAAACACTGTTGCCTTTTGCAAARGCTTTTCTTTCTTTAGTCTGTTGAATGGGATGAATTTTGAGTCTGTTACAGCCCATTGGTATCAAGAATACCAGCAAAGAGGATTTCCATTGCAGAGGGSGTGCCTTTTGGACTGTGTGGGTGTCTTTTGGCTTGTTTCATTTTAGAGTTGTGCAACCAATGTGCAGAGAAGGTGCTTCATGTTGGTAGATCCACGTTTTTTAGGTCTGAAATTCCAAAGAAGATACAAATACTTTAAAGTCAAGGGAGCTGCAGAGTGTTGGTGCTGGAATGACCCACTTTTATAACACGATGCCCTTGTCACAGTGTATTAGGCATGAACRTTACTTTCAAGTTAACCGTATGCAGTTGGAGAAGAAGCTGCATCAAGTCCATTTAATTACTTCATGAAGCAAGTAGGAAGAGCTCCCTCCTAGTGGAAAATGACAGGGTAAAGAGGTACTGTGCATCCATCTTTCGTAGTACTGTTAGTATTTGGAAACAAACTGCTGTGCAGGGTTGCTGGCAGAGTGGGGAGACTGGACGATCAATGGGATCATCCAGGAAAAGGTGTTTATGTCAAAGCAGAGAAAGCCAAATCCTAGTTCTTTGAAGCAGCTGAACCTCCCTCTGAAAACATAAGGCCTTTCTGCTAAGGAGCRTGTGAAGCCCCCAGAAATTTCCCCTCTGTGTCCAGGATCACATCACATCTGCACTGGTGGGGCTGGGCTACGTGCAGCCCAGCTCCGAGGAAGCTGTCCCAGCCAGAAAGCTCTGTGAGCTCCACCAGCTCCCCGCAGCTTCCTCTGCGTCCCTGCTCTCTGCCAAAAACGGCACTTCTGGCATTATTCTTGTCTTAGCTGACTGACACGCAGGAGATCCCTTCCCAGAGCTGCCAAATCCCCAGCAGACTTATAAAACCCTTCCMATGCAACCCACCTTGTTGAGCAGGGGTGAGCTCCTCACCACAGGCTGTCAAAGACAGTATTTCGCTACCACTGGCTTCATACCCATGGAGAAAAATGCTTAACCCTCTCCCTTTTTGGGGTTTTTGGGAGCACCCTCTTCCCTAGCTGCACAGCAGTGTGAGTGTCTCTCTAGCAAAAGGCTCCGGGAGCGACTGCAGCATCTCTGACAGCTGTACAAGTAGCCGAGTTATTCTGGGGGCCTGCTGCTGTCTTTCTTTGGGGGGTGTGTGTATTTGTGTGTGTGCAGGCGTAGCTTGGCTCGTCCGTGTCTGAGCATCTCAGCTATGAAGCAGTTGTCAGTGCTCACTGCAGGCATGCAGCCAGGGCCGTATGTACAGCTGGAACAAGTTAAAAAGAAAGGAAAATGGCCCAAAAATGAGTTGGAAAAACTTGTTCTTTAATTTTGCTGCTAGAGCACTGGACTAGAAGACATTCCTACTTCTATTTCAGCCCTACAAAATCCAAATATAACACATTGTCCTGCACACAGAGGATGAACACACCAAGCTGCAGAGCATTTTCACTTTTCTTTGGATGCACAGGGACAAGAAAGTAGAAGAAAACAGCACTGGAAAGACAGATGACAAAAGAGAAAGTTGAGTTCAGAAGAGCTGGGCCCAGTGTCCTCTGCCTTTCTGTGAGAACAACTCTATTCCAAGGAACAGTCTCAGGAGAGGATTTCAACCACAGTCAGCAGACTGCTTAGCAAGCAGAGCTGTATTCAGAGGTGTGTCCTGGAAATCTTTGCTCATGCTGATATCCCAGGACACTTCCCTCTAAGAAATGTTGCAGTCTGCCCCGTTACTGGTTCTGTTCTGTCACTCCTCTCCCCGGCAAGACCCTGTGCCTCARCACAAAAGGAGCCAACATTTTGCAGAAACTCCCTTGCCAGTGGGAAAAACAGTGTGTGCAGCACAGGAGGGATGTGGTGGCACGTTGCCTTGTYAAACCTCCCTGCTCCACTTGGGATAGTGCAAACTCCTAGCTCTCTCCAGAAGATGCTTGAGTAGTGGGTGGCAGACTGGGATGCCAGAGCCCTGCAGCAAGCACATCTTGACACTTCGTTTCACCTGAGCCTGAGTGGCATGAACTGCAATTTTGCTCAARGGCCTGAAGTCTCCCCATCATGACTTCTGCTCTCCACATACTTCTTTGGAGTGAATTAATTGTGACTRTGGCTTGCCAAGATGTTCTGTGCTGGAAGTGCTGCTTGTTCTTCTAGAAACAGATGCTGTGCTGTCAGCATCCAACTCTGCTTGCTTGCTCCGATCCTTCCTCCACCAAATGCTAACACCCTCCTTAAAATCAAGCTCTGATTGAGCCTAAGTCTCTTTGAACCAAAGCATATGCCAGGACTCTTGAACCTTTCATGAGAAAAGTGTGATTTTGAAGTTAAATTCAGATTGTACTGCCACCCCACTGGTTTAAGGGAAGGAGCAGTTTTGTTTTCCAGGGCACAGTCTCCTAGCTAAGCTGTATTGCCAACTTATCATGAATATAACACTGCTCATGGGTGGCATTTAGCTTATGTGCCACTAGCCAGGCAATTTAGGACCAAATCATATAGCCAGCCAGGAATAACAGGCATTTAAGCATCCCCTGCCAGACATGAGATGCTCAAATTCTGCCCGGCCATCTGGCCAGTGAAGTTGCTACATTCAGCTGGTGGAAGCTGCAGTGGGAGGGAAGTAAACTGTAGGAATATGAAATCCATGAAAAATGTAGCATACACTGTCACTGTTCAGCCTTATTTTGCCTCATCTGAGGCAGCTGCAAGTGAAGCTCCACACCCTCCATCTAATCATCTGGGCCTCAGYGGAACAGCTGATCCTCTCAAGTGATCCTGATCTCATCTTGGGATGTTGGTGTCAGGGCCTGAGAGCAYAAACAGGCCCTGAGCAGCCTCACCTGGGGCCTCTACCCACACCCTGTAGCATGGGCCCAGGAGCCCCTTCCAGCTTGGGCTGGCTGCATTTTCCTGCTCCCTGGCTATTGTTGTCCCCATGTGCAGCTCTGATGTCCCCTTTGGACCTATGTGTGCGTAAGTGCTGAGTGGAACAGTCCCTGGGTGGGCATCTCATCATGCTTTAGCTCCTGCTTTGCCTTGCAGCCTTGTAGGGACCCCCTTCTTTTGAAGGGAATATGGTGGGAATGTTGTAGTGTTAACTTYTCTCTGGATGTGTCCTTTGCCAGGTTTGCAGTGTGGGAGCAGAATTCTGCTCCACTGAACTCTGGTTTTGCAGGGATGAGAAATCCCTCAGTTCCCTGACAAATCCAGTTTTGAGGTGTATCCAGCGGCCTCGGGAGCCTGTGCCGAGGAAGTCCAGCGTGGGATGCAGCCGGTCGCTGTCGTTKGGTGGGAGCTGTGTTCCCCCCTCCTCAAGTGCGGATGTGACTCACAGRCTGGACTCATCTTGCCCTGGTGGAGGCTAAGAGAGAGGGTGGGGTGATATTTGGTCTGGAAAACGTTAACCCAAATGATTTGTTCCAAGCATGTCTGGGAAAGGAGAGTAAGCCAGGGAATGACTTTGTATTTAAAGCACTAGTTCTTAGTACTCYCCTTAGTTTGCTTCGAGATGGAAACCAGTGATGGAAACCTTGTCTGCATTGGTCAGAGTTGTGTTTCCAGGACCTCTTTGGGTTAAATCAGTAGCTTAAGGTGCAGGGTTAAGCTGGAACAGAGGAAGCAGAGCTACTGGTGCCAAAGAGCTGCGGCYGTGTCAGACCTCAGCACTGCGACGCTTCAGGGCATCATGATGGTTTGGGCCAGYGCCTGGGCCTGGYGCTGCTGGGASTGGAATGACCTGGGGTCTGTGCCCRTTCTTTGCGGGTCTGTGGCCTGGGAGCCTCTTTCCATCTGGCCCCAATTAGCTGAAGGGCTTTGTCATCCCAAGGCATGTCCAGAATGTGGAGTTGTTCAGAATTGTGCCCATCAGAGAGGGATGGGAGGGAAATGAGGGCTGCWGTTGGGGCATCTGGCAGAGGGGGACGTCCTTCAAAGGAAGATGGTGAGAACTAGAGCTGATATATGGAGTTCACAAAAATGGATCTGGGACTCTTTTTTTGTGGAAATGGATGGGAAAATGAAGTTGAAATGGCTGTTAGGAACCCTTCATACCATATGCTTGGTAAAAAGACCAAAACAAAAAAAGGACAGTGTTTTGACCCTGAAATTTGAACCCCTCTCCTATGGGTGTTTGTGTATTAAGGGCCGTTTCCACCTGCCTGGTATAGTAGGCAGAAGTTTACAGAAATGTTTTGAGGTATTGGGGCTGGCTCCCATGTACCCTAAGAGARTGTYCCAGTCCCCAGWCTTGCAGGGACAGTGCCCCCCTCTGGCAATATGGGGGAAAGTGGAGACTTTGGAGGGAAGGRRTTTGAAAGAGGCTRTGAAGGCTGCTGCTCCTACAAGCASGTGGGCAGCACAGGCCCCTCGGGGCTGGTCAGTGGCCTGGCATGGGCTGCGGGAGCCCTGCACTAGGAGGGAGCACTGCTCAGGTGGTGGAGTTGGGTTCACTGCAATAGCACCAAGCAGTGGGCGCTGGCAAGCCCTGCAGTGATGCTGAATCTCTTCACTTGAGATCCTAGAGAGCAGACGTGGATTTTCTGACTCCCAGGTGTTTACATGTTTGATTTCTGTCTTCTAGATCCTGTTTGACCAGGCTCAGAGGTCAGTCCGGCAGCAGCTACACAATTTTGTGAAAGAGTGAGTACTTGTCTTTTCAGCCTAGTTTTCATCCTCTTGAACCTCCATTGTCTCTGTTCACACTGGGGAAAAAAAATGCGGCCTCCATGAAACCCAGGCAAAACTCTGCCTGGGGCGAGAGAGACCCTGAAGGGCAGAGGCAGGGTCTGGTTTGTGCGATGRCCATTGCTGTCATCCTGCTACTGTAGTGTTTGATTGCTCTGTTGTCGGTCAGGGGTCTCTAGCTTGTACTTTAATCTGGCCATAAGGCAAAATTTCAGGTTTGATAAGGTTCTTCTGCTGAATTTAGAAATCAAACACATCCCAGAGCAGGGCTGTCTCGACAGGATCAGTAAAGCCTTGTGAGCTAAGCCAGGTTTGGATCCTGCTGACATATTAGATGCAGAATTTGCTTAAGATTTAAACCAGTACCTGCTTGCAGAGGGGAGCTTTCCTGCCAACTGACTTCAGGATCCAGCAAAATCATTGCAAGGATGTTAGCTTTGGATGCCAAAGGATGTTAACAGGGCAGGCCTGAGGCGGAGCAGAACCAAGCTCAGGAAGCTGCTTGGATGGGGACAGTCTGCACCTTTGATCAAACGCAGCTCGGTTTGATCCATCCCTTCAGCAAAGACGGGAGAGCTGCTTCCTGGCCGCCTCCGTGGGCGCCTCCTGTCAGCTCTGCTTCCTCTGAGCGCCTCGTTTCCCTGGGGCAGGCACCCAGTGCAGCGTGAGAGCCTGAATCAACCCAATGTAGGTCGCAGAGGCAACTGAGGCCTTCAGCCCGCCTGGTTGCCATGGGAACTGGCAGCTGCCTGTGAATCCTCCCAGCTGTGAGGTTTGATGGGAGGGAGTCCCCAGCTGACCCCCCTACCCCATTCCTCATCCCCCTTCCTGCCCAGCGCGTGTTCTACACTCACTTGCTCTCTAATCATTTCTCTGATGAGCTCAGATTTAATCTGCTTAAGTCCTGGCAGTTGGAGGGGGAATTTCACGTTCGTTTTGGGCCTGTCATCCTTCTAACACCTTTGATGTCTTCCTCTTTGCACTCATACTGCTCAGCCCCCGTGTTTTCATGCCCTGATGCTATGATCTTTGCATTGCTTTTACTCTTGGTTTGGAAACAGTTTCTGTGCTTGGCACCATTTGGAATAATCTGCCCAGGGCCACATCTGCAACTGAGTGCAGGGACAAAAGAACATCAGTAACGATGCCCTGTGTGGCGTTTCATGCATATCTAAAAGCAGCGACTGATCCTGTACAGACATTCAGCCACTTTCCTTGGTCCTGAACTGCTGAGCAAAGAGATGCCTGAAGAGGCAGAGCTGAGCAGCCTTTCCTCAACTGCTTCAATTTAATTCAGACATAATAACTAAATTGAAGCCAGACAGCCCTGCATGACTTAAARATGGTCTGTGAAGGGTGCCAGAGCTGTTCCCTGTGCCATTCAATTAGCTTCAGAAGGAGCAGGGTAGACACGTAGAGGTGAAACCTGCATCAGCTTCCTGCCATAGTGCATGACATGCAAGTAAACACAAACCACCCTAGTTTAGTTGCCTTAACTTCCTCTCCCCACCACTTTGAAGAGATATGGCAGGCCCTTGCTGTACATTTTTGTAGCCTCTCTGCAAAGCAGAGCTCAGATACAGTTCATGGAGGGTKTCCTTAGAGGTTTCAAGGCAGTACATATAAGTAAGGGTACAGTAGAGCTTGGTAGCMTCAGAGTTAGGATGTCATTGACATCTGTAGCAGGTCCTCTGAGGGATTGTAGTGCACCTCTTCTGCACTAATCAGTGATGTTCTGGCTGCTCTATAACGTTGGTTCCCATCCTCTCTACTTCTTTGGGTTCCAGTGATGTGCGGAAGTTCAAGGAAACGAAGAAGCAATTTGACAAGGTGCGAGAGGACATGGAGATTTCCCTGGTGAAGAATGCCCAGGCACCTCGGCACAAGCCTCACGAAGTAGAGGAGGCCACGGGCACCCTGACCATCACCAGAAAGTGTTTCCGGCATCTGGCCCTAGACTATGTCTTACAGGTTTGTGTCTGAGCCCCCAGCTCTAGCTGCTCCTCCCTGTACAGAACAAAAGAGCAAAGTGTCAAATAATCTACAACAGAGAATGAGGATCTTTGGTGAGTGAGTGCAAATGGACATTTACAGCTAGGTTCACAAGGACAGTGGATTGTTAAGCCTTTGAGCACTTGGCCTTCTGCCTCTGGTAGTGGGAAGTTCTTGGGACTAGTATGAGAGAGACACTGAAGCCACCAAGGTTGGCTGAAAGTTTGCACACAGGTAAGTTGAAGCAATAAAAGTGTTGCTTCTTTTCCACCTTGTAGAACTTATCTTCAGCTTTGTCCAGAGGCCTGAAGCTGGTGAGGTAGAAGTGTGCAAAACTTKCTAGAACTCTCTTTCCAGAACTCAACTTTCTGGAGCTGTGTCTCTGCACAGTGTGTGGTTTGCTGATAGGGGTATTACAGCAAGTTGTTCACATGCAGATCTCTATGCTGGATTGCTTGCTGATGCTGAGAGTCTTGTCTTGATCCCTTCACAGATTAATGTTCTGCAGGCCAAGAAGAAGTTTGAAATCCTTGATGCGGTAAGAGTGCGCCTTTGTCCTGTGACTAGCTTCAGTGSCTTATTAAAGGCCTCCTCTCGCTGGGGACACTGCTGGGGACTGTCCTGGGGGATGCAGACATGCTAGCAAGAGGGGAGCGTGGAGGAGTATTGAGACCAGAACCAGAGGGGAATTTCAGGGTTGAAGGAAACTTAATGTTCTTAGTGCTTTGTACTTGTGACAGGACTGTCTGACATTGCAGAAAGATTTGTGGGAGGAAGAAAGGAATGATGAGGGGAGAAGCAGTGAATGAATAGGCTGCCCTGGGAAGGGATGTAGTAGAGGGGACCTTGAGAGGACACATTTATGAGAAGTAATAGATAAAGTGCCTTTCACACTGAGTTGTCCCAGAGCCTRTTCTGACTTTGCTTTTCTTTCCATCCCCAGATGCTGTCCTTCATGCATGCCCAGTACACATTCTTCCAGCAGGGCTACAGTCTTCTCCATGAGCTGGATCCCTACATGAAGAAACTAGCTACAGAGGTAAGGGGATAGGGGAGACTATTGATTCCTTTGGTCCTTTCTTTTGCTCTCCTTCACCCAGAAAGTGCCTCACCATTCCTATTCAGCTTTCACCCTCGGTTATTAGGGAGTGGTACACAAAGTCCTGTACTTGTCAGGTTAGTCATGCAGCACTGTTGGAGTAGCAGCCAGGAGCTGTGGTTACTCGCAGGGTTACTCAAATGCAGCTTCACTCTGGCCCTTTTCCCCTCTGGTGGCATTTTATGTTGTTAGGAAGAGCTGGTGTAATCACAACTCAGTGAAGCAGAGATGAGCAGTACCCTTTAAACCTCCTTCCTGGCTTCTCTGCCTGATGTTCTTCTCATTTTCCTTAGCTGGACCAGCTGGTGATTGACTCTGCAGTGGAGAAGAGGGAGATGGAGCACAAGCATGCGTTGATACAGCAGAGGGTGAGTCTGGCCTCAGTTTGACCAAGCAGCAYTTCTCTTTGTCAGGATGCAAATGGCAAATTTACCATCTGATGAGGAGCCTCGCTGGGGCAGTCCTTCACAGCCTGAAGTCAAAGAAGTTGCTGAGATAGATACCCTGGTGGTGGTTTGACATAGTCCATAGCTGTGGGCCGTGCTACCCTAGGGCTTATTTGGCAAATAGGTTTGTTCAAATGCAGAACATTCAGCTACTGACATATGCCAGTACAGAAGGGAGAAGAGTGCAGGGAGGCCTGTGATCCCTGCAGTTTCCTCCTGCCCTTTCTCCTTTTCTGTCTTTACTCTCTCGCATCCTTCCACTGGCTGAGCAAGCTGGCTTGTGTAGCCAGCCCCATGATCTCCAGCTGCTGCAGAACTAGCATATCCCTTCTGACACTTCTCTCTGCTCACACATCTGGCCAGTCAGGCTTACAGATGGCCCAACCTCTGTTAAATCACCTAGCAGGCAGATGAATGGACATGCTCCTCTGCTCCCCAGAGGCAGGATTTGCTGCAGGGCTTTTTCTTCATTCACAGGCAGCTCCCGCTGCACTGAGCTATGTTAAGGGGTTGTGAGGGGAAGGCAAGGCTCAGTGCTGCCACTCGAGGAGAAGCACATTGCAGTGAACTACTTTTGTGTGAGTCTGCTCCAAGCTGCAGCCTGGATGCACCTTACCTAAGATGATGTGACATGACTGCAGGCCTGAGCAGCTGGGGAAGGCCCGGGGGGTGCCAGGCCATAGAGATCTTGTCAGCCAAGATAACCCCCTGCCTGCGCATATCATATAATGGTGAAATTACTATCAGGGAAGTTTGAGCCTTCAGTAAGAAAGCAGCTTGGGTTAGCAAGATCTCTGCTTTCTGGACCTGTCATTTGGGGATCATTCCATGTCTCGTCTTTGTAGAAACATCAACTAATTCTTTTTTCTTGCTTTTTTCTCTTTCATGGATTTTTCATCTGCCCTTGCAGACACTGCTGCAGGTGAGTACCCACATGTATTTCCTTCTTCATTTCTCAGAACTAGTGGTTTGCTGCTATGGATCTTTACTTGAAGTCCTGCCTTCAAAAGCAAAGCTGTTGACKCGAGCTTCCCCTGCCATCCTCTGCTTTTGCATCTTCCAGAACATCTCTGTGCACTGGGCACAATAAGAGAGGCTTTCTGAGAGCCAAAGCAGAGGCATTCAGGACCCAAGCCATCTGGCAGGCCTTTGTGTGAACTGACATGAATCCACAGGAAGAAAACGAGTGGCCCTTTCTAATGCTATCTCTCAAAAATGTCCTATATCATGAAATGGAAATGTAATTTGAGAACTTAAGACAGGCACTTGCTGAGAGTTGGCCTGTGCATGTGCTCCCCTTAAGTGTTCTGAGGGTTGGAAAATCCATTTCTGAAGTATCAGTATTCATCCCCAGGGGAGCCCTACAGGACTGATGACTTCATCTGAGGAAGCGCGGAGGCTCTCCGTAGTGCCCTGTATTTCATGGCTTTGCCCACTGGACATGAGAGTAATATAAGTGCCTTTTATCCTCAGCTCAATGTCTTCCTAACCAGCCTGCAGAGACCTGAAAGAAAGGGAGAAGATCCTATTTGAAATAATAGATTTTTGTTTGGAAGAGTGCTTGGTGTGGGGGAGTTTGCATGTTTTCTTATGGATAAGCTATGTTGCTTCAACTGAATATGTGCAGATAGGAGAAATTCTGGAGGATTCTCTTCTGGAACATGTGGGCCCAGAAAGCTTTTCAATTCCTTGCAAAAAGGGAAAAGATAACATTTAAACTAGTCTTCGCTTCCAGATTCTGACTTTCCTGAATCCATCTACTGCATCTGATCTGGGAGGCCAGTCTCTCTGAAAGTGCAAGGATCTGAGCTATATATAATTTCTTTTGCAGCTTCCTACCTGCTCCAGAGGAGTGGAGGAAGCTTATCCTTGTCACTGACTGTGTGGGAAGGGAGGAGGATGGAGTGCCAAGGCAGAGCACTCTGTCTCAGTCTAGCTGGTAAATAACAAACTAGGGTCCATCTGGCTCTCCAGCACCCTCATTTTTGGGTCAGTATCAGAGCAGAGGTTGAGTTACTGGTTCCTTGGAGCACGGCCACATTTGGGCCAGGGGAAGCAGGCCCCGCTAAGGGCAGCCAAGCCTGATGCTGTGAGGGTCAGGGGACACTGGCTGAGCATCCTCCTGTCAACTTTGCTTTCCCTGCTCYGGCTTCTCCCGCTCCGTGACAGCTGTATGATAATTAGCCTTTGCTCTAAGCTGATTTCCTGTGAATAGGAGGCACGAGGAGGGGACAAGCAGGTGGTCCCCAGAGGCAGCAGCCTTCCCCCATAGTGTCCCTCACGCTGACAGGAACCAACAGCAGAGCTTACAGCTACCCAAAAAGGAGTAGGAGGAGGGTAAAGAAGGGGCTGAAAAAGAAATCCCTCCTTCCCTGCCAGCCCACGGTGCTTAGCAGAGAGGCTCTGGAGAGCGAAGCGAGAGGAGAGGACGCAGAGCTGCTCCCTGCTCTCTAGGCAAGAGCAGCAGAACGTCCCTCACTGGCAGCATGAAGATTTTTGGCAGGCTTGAATACCTCCCGGTAAGGAGAAATCCCTGCAGGGTGGGTTCAACTTGGGGAGAAAATTGAGAGGGCATTTCTTTTTCCTGGGAGAACCAAGTGTGTCTGTAGGAGCCTGCTTGCTGATATGACCCAAGAGCAAGTCCAGATTTATTCCTGCTGGAGAACAAATGTGTTTTGGTTCTGTTTGAGGGATGGGGCAGAGCCCAGATCTCTGAGCATCTCCCATACACAGGCTGTAGAGCAGAGGGATCACTTGGCTTTAGGCAGTTTAAGAAACAATAGGTCTGTAAATGGGATTTTCGGGCACAAGGAGAGGATGGGATGTGCATCCATCAGTGTTTGTACAGAAGGGCTGGGTGTGCATCTGTAACAATGTGAATATTTCCCTAAATCAGATATTCTTTAGAATCACATAGCTGAATTCATCACAGCTTGTGTCTGGTCTCTGGGAGGTGTTTTTTCTACATGTGCATGCATACATAATGTTATAACTGTACCTAATAATAAATAGTGTACATCATTGTTTTCTTCTACAAGCAAAGAGGGCACTTCTGGATAAAGCCAGAAATGCATGGAAATGCACAAGGGACTTCTTAACAGAAGGACCCTGGAGGCAACCTTTAAATAGGGGGGTGTGTGTGATTTGTTTTTTCCTTTAATATATCCCTTTGTGTCCATTTGTACCCCCTTTAGCTTTTTGCTTTTCACTTGCTAGTTTGAAAGCCTCCGCACTGGCCTCCACCTGCCTTGACTCCAGTGACTTTTTACTCTAGTGATGCGTAGGGCGAGTTTGTTTTGTGCATTAATCAGCAGCAATGTATCTTCCTTGCCATCGCATCATGTACTTCTAGGACTGCTAAAGAAATGATGCTTTAATAGATAGTGTGTGCCTTCCCCCTTCCTCCACCTTTCACCTCTTCCACAAACTGAGATATGGCTAAATTATCACCTTGAAGTGTTTRGAAGGGTCCTATGCTCCCTTTGCTGTGTACTTTTCAAGAAAATCCTTATTTAGATGTCAGTATTTACAATAAAACAGTGTGGRTTCTAATCTCATTTATAGAGTCTCATTTTGGAACAGCTATACAGAAGTCTGATTCAAGTGGCTGCAAGTTAGGAGAATGCCCTCTAGCCTCTGCAGTATGTGCATGAAAGACATCTGCAGAGGAGACCCCATGGGATTTGCCCCTTCCCTGGCAAGAAGACTTAGGGSTGTGCAGACCCCTTTTAATTAGATGCCTTGCAGCGGAGTTTCCAGTGCCTAATTGGGCATCATGCAGCCTTTCCAAGGAATGACTCAGTCCTGTCCCATTATATCTCCTCCTTCGCTATCAGAATTATTATGACACCTCCTAGACAAGCTGGCATCTCTGAACATGAAAATAACTCATCTTAATGAGAGTGAAGTGCATGTTGCCTAGCAGCAGAGCATCACACGAGTCTTCATGTGCTGAGCTGCAAAAGGCACTTATGTTAATGGGGTTGCTCTTCGCTCTGCTGTTGGCTCTTCGAATGTTGCAGGAAAAAATATTTACCCTCAAAAGAGGGAGATGTTGGTATAATGCATCATCACTGAGCAATGAGCGTGCAAAGAGAGCAAATGCCTTAGTTCTCCAGGTTAAAAGGGGAAGTCCTGTAGGTTCCATGACCTAGTTTCTCTTGGGAAGGAGCAGATCAGGCCCTGGAAGAAGAATCCCGTGYTCTGCAGAGCAGCTGTTCTTCCGAGCTGCGTCCTGCGTGCCAGCTGTCGGAATCCAGGTGGTCTGTCCGGTGAAACAGTCCAAACCCAACAAATTACCTCTGATGGGTAGAATAGCAGAGYGGGGCTAACATAGATAAGTGAGTGAGCACAGATTGGACATGGCATGTGATGTCAACTAATGAAGATGGCATGGATGAACCTCACTTCCCTGCTGGAAAGCATCCTGCCCCTTTTCCCTGGGTGAAAAGGCTGAGGTTTGGTCTGTTCCTGGCCCCCTGCAGAACAGAGGCAGCAGTAGTGCAGACTCACTGGTCACTGGGAAGCACTTCCATCAGTTTACTTCTCATTGAAGACWGCCCCAAAGTTTGAGAACTTCTACTCTCAAGTAACCAAGCCAACTGGCCTTGATCTTTATCARCTGCCACTTGAGGTGTATGGTACATAGTGGTTTTTCTCCAAAAATATAGACAGAAGAGCTTGCTAGAAAAAGGAATATTCATCACTGGTGTTTATGGCTGCAACCTGCYAAGGTACATGGCCGTGCCCAGGCTTTGGGGTCCCTATAGAGATGTTGTGCTTCTCGTGATGCTTTCRCTAGGCTCATTGGTATAGGTATCTTGGCTCTGAAGAGCGCTGCTTTCTGAGGGCCTCAATTTCTTCTTGTCTGCAGGATTTCTCCTATGATGACTCAAAGGTGGAATTTAATGTTGATGCCCCCAATGGAGTGGTAATGGAAGGCTACCTCTTCAAGAGAGCTAGCAATGCTTTCAAGACGTGGAATCGGTGAGTAATAATTCATATCCTAGTAATATCTGTCCAAGGCTCTGAAYGGAGCTGTTGCTGGGATGCCTGCACAAGAATGCCTTTCACCTTTGATAAAATCTCAACAACTGTTAATGTCACTGGATTCCAAAATAAGTAGTTAGGGGAGGTTGTTTTCATAGTTTCCTGTATAAAGAAACCTTTCTTTTAGGAACCTGTGARACCAGTCACTGTGCAGTGTTCTGATATGCAAGAGTATTCAGTAAAATAGCTGGTTGCTTTGTATTTTATATACGTGGTAATTATTTTTCTGCTTCTTTTTGCAAGCTGGTATATCCCTCCTAGGCTGCATTAAGAAATGAGTCAGCCCACGATTTGCTTCATCTGAGTAAATGCTTGAAAACGTGTCTCAGAGTGCCTTCCATAATGGAACAATGACCAGGTTCCAYGCAGGGAAAATAGGACACAAAGCAGCTGGAGCCTTTGCCCTGGGGAAGCTCTAAATTCACAGCCATCAAGGGAAACCTCTAACRTAGGAGGACAGGCTCTGTTTTCAAGAGCTGCTAGAATCAAACTGATCTGTCTTTGAAGGGGGAGATGCGTGGAAGTATTAGCTGTGCTGCAGGGTGCTGCAATGGCTCTTCTGTGTGATGACCCTGCTCTTAGCTCCTTATGAATATTTCATCTGATGCGTCACTGGGAATGCCAGSCTTGTACGTGCCCTGCTCATTTATGCCTTCTGCGCTGGCCTCGAGGCTCCATGGCTTTCAGAAACCTTGGGAAAGTGCAAGCAAAAAAGGTTTCCTGCTCTTGCCTTGTTTGATGCTTGTGTGTTTAGTTTTCCTTAGTCAACAGACCTCGTTTATGCTTGGGCAATTAACAGGATTGAAATCCTTGCAGTCAGTATCTAAGGCATGAAATCAAAGCCTCTTTGCCCCACGTTTCCTCCTCTTGCATAACAGGGAAATGAAACAGGGTTAGGAAATCCTGTACTTGGCTGTCGGATATTTTCAGAGTATACTCCACAGCAAGGTGGAGATGTGCTAGAATTGGCCTTTGGAACAAGCAAGCGTTAAAGAATTCACTGAGCAGTCCATCGTTTGCACAGAAACTTCCCATGTTTGGACAGACAAAACACTTGAAATTGGTAGAGATTTATGACTTGGTTGGGTAAGTAATTTCTTCTCCCCAAACCTTGGTGAGAAACTTAGGGATTCCTTGAGCAGTGTGCTTGGAGGCAGACTGGATCAGGCATGGCATGCGCAAGCAGCCCAGCTATCCTAGGAAACATGAGCAGTACCTGTGGCTGTGTCCCTAACCAGTCACAGGTGCTGGTTTTACTGTCTGTACCAGGACCAATGCACGTGTGCAGCCTTCTGCCTTGGAAATCTCAGGCAGCAATATGGGACAGCCCTTTTCCTCCTCTTCCTTCCTTCGGTTTYCCATACGCTGACATTTCTAGAACACTTGTCACCACAGCATCTCAGTGCTAAAAGAGGTCATTCCTTAAGGCTGTAAATGCTGAAGGAGAACATTGAAAAAAAAAGAGTGAACTTTTCTTAACACATTAGTATTTTCCTTGCTTCCTGAAATAAATGACACTGTGTAAATGCAGAAATACCCTGTTCTGCGGGGGAAAGGTGCTGCCTCTGCCCCTATAGCTCTGTTKCTATTCACATGCTATGATCTGCCCCTTTCTCCCTTCCTCTGTCTCCTCAGGAGGTGGTTCTCCATCCAGAACAGCCAGCTGGTGTACCAGAAGAAGTTAAAGGTGGGTGAAGTGGCCTCATGTGGCACTGGCAGCTTAGCCAGCTTCTCTGGTGTCCTCCTATCCTGTGCTGGGGAGAAGGAAGAATTGGATCAGAGGACATCAGCCCCCTTGGGCATTATTGCACTGTAAAGACAGGCCGTGCTGAGAAGGGAGTGGTGGTGGGTGGTTTCTGTAGGGATCTAAGCACTGCTGCTTATCAGAAGCTGAAGTCCCCAGTAAAGCTGTCACTTCATGTGCTTGTTGTCCCATCCTATATCACACATTCCTATTGCCCTAGAGTTATCCCATGATGGACTGTCTGGCTTCTTCCTGACCTTATTTGCTAAACAGCAGGATTTGGGGAGGAATTTTCTGGGAAGGCAGATTATGAAATGGATTCAGGGAGCTGAACTAAGCCACCTCTTCTCTCCCCTTCAGGATGTCCTCACAGTAGTGGTGGAAGACTTGCGGCTCTGTACTGTCAAGCCATGTGAAGATATAGAGAGGAGGTTTTGCTTTGAGGTTGTCTCACCTACCAAGTAAGTTTGGCAATTTCTCCAGGCCATTCTCACAGTAGCTGGACTGTGCATGGACCTGCAGGAGGTTAGATCTGAGCAGATGCTGCCCTGGGCTCCTCAGGGTTGACTGGGAGATACTGTTACCTGTGCTTGGGGGCTCCCGTGAAATTCAACAGACACCAGGTCAGAAGTCAGGGCACCCAAAACTAGCAGATGCCTCAGCAGGAAAGCTAGCACTGGTCAGCATTTCAAAATATCTAGCAAGCCTGCCTGGAGTTTTTGAAGGGGAAGCACTCCTATAGTGCAAGTCTTGTTATTTTTTGCCCCTTTTTGCCTCTTCGATTAAAGCGTTACCCCTTTGGACAGGCTATGCCGAGGATCGAGTGGGACAGTTTGTCCTGGCATTTTTCCCCACCCCATCCTTTCTCTCTCAGGAGCTGCATGCTGCAGGCCGACTCGGAGAAGCTGCGTCAGGCCTGGATTCAGGCTGTTCAAGCCAGCATCGCTTCTGCTTACCGGGAGAGTCCGGACAGCTATTACATTGAAGTGAGTGAGGATCCTAATTGTGTCTTGGAGCCCTGGTAGTGGGCCTGGGGGCTCATGAATCCGATGTGGGTGGCTAGACCATTTGGAAAAACTCTCTGCCCTCATGGTAGGGAGTTGATGGCAGTACTAGTTTAAAGGAAGGACTGGTGGTCAGGGCCAAAGGCAAGGCTTAAATCAGTGTTGTCCTGATCTCGTCTCCTCCTTGCTGTGCCTCTCTGAATTACTGTTCCCTTGGGAATCGTGTTCTCCTGCTTACTCTCTTGCTGGGACAACTGCAAGGCGCTGGGTGTCCGAGCTGGGAGCTGGGGATGCTCTGGGCTCTGGCCCTCCCTCCAGGAGAGGGAGAGGAGGAAGCACCATCTCCTGGTAGACTTGAGTAGCACATTAAAGCGACTTAGTGACCCTGTTGTTCCCGTTGTTACTCATCAATTAACAAGGCTTTACACTCTTCCTTCTTGCACCAGCACTAGTTCATTCCTCCCCAGCTAATGCTTCCTGCCAATGCCTGTGCCACGCGAAGTACTGACTCCTTCCACAATACTGTGCAAATCCTAGAATCCTTTTCTCCCTGCAGAGGCTGGATCGGACTGCATCCCCATCCACCAGCAGCATTGATTCCGCTACCGACTCCAGGGAGCGCAGTGTGAAAGGGGAGAGCATCCTGCAGAGAGTTCAGAGCATCCCAGGGAACGACCAGTGCTGTGACTGTGGGCAGCCAGATCCCCGCTGGGCCAGCATCAACCTGGGCATTCTGCTGTGCATCGAGTGCTCTGGTATCCACAGGTASTGCACGTGTGCTGCCAGCTACAGACCTGGAATGAAACTACAGCAAAAAGGCTCAAAACCAGTATTGATCTTTTAAGTGATGCATGAGCAGTTTTGTTGGAGGGCTTGTAACCGTTTCTGTTTCTTCCTTTTTTGGACAAATAGGAGTCTGGGTGTTCACTGTTCCAAAGTCCGATCTCTCACCCTGGACTCCTGGGAGCCAGAGTTACTGAAAGTGAGTGTTGACTTTTACTGGCAGGAGTTACAGGGTGGCATGGAAGGGAGTCTTACTTGTAGGAGTAAATTGGAAGGTATCTCTTCATCTGACAGTTTAATTCTTTCATCACAGCTGATGTGTGAGCTGGGGAACAGCACTATGAACCAGATATACGAGGCACAGTGTGAAGAGCTGGGACTTAAGAAACCAACAGCAGGGAGCTCCAGGTGAGTGTGAAAAGGTTTAGCTGAAGTAAATGATATGGTCTAGGGTTGAACATCCAGGTTCACTTTCAGCTGCTCACTTCACCTCCTAGTTCTGCTTCGCAGCAGGAAATATTTTAAGGCTTAAGAAGCTCTTTCTCCTTTGTACAGTCCCAGCTGGTTGCAGAGCAGCCTCCTTTCCTTGCGGATATTTGCTTTAGGTGAGCCTAGTGACCCTATGCACAGTTTTATGTTATTCCTCCTTTAGGCAGGACAAGGAAACCTGGATCAAGGTGAAATACGTGGAGAAGAAATTCCTGAAGAAGCTGCCAAATGGGGAGGCTCTGACAGAGAATGAGAGGAAACCTCGGCGCTGGTGTGTGAAAAAGTGCCAGAGGAATAACAGCACCACGAGAGCCCCCACGGCTCGGAGAAAGTACCGCCACGAGGCAGGCAGTGCATCGCCAGCCACGTTATCATCAGGTGGGGAGGCGTCTTTGTCACACTCCCCGTGCAGAGTATTTGCCTCTTCCTGCTCTTTGTGAATGTCTGCACAGCTGCCCTAATACCACATGTAGCCCTGTCTCTCCAGAGCCTGCAGCCTGACAGGCATGGACAAAAAGCTCTTGTAMAAACCTTCCTGGCACAGGTCTTCAAAGCCACTTTGTAACATTTTCCATCTTATTAAGGAAGCCCTTGTGCTTAGAGGAGGTCATTACATTAGGTGACCCAGAGCTGCTRGTCATCTAGGCTCTTCCTTTGTATTGCAGCTTCCTGCTTTTCAATAAAACACACACACACAAGAACATAATCTGCTCAATCTGTACTAGAGACAACTGCTTCTGAAGGGTTTTGGCTGCCCAAATTATTCTGGATTGATTCTTGGCTTGGAGCGCACCATGGCCTATGGCCAGTTCTTGGTAGTTTCTCTGAGGATGATCATGGCACTGAACACACCTGGTATAGGTTGGAAATGCAAGCTCAGCCTGTGCAAATGCAGCGGCAGGACTATCTGTCTCCTTTTTTGTTTTTCTTTTATCTCTCTTATTTACTTCTTTTTAACTGTGCATTTCAAAATCTCTCTGCATAAAACAGCAGCCACCCTGGAACGGAAGTTCCGGCGAGATTCCCTCTTCTGCCCCGACGAGCTGGACTCTCTCTTTTCCTACTTCGACACCGGTGCTGGCTCTGGCCCACGCAGTAAGTACAAAGAAAGCAAGAAAACAGCTTTGCCTCCTGCCTCCTCTAGGGCATGCACATTCCACCAGGCCTGCAGGTGAGGTATCTGCCTGGCTGGAGAGGTAGCCAACCCACCAAATCACATGTGCTGGGTAAATATCTCAGGGGAGTGATGAGGAGCTTTGTACAAACTCCTACCTATTGCTCTTCAGTACGTTTAATTAATATCCTATACACTCAGTCCCTGGTGTTTGCATTCTTGTGAATGGGATTTTTTTCCCCACATCTTTTAGTTCCAGCCTATGCATTATCAGCTTTTTCTGATTTTGGTTTAGTGTTTTTTTTTTCTTTTCCCATTTTTTTAGCAAGTCCTACTATGGACTTTTTTTTTTCGTTTGTGACAATGAACTCCCCTCATGTTCCGTCCACCTTCCTCTAGGTGCCAGCCACATCTCTATGCAGCATCCGCTAGCAGGTGGCCCATGGAGTGGCAGTGGCCTTGGTCCCGGTGGGAGCGGTACGCCGTTCCTCCTGGACGGAGGTAAGGTGACGCTCTGGCAGCCAGCAGCAAAAGAGACCCCCAAATTCTCCTTGTTTCAAGTACAGCTTTAGAGGCAGTTGCATATTTATCCTTTCAACCAAAGGATTGGAAGTCATACACGACTAGTTGCTTGAGGCTAAGGCAGGCTGGCAGGATTTCGAAAAACCTCATAGGACTTCAAGCAGTTGAGCTACTGTACCTTAAAGAAACCACTGTCCCTCAGATGAGATGCTGAATCTAATCCTAACGTGCAGGTAGACCATWGCAAACAAGAATTTTAGGCATTTACCTCAAATGTTCCATGTTTGACACAGACTAGRAGCACAGTCCGTTCCTGAGCTTCAGCCGAGGGGCAGCAAATTCTTAAAACTTGGTTCASTCAATTGTTTGCGAATTTAAGAGCTTACAGAAAGAGTTTAAGGGTCTGAGTCAGCCCAGCAGAAAGTCACAGGCTTTCCTTTTTCATGTTATCTCCTCTAGAAATCAGTGAAGCATGGGCTTTAGTGCTTGTCTGAATCACTGCCTTAAAGAGTATTCTAGTTTCAARGAATTCAGCATTAGTCAACTTGATTGCACCAGAGCTGAAGGCAGAGTGAGTGATGCAGGGCTACAGAGCTGCTAAGCATCAGCCCTCCTCCTGAAGAGGAGAACAGGAACTTTTAACTTAGTTGCAACAGAAGTAGATATTTTTTCCCCCACATATTATCGTTAATGTGCTATAAGCCAGATTCTCCCTTCTTGCTTTTTCTGCAGTCCTAGAGCACAGACGTGTATCTCACTGAAGTCACTCTTTATTTACGCTGACCTAATGGACAGCAGAGTCTCACAATGCAGTGTTTGCTTTCTACAAAAAGCAACAGTGAAYGTTCTGACAGTGAATCCAAAATGATACACATGGTATGTGCCACTCTGGACCTTTCCTGGGAGCTGCATTCACCCAGTCATGAAGTTCCCAAACCCTATCCAAGCACCTTGTCTTTTGAATACTCCCYACCTGTAACATGCATGGGACTGTCTCCAAAATCCCTCAGTGAATGAATCTGAGTAACAAAGCAGCAGAGGGTAYCAGGATCCCTCAAATTCTTATGTCAGAAACAATCTGTAGCCAGGGGACTTGCTATCTTGAGCCTCCTCTCTGGTTTTTTTTCTATTAATGTAGTACTGACACCATACAAGATTCCAGACAAAGTAKCAGATATTACAGATTAGGTCTGTTCCTGTGTATGGGTGTAAAAGTCTGGATCTGACAAGGGTCTGGTCTGTCAAGCTTGAATCTACACTGATATACCAGATTAGTAGCAAATATTTTGGGGCAGATTCTGTATGATTTACCATATGAATTAAATGAGGTTATTCTTCATTCATACTTCATTTGCCATCAGTTTTTATTGAAGATGACATGTCTCTGAAATGATTTTACAGCAAGACTGTAACATAGTGACCTGATTTGTGGGTAGTTTGTGAACCATTTTTTTCTTCTGAATGGCACAAGTCACATAAAAGGTATTCAGTCCAGCAACTGAATGTCACTGAGATGTGTCCTCGTCCTGACTGCCCTGGTAGAAAAGTGCTAGAGAGCCCAGCCTCAAAGTGAGATGCTATGTGATGACTTTGAGACTGCCTTTCTCACTGCTGAAGTTGAGAAAGGTCTAATGTTCAATTCATGTTCCTTTGTGGATCTGGATTCCACTCCTAGGAGTGTTCAGATGTCGCAGCAATTGGCGTGGGTTCATATTTTCCATACCTGACATCAYTGTGCCTAAGAAGGAGCCTTGGGCATTTTTGTCCAGCATTCTCACGTTTAATGTGAATCTGTTTTGGGGCAATTAGTAAACTTCTCCATTTCCTGCAATGATGCAAAGCAACCTCAGTGCAAAGGGCTGTGACTGCAGTGATTTCTGTTGTGACTGTATCTCCTGTGGCTTTTGAACAGTGTTGCAGGATTGTTGGGAGCGATGATGTGAGCACCAGTGATTCTGAGAGGCTGTTCTTTATCTAGTCTCAGGCTGTAGGTGCTCTGGAGATGTCTACAGGCAGCCGTTAAGGATAAGACATGCAGTTCTGCTCTGGTTTTCCAGGCTGAAATGTTTAATTCCTGCAGGCTTCCCTACTGCTATTTTTTGCCAAGGCCGCTCAGCTGATATTTTCAGAAGCATGTTGCCAGGTCACAACACTGGGTTATTTTGCTACCTAAACACAGTGATTTTTGCCTTGGAGATCACTGGGACTTCAGCTCCTGAGGGCCTGGGAMGGGAAGGAGAAACTTCCCAACCTTGAGAGTCATTGTCAAGTTAAATGCAGGTGAGGATGCCCGTCAGGACAAAGGTGACGTGTTATCCTCGTTCCGACAGGACCAAGTCTCATGGATACTTCTTTTTTGTCACCTTTTCTCCTCTGTTTTTTTAATTGTTTTTTTCTGGGTGCAAATGGAAAAGATACGAAGCTGCTGACACAGTGTGTGTCCTTGGTCAAGTCTCCTCATCTCCTTGACTCTATTTATTACCTGCAATCAGCAGCTTTGCAACATCTACCAGCCTGGCATGGAAGATGGGAAGCACACTGGGAAAGGGAATGGACCTCAAGAAGAGATATTTACTATAAACATTACTTGGCCCATGGACAGTAATCTACCACAAGGGCCATGCATTGGCATGTGGTCTGTGACAACTGAAAAGCCCTGGGAGAGCTCAAGAGGAGRGGAAATAGGGATTATTATTGGTAAAAGCAGAGAGGTGTCTTGATTTGCTTCTGACACTGTCTAACCTGCTGCAAAGCTGTCTCTGCTGCTGCTCTGCTCCAGTCTCCTTCATAGCCTCCCTCATAGGTCTTGGCAAATGCTGTTCTCAACAATCCATAGTGCAGCCCTACACGAAGGCAAGTGTAAGGTCATGGGCACCATAGGACGTTGCAGCTTTTCCTTGAAGCTTTGTTGAGTGGGACTAGCTGGGGTAGCAGCGTGATGTCCGAGCCACCGCAGAGYTCTTCCCCTCTGCTGCCTCACCTGATGCTGGTCGCCTGCGTATTAAAATGCTCTTTGTTTGTCTTTTGTTGGCCCTGCAGGTTTGAGCAGTGACAGYGGCCTTGGAGGCAGCACTGATGGCAGCACCGATATCCTGGTGTTTGGTTCTGTGGTGGACAGTGTGACGGAGGAAGGTGGGTGCTGTGCACGGGCTGCTGATGGCAGCGTGGGGAGGCAGCTCGGGTGAAGGCACGAGACACGGTCRGGCCCACCTGGTGCCGACAACAACAAGATCCCAGGGACCTGCAAGTGCCAACCTTTTGGGTCATGTCTCCCCATCCCTTTCTCACTCTCAGAGTGCGAGGTGTCTGAAGAGTCGAGCGGTGAGGCAGAGATCGAGCAAGAAGCATCAGATTTGGAGGACCTGAGGGAACTTCATCCTGGCTTGCTGATTTACAAGGCAGCACAAGCTCGAAACCTGCCTCTCATGGCAGAAGCGCTGGCACACGGTGCTGAGATCAACTGGGTGAATGATGAAGATGAAAATAAAACTCCTCTGATTCAAGCTGTGATGGGGGTAGGTTCTGATGGTAGCTGTGTCTAGGGTGCTGTATTTGGGGGTGTGAGAGTTTGAGCTCAGTTCAGAGTACACCGTGGGCATGGTATGTGTTTATGTGCCCTCTCAGTACCTCTGTCTGAATTTACTTAGAAGTTCCCCTTTATGTTCTCAGGGTTCTTTAATAGCCTGTGAATTCCTACTGCAAAATGGAGCAGATGTTAACCAAAGAGATAGCCGAGGCCGCGCTCCCTTGCACCATGCTACGTACCTGGGCCACACYGGGTAAGTTCCTTCATACACTGTCTTATACCCTGTCACTGTGGGCTGGAGATGAAGGGTTAACCACAGGGGCCAAGGGAGATGGGGTTTGGTGAACTGGTTATTTGTAAGGCATGCTTGGTTTTTTAGCAGCTCACATCAACAGCTTGTTGATGTGCTAAGTGTGATTGCCCCCATGATGACAGGTAAATGGGACCCTGTAGCYGAATTCCTTTATCCAGTGCAGTCATTCCTGGTTTAGAGGGGTACAAGGGATAATTAGATATGGCAAGTCCACTATTTTTTTCATCTTCCARATCACTTCAGAGAGGATCCTTTCTAGGCAAGGAGATCTGTGCTTGCCCTGGGGAAGAGCAGTGCCTTCTACCAACACCAGTATTAGGGTTGTAGAGCATGGATTTCTGCTCTAATGGTCTTTTCTTTTCCTTCTTCAGTCAGGTCTGCTTGTTCYTGAAACGAGGAGCAAATCAGCATGCAGTGGACGGTGATGGGCAGGACCCACTCAGTATTGCAGTCCAGGCAGCAAATGCAGATATAGTTACCTTGTAAGTGCAGCTGAGACGCCCTGGTGCCTAAATGCAGGAACACTGACGGAAAACAGCCAAGAGGAAGGAGTAACCAAGTCTCTTTCCTTCCTCTGTTTCACTGTAGGCTGCGTCTGGCTCGAATGAACGAGGAGATGCGAGAGGCAGAGGGCCCCTTCGGACAACCAGGTCAATACCCCAGCAACAGCCCTACTGAGCTCCAGTACAGGAAATGTATTCAGGAGTTCATCAGCCTTAACATAGATGAGTGTTAGTGACGGCTCCCCCACCTCCCCTTTGCCATCTGGAAGTTGGGCTGGATTTCTAGAAGCCTTGTGAGCCCCACCCTTGGTATATTGGTGTTTCTTGCAGATTGGTCTGTCTTTTATGCCTGCACATATAGGTTGAGATCCACACAGGAAGGAGAAAGGACCTTTCTTGTTAGCATGAAGTTATCGTGCTTGACTGCTGGATAGTTGATGTCATGTAGGAGTCTTAGGGCGTAATCACAGACCATGGCATGTGATAAGTGTGTAAGACCAGAGCTCAGCACAAAAAAAAAAAAAAAAAAAAAAAAAAAGAAAAAGAGAAGAAAAGGAAACCCTTTATCACCAGGAGAAATCCACCAACAATGTGGTCAGACCAACCTGTCACGTTTCTGCTGCAGTGTGGTTACTATGCACTGAATTCCTGTCTGAACAGTTTGCTTGGAAGGGAATCTGCCCAGGAGCCCTCCTGGCAGTGTGACCGGCAGCCTGGGGCTGCTGCAACGTATAGAAGCTGCTGGGGCCAGTTTAGAAAATGAAACTATGACCTCGAAGCCAGGACCAGTCTTGTTTTGTGGGGCCTTTGCTCCGGAAGGCACGAGGGAAGGGTCAAGAGCGATGGCCACCCACCTTACGTGCTCTCAGGTCTATACCAGCCACGCTTCCTTTCTGTGGGGCCCGTGGTGGTCAAAGCCATAGCTCACATGCTTCCCGGGCTGGGATGGGATCAGCACATTGCTATCGGAGCAGCGATGCCAATAGCTCTTGGAGGCCGGGAGAAGCTTGTCGCTGGCGATGGGCCTTGCGTCAGGGAATAAAAGCCAAGTCCATCTCCCACTGCCTGAATGGCTGCCTGAAACACGYGCTTTGACTTTGGCTCACTTTGATTTCTGGTCACTTCAGATTTCTGGCTTAGCGTCTCTGTGGAGAGTTCTGTTTGCATGTGTATCCCCTCTGCGTGTAGCCCTGCATGCTGAAGCGTAGGAATAGAGCATCTCGGCAGCTGGCCCAGGAATCTGGAGTATCCTGAATCGAAGGACCAGCAAAACCTTCTTCTTATCTCCTCCTTTACTGGAGTAGGGAGCATATTTCTCCTCAGAGCACTTTGTTGCTGTTTTTATAGTCAGTGTTTCAGGAATCACGTTGCAGTAACTGTGCAGCGACGCTGCAACCTTGTGGTCCTCTCAGGAGGACTCGCAGAGCAAATTCCCTTGGGCTGGGAATTGGGATGCYGCTGAGATGCGCTCCCATGAGAGTCCCTTCTGGATGCCACCAGCTGCTGTTGACACCAGAGTCCTTCACRGCTCATGGAAGGCAGTCTGCAATGGGCATTTACTCCTGCTTGGGCTGCTGGCTCTGACCTGGGCCACGGTGCCTTACAGGAAATGCTGGAATCYGGAGGGATCAGAACCTTGCAAGGAGCACAGCTCAGGAGGCAGAGTTCCCAGTCCCGCTGAGTAGCAGTAGTGATAGTGGTTTTTCCATTCTATATATCTATGCCTCCTTTTCTTTTTTCTTACTGGTTGCTGTCATGCTGCAGCCCTTGGTAGACTAGACTACTCTGTGAGCTTTTCTACTGATAAAATTCTGCCCTCAGATGCTGAACCAGCAGTAGTTGGACCAACAACATGTCTAAAAATCAACCAGTAGAGGAACTCCCCTTGGACTCCGTTAGTGTCCCCTCGGTTCGAGGGAGAGTCCCGGCTTCCTCAGGGAAGGATGCTCCAGGTTTTGCTGCAGAYGGACCACGATTTTTGCTCTGTGCAATCTGGTTCTCTTATCTGGGCCTTTTGGCTTTCTCAGGCCTTTCTCTCTCTGGAGCTAAGTTCTGATTTCAGTTCCAGCTCTCATGATTCTGGAACAGCCCTAGTGACTGCCCTGAACTTGCTCCAGATCACTGGCAGTACAGCCTCTGGCCTCAGGGCCTTTCCTTCTTTCTTTCCAAAATAATCTTCCACCCRTCTTGGAAAATCCCAAACGAAGAGCTCAGCCCTATGGGCCTCTTCACCCTGCAGTCATCTCACTGCCCGCTCCGTGTTCCCCCTACCAGGTGCCYCCAGGGCACGGCCACATGTTCTTGTAGAGCCCAGCCTTGCAGTYCCTCGCATTGGACTCTGGTCTCCTTTCTGGTCCAAGCTGCCTGCCTTGTTTGACGTCCCTAGTCTTCCAAATCAGCCGTGTGCCCTGTGGCATCGCTCTGCAGAGCTGGGATGGTTTGGGAGGCTCTTGCACGGAAATGGGATGTGGTGCTGGGCATGGGACCCTACAGCCAGGCCCTTAGACGTGTGTCTGCGTCTGGCAGGACTGCTCGAGCGTGCCCCCGAGGCAAACAGAGGCTCAGGATGGGGAGCAATTTGCAGCCAAGAYCTGGCTGCGTCCCCTGGGTAGGAACTAGACCCCTTCTGTACTCGGTTCCATTTAAACCCACCCCATCTCCCACTGATCTGCATCAGCTCAGACGCCCATCAGTGCTGATGTGGACCCTCAAGTCCTGCCCTGCCCCAGAGTAGGGCCCTGCTTAACCAGACCCGGCATCAATTAGGGCCCCTRAAGTGATGGGAACACTTCGGCACCGCGGCGCTCCCCTCCTGGGCTAAGGAACTCGGATGGGCTGGTTCTCTAACGGCTTCCCTCTTGCACAGCAGCTCCTAACACCCCAGCTGGTTTTCCAGTTTCCCGCGAGACGTTAGCAATGTGACTGATCCCTCCTGGACCCTCGGGAACGGGAGGCAAAGGTTTCCTCTTCAGCCCGTTTCATTCCACAGCACCAGTGACTCACGAGACGGATCTAAAAATCATGTATAGTTTGCTGCATTGAAGCTCAGACTCTTGCACTGCTGAAGTACATGCATTTAAAGCATATGTAAATACAAAGGCAAAAAGCAGTGTTTTGCAAGACAATTTATCTATTTAATATGTATTGGTACTTTATTTAGATTCAATGTATAAAACAACTTTGTGCACTTTTCCTATTTACAGTATTGGGGGGGTATGTTCTTCTGTTATGGATTTTGTGCTGACTTTTTTAATCAGTGAAATTGTTATGTATTTAATTTATTATTGATATGCCCAGAGGACTAGTGCAATTTTTATTCAATGCAATTTGGCTGTATTTAATGTCTTTTTTTTTTTTTTTTTTGTAACATTGTTAGGGATTTTTTTCCCCAAATCTGTTTATTTCCCCCCCACACACACCTCCACTTCCCTTTCCCTATCCCCCAGTTTTCCTCTATTTTTTGTGATGCAGATCATAAGGCATTAAATGCATCTAGTTTGAAAGCTAATAGAACACTTTAGTACATCCTGCAGTTTCTAAAAAACACAGAAGTTCTCCAGGAGAAAACAGCGGGAAGGAGGCGGCGCTCGCGGCGGCCCCGTGGCGCCCCGTGCGGGGCTGGCTCTGCGCCTGGCTGCGGGTTTGCCCTCGGGCCAGGGCAAGCACGTGGAGTCTGTTGCAGAGAAGTGGCCAACGGCACCCAGCACAGAGAGGTACAAACGCTGGCTCTTCTCCTTTGTGAAGGCGTTTCTGTGTTGTACAGTTCTCTCCGAAATACCCCGTACCAGACGGTTTTTCTTTCTTTGGAAAGAGTGCAGATGTTACCTATAGGAGACTGGCCTTTGGTTTAGGAGGCGACGGGCCGGGCGCTGTCCAGGTGCCTCCTCAGGTCGCAGGTTCTTTTATCCTCTGCTCTTCCGAGGTCTCGGGCAACGTTTACAGACCCGCCCCAGGTTTGGAGTGGGCTCCAATGCTGCGGTCGAGGCCCTGGGCTGCGTGTGGAGGTCTGGCTGTTGTGGGTCCCGTTTCACGCGGGCCGCCTGCGGAGCGGCTCTCGCTTCCCYGCTCTCCTCCCCGCGGTGCGGGGCGGTTTGGTGCCGCCCTCCTTGGCAYGGTCTCTGCCGTGTGGAATTCCTCTGSGCGGTCGGCAGAGGAAAYGGGAGTCTAAAGAACGAGGYTGGACTGGTGGAGACTGTGATGGGYGTCACATGGATGAAAAAGGCACCAGCAAAATGACTGTTCGATTTATGCAAGAGAGAAGCGGCRTCTCCTGAGGACGCGCTCCRGTTAGCGGCCTCGCCAGGGGCTGCAGCTGGGCTGAACTGCTCCGTTCCTGGGTTTGCAGGACTGGGCTGGCCTGAGCGCGGGGCTCGTCTCGTCTCTCCACCAAAGAGCAGATGCAGCAGAGGATCGAAGGGGTGTTGGAGCGCTGCTCGGCTGAGGTGGGAGCAGGGGGAGCAGCAGGGCTTGCTCACATGGAGGAGCCAGGCCCGCGGGCAGGAGCCTGGGAAGGCGGTTCCCATCCCAACCGCGTCCCGTCCTCAGGCCGCGCTGGGCTCCCCTCGGCCAGCCCTGTTCCCGGTGCTGCCTCAGCGGGAAGGGGGAGGCCGGGGTGGGGAGAGGGAGTCCGGCGGCTCCTCCAGGTGCTCCCACCCGCCTCCACAGACCCTCCCCTTTGGCTTCGTCCCTCACGTTTCTCCTGGGCACGGCGAGGCCGAGTCTTTCCAGCCAAGCCGATGTTAGGGGGCAGCCGCAAGGGAAGCCGAGGCGCCCACCACTGTCCTATGGGAACGGCACCGGGAAAGCCGATGTGGGGAAGCGGGAGCCGCAGCGGGTGGCCGGTTCGGGCGGTGGTGCTGCCGGGACTGCTGTACATAGGCTGTAACCGTTAACCCCTTCGCCCGCCTGCCCTGGGCGCAGCCGGTTTGACCCCTCTCGCTGCACAGCCCCCAGCCCCGGCCCCGCTGCTCTCTCTGCTGCTGCCACCTTTGTACYGTCCCAGACCCCAGGCCGGGCACCGGCCTCCCTCCTCCCTGTCTCTTTTGTCTCTTTGAACCACTGTTAATAAAAGTCTAGATAAACTCTCCTGTGCTCCTGCTCTGGCCTGTTTCTTCACATAGGACTTCCCGCCTCTGTTAATGGGCTCTGGGCACCGTCCTCCTTCAGCCTGCGCTTGTCCCTGCAGCCCTGGTGGTCGTTTGGGTCTGGAAGGGCACGTGGGTAACGGGCACTCGGCTGCACAAGGGTCTCTGTGTGTGAAAGAACCCGGGCGAGGGGGAGGCTCTGGTCGTCCCCCAGCCTCTCCTTCTGTCCCGAGCGCCCCGTCCCTGCCGGGGGTGCCCTCGTACCCCGGCGGGTGCCTCGTCCGGGCAAGGGAGCGGGCGGGTCCTTCCTTCCTTGGCTCCTGTCGTCCCGTTTGGCAGAGACACTTAGGGAGACCTTAGGAGGGGTCCTGAAACCAGCACCCGAATGGTTCCCGGGGAGCTCCACAGCTCCTGCTAATGGTGCGTCTCAGAGCCAGGAGAGCTTCACTCGTCTACAGAGCGTGGCTTCCACTGCTAGTTTTATTATTATTATTCTAATATGTCAGAATTATCAACAATAATAAAAGGTGGTGTGTGCGCTATACAGGTATAGGCACCATGACATTATAATAAAGTGCATTGCCAAAACGATGCCTACAAACTATGACATGCTGAAATGTAATATATCGTGCAGGTAAAGCAATGTGTTGTTGGGGGAAAAGATGGGATTAAAAAAAACTCATGTGCAAACAATGGACTGAGCATAAAGACAGGAGGGTATTTTTTCTAATTCTATTTTTTTCTAATTCATTCTTTTCATCCCAGATCTCATTATGAGAAGGCTGGGGGGGCACGAGTCAGGCACGGTCTTTTAAGTGACCCTCCAGGGCAGTACCAAACACAAAGACTGGCTGAGASCAAAGAAACCGAATCAAATCAAGCTCCCAGTCCCTGTCAGTATCCAGAGTATTTTATTATTTAAAAAGATGCAAAAAAACCCACATTGGTTTCTTGATACTTCTTGTTTTCCACAGAAAATTGTAATAAGATTAAAACAGAGTAAAATGCTCCCTTACAAATGCCATCAAAATAAACCTGTGCTTTTATGTACACAGAAGTTACTGTCAAATATTAACATTAAAACCTGCCTCTATATTCATAGAGTGCAGCAAAAACGCAGCTTGGTTTGAACCTTCTAAACAACCCAGGTGGCACCAACGACAGAGCAGAGTCACCAGTTGGCGGCCCCTTTTCTCTAACCTCTCGTCTCCGAGTTAGTCCCATTTGGAACACCCGGGGCTAGAAGTTTCCCAGCAAAAACATTCCTGGGATGAAACCGTCGCGGGTCAAGGACGGAGCAGCCTCCGGTTCCGCCTCCGCAAGAGGCCCCGAGCGACGCGAAGCCGCCGGCCCCGCTCGGCCGGGCTGGATTTTCCCTGGGCTCTGCCGTGAAACGGGACGGGGCCGGCGGCCTCCCCCGTTCGGCTCCAGGGACCTTCCCCGCGCCGGAGCAGCCCAAGCCCCACGCGTGGGCAGCGCTCCGGCCTCTCCCCTCCCCGGAGCAGGAGCAGGGCCAGGTGCTGCCGGTGTCCGTGGCCTCACCGGCCTCGCGGCCCTCACCATCCTCGTGGCCTCGTCGTCCTCGCGCGGCGGCTCCGCAGGTCAGGCCCCGCTGCCGACAGCGGCCGCCTCCGCCGCCCGCCGCGACCTCAGCCGTTGGCAGCAGAAGAGCAGGGACAGGACCAGCATGTCCACGAGGAGCTCCAGCATCTCCACCACGGACAACACGGAGGAGCCAAACCAGAGGCTCCACTGGCTCCCCATGCTGGACAGCAGCAAATTCACCTGCGGGAGGAACCACGGGCCGTGGTGAGCGAGCACCGCGGAGCTTGAGACCCCGGAATTACTGCACGCAACCAGGAGCAACCTGCCACGTGCGACCGAGGCCCTGAGGAAAGCGTGACGTTTTCCAAGGCATTTTCACTCAAAAAGAAACCTCTTATCCCATTCTGGGGCTGGAAATCATCCTCCCCCCCAACCAGACATGGCTCTGTAGTACGTGACTCGTGAACTAACGAAAGGCAACAAATAACTTGATCCGATCGAGGGCAACATACGGAGAGCAACGGAGACTCATTCACAGACTTGTAGTTGAGCTGCTGGTAGAAGACGGTCACCTTGGCGATGTCCTTCCTGCGGGCAGAGAGCAGCAGTGGGCTGGTGTCCGCCAGCRCCCGCGGGGCGAAGGTGCAGGGGACGTTCAGGTCCCAGTGACTCTAGTCAGGGGACCTGACCTGACCTGACACAGGGCAAGAGTTCCCACCGCCCAGATTTTATTCTTGAGGGTTTTTTTATCATGAGCTTGGAAAATAKTGCTATAGAAAGGTGCTAAAAGGGACTGTCCTAACGCGCTGTGAGAGAACAAGGGCAATTTACTGCATGACCCTCTACCTTCTTCTCCACTTTAACACAGAGAAATTTCACAAGGACAAAACCAGAAAGAGATCTACTAAAATCCGTGTTTTCATAGATCTGGGAATGAAGAGAATACCTGCCCCCTTGTCTCAGGGACTAACCTGTTGCTGGTAGAGTTATAGCCGTTCTGATGCCTCAGAGCTTGACGGACCCAGGCCTGCAGCAGAAGAGATGCCTGTTACTGGTCATCCTGTCTTCACAATCTGGGAATCTTTAACATATTGTAAAGGGAGAGTTCATAAGCAATATGTTGGCTGGCGTTAATAACAATAGGGGACGTAGCTGCTTGGCCTCCCACTGCAGCCCTGTACAACCTCAGGAGCAGCAACGGGGGCGTGAGGACCTGGCAACACCCCCGAAGGTCGTTAATGCTGCTGCAGTGGGGACGGGGGCAGGCAGGGGAAAGGCTCCAGGTCTCCAGAAGTTTGGAATTGAACCCTCGAATTGTCACCTGACATCTTAGCAGGGGGGTCCTTCCCCTGCACCCACGTTTGGGCCAGTTTGCTTCGTTGCCTCTGCCCGAGTCACGGGTTTCACGCCTGACTTTATTAAACTCCAAGCCAAGCGAAACGCAGCGACCGCCCTGCAGTGGAGGAGGGTTGGGGGCACTACCTGAGACTTCGCCGAGGGCCACTTGGCTGTTCCAGCAGACACTTTGTACAGCGATTCCCTGTTAATCAAACACGAGGATTGTTGTCGCTCCCATTCCGGCATTCGAAAGTGAGAAAATGAGGGAGCTGAATGTCCCTATTTTCCCTATTGCTGGTTTTCCTTCCTTGTGCTCTACTTTTGGGACCTACCGACACGGCTTGGGACACTGATCGAAGCAGTTGAGGTGGTGATTTCTGAGCCTGCTGTACAGCTGGTAGAAGCAGTGACCTGGTGGGAGAAACATGGAGAAACGCTCAGAGCCCTCATGGGGAAAAGGGCTCCCAAAACGTCTGCCCTCGCGCRGCCTTYGCAGCCCAGAGCGCTCCAGAGCCCYGCTCCTCCCTCCCAGCCTGGACTGGTCCCYGTTGCAGGAGGGGGATCCCTGCAGCCCAGGACAGGAGGCAGCTCCTCGCCCTTACCCCATGCAGGATGCTTGTTGTAGTCGCAGTACTCGGCCCCGGGAGGCAGCGGGTAGTAGTAATAACCACAGCCGCACTTCCTGACCATGATGTGTTGGAAGCAAGAATGCAGACAAGCCTGGGGAGAGGGGAGGGAAAGAACACTCAGAAAAGTGAGTGAACGCTTCCCAAAACGCCCAGAACTTTAGCCCTTAGTAAGCAGCTGCTTGGAGATGGCCAASAGATTTCTTTGCTGCTGAAGGACTGACATCACTAGAAGAAGACCTCACTAGACACCGATGAGGCGGTTCCCCTTTCCACTCCTTGCCTTTTCCTCTGGAAACTCTATGGAGCTCAGTGGGACGCAACGTCCTCCATCTCCCTCTTTCCTCATACCCAGCAGCACGTCAGCTAAATCACCCAGACGCCCTCAGCCAGGAGCAGATACTTATGAAAATAAATGTGTGGTGGCCCAAGAACGTCCCTCCGGCACAGCCCGGCTGCCTCGAGTGTCTCCCTGCCTCATGCCCTAGTCGTGCTGGGAGACTGGGGGAGAAGGAGACTCCGAGTGTCGGGGACTGAGCCTCTCCTCCTGAGCAAAACGGATTCCAGTTCCTAGCACTGCTGTGTGAGCTGCTTTGGGGAGGAACACGGGTCTCTGCTGCCTCCAGCAACGAACCTGGCTTGTAAAAGCTCTCTGGAGAACAAGGTATGACTTGTTTCAGCCAGCCACTCGGACAGTACCTGCAGGGTGTAGGAGTTGTTGTACAGAAGTTTAACATTCACATCATTGCCATTAGTTGTACATTTCCCATAATTGCCACCCAGGCGATTCACCTCATCCTGTGGACACAGAAAAGAGGCCTGTGTGATGAGGAGCTGTAATTGGACCTGGCCATCACCACCCAAACTCAGCTGGATTTGGGATCATGTCAAAAACAGGAAATGTGGCCATACAGGGGAGCAGCCAGGTCATTCCCTGCTAACAAAACACACATGGTGGAAAGGGCAAGGCAGCTGAGCACGAGGTTAGTCACTGTAGAACAGCCAAGAAGCAGCAGCTCTTCAGGCCAAAGTCACTCCATGACTTTTGAAGGCCTCTTCTCATCCTTGGGTGCACCTGAGGCACCTTGTGCTCAGCTGCAGCAAGGCTGACGAGCCTTGGCTTAAGAGCAACCCAGGCCCTACCTTTTTGCACACACAAGAGCCCCACAAATGCCCCGTATGGGCCAGCCACGTTCAGCAACTCCCAACTTCCTGCCCTCGGTGGGGAAGGGAGGCGCGCGGGAGRCGGATGCTCTGGAGCCAGGCTGACCTGCTGGATGCCAATCGTGGTCGCGATGCCCGGCCTGATGTCAAAGCCTTCGTGCTCCAGGAACGGCGTCTGGTTGTGGTTGTGTATCATCACTTTCACACCCGCCACCGTAGCCAGGAGGGGGATGTGATCCTTCTGCTCCGCTCTCAGGATCAGGGAAAGCCCTGCGAGTCAAGGAAAACAGCAGATTTGGGGGTCAAAACAGGACCACCACCACCTCCTGGCTTGGCAGCAGGGACCAGCATTGCTGCCTTAGCTCACAGGAGAGGTCCTGATGCTCCGGAGAGGTCTGGTGAGTGGTCAGGCAGTGGTTGCACAAGCCTGCCCTACAACTACAACAATATTTGTCTGCTCTACGTTAAGGTATACACACGGGCAGCTGACTTGGCCAKCACACACACGGGGCTGGCGAAGCAAGCAAACACAGGACACGGCTTGTGCTAACAAACTAGAAGAGAGGGCTCCGTGCTAGTCATCCACACAAGACCCGTATTCCATCCATCACCAGATCTATTCACTCCCGCTCCTCTCCTGACCCTCTTCCAAACACCATACCGTAAGGAATTCCYGGTTTTGTTGCTGTCCAAAAGGAGTCTGTCCCCTTGCTGTTAAAAGTATAGCAGCTTCCAAAGACTGGGTGGTGAAAGTGAACATAGTCGCTGAAAGCAAGAGAGATTTTGAGGGGTTTTAATTAGGAGCAGCAAAACCTTTTTCTCTGCAGCACAAACGGTGTGTGCTTGTGTCTCTGCGTACAGGAGTGTCCATGGAAGAGGGCTGTTAATCCCCTAGGGGCAGGGAAAAYTTAGGTACCAAGGGATTCTTAACTCATTAGAGCCAGAGGAGCCAAATTCAGAGTTTTGACTTGTTTTTCCTCCCACCAGTTACTGAATTGTCCCCATTCTGTTCTAACAACCAGGCGGTTGAAATGTAAGACCCAGTCTGTGCTATCAGCACGAGGAGAAACAGCTTCTCTCCCTCCTTTTCTCGGAAGTGGTGCCAGATGTTTACGACCACGCTGAACCTCCCTCCACATCTCACCAGTTTATAAGAGTTCTTAAGAAGGGAACTGCATAAACACAGCGACCAAACTAACAGTGTCCACCACCACGAGGGAGGTCTGGGGAATATGCTATTGCTGGCTTCAAAAATTAGTCACGTGCTTCGATCACGACACGCTGTCCCCCCTTTCCTTTCGGTTAGCTAATAGCTAAGACACCAGGCAGGTCCAGTTTGGGTCTCCCAAGCCCTTATTTTCTGCCAAACCCACAATTAGCATCTCCAGAAGCCAAGTACCTGCGCCTGCAGGGCTCCCCATCATACTGACAGGAATAGACCATATCTTCTATTTGCTCCTCATGGTCAGAAATGTTGATTAAAACGGGCAGCTGGGACATGATATTCATGTAGTGAAACCTGTACCATTCGAGAATGGCATCCATCCCAGAGGAGTGGGTCTTGTAGAAGCAATTCCCACCCGTGGCATTGCACTGGCAGGAGAGAACAGAGGGAGGAAAGAGTCAGACTCCATGGAGCACAGGCAAGACACGACAGCTTCTCTACAGGTTGCAGAAATCGAGGTGAAGCCAACACTGCATTCTAATTAATTTGTTATTGTAACAAGGACTTCACGAGTTGTTGTTGCTACCGCTTCTCTTCACAAGAGTCTCAGCAATCAGCATGAGATGTAAAAGGTAGGGATGGCCTTGCCTCAAGTATCCTGCAAGAATCTGTTATCCATCACTGAAACTGTATCTGAACCCCCTGCACTGATTTGTTGATCTGGTAAAATCTGTGTCAGGGCCTGAGTGTTCTTAATGGCCCCAACCAGTGTCACCTGGGGCATCCAACCCCACCTCAACCATGGCCCAAGGGCTCTTTTTAAGCAGACCTATGAGGTCCAAGGCCTTTTCCTGGTGGCACTGTAGGATTGCTCAGCCCCTGCTTGATCAGCTCCTGGCCTAGGGACTCACTTCCCAGTTTTTGACTTTGGATAGACCCTATTGCTGTCCATCTGCCTGGCATCCCCAAACTGGACCCTATCTGTGGGCTGACTTCCTGGCTTCACCTTAGACCTGCCGCATCACCACGAGCTTGCCTGATGATCCAGATGCTTGGATGAAGCTGCATGCCATCTTCAGGCAAGCCCTCTTTGTCCTGGTTCTTTGGGATGGGGTCCTGGCTGGCTTGCTACCACCTTTTGCTCTCAACTTGCTGGGTCTTAAGGAGCTACTGGCCTGTGCTGCATCCTGATGATGTSAGGTGTGGGTAGAGCAAAATGTTGAGTAGGCAGCATAATGCTGGTCTTACACTTACCAGTCTGAAGCCCACCTTGGAATATTTCTTTCCCAACCCGTTACTGTGGTCAGGCATTCTCAAGAGTGAGAAGTTCTGGCTCAGTTTGAAGCTGGATCTGCTGAGATTGCCCGAACTCGACACGTCTTTTGCTTGGATGTTCTTCTCRTTTATGTGGAATAAGCTGGCTGATGTGTTGATGCCGTACAAAAAGGCRATAGATTCCTCTGCCATTTGATCCAGCTGAACCAAATGTTCACTGACCAGTTCAAATCTGCAAGGAACAGAAATATTAGCTATTCTTGAATATTCRTGTTTCTTGCATTTAGCTGCACCTTGATTTCTTGTTCAAGTGATCTGTAATTTAGTGATGAATGAATGTATGTGGTAGCTGTGTATGCAGGAGAAGATGGATCTTATCAGAGCACAAAATCAGTTAACAACTTGAACCAAGTCACAAGGCAGAGTTCCCTGCATCCTGAACAGGTATGTGATAGAAGCTGCTATGCACTGTTGCTCAACTCTGGTCTGATCTAATCTCAAAACCATTTTGGACATACAGACCCTCTCCATACTTCTCTGAGGTTTACCTGTTGTCCTCCCCCTGCTTGGACCAATCATTTCATCTTCCTCCAGTGTGAAGTCCTAAAATAACATTGCTGACCTTTTCTGAACCCTTTTTTTTTAACCCTAAAGACACTATGGCAGCCACCAGGAAAGCTGAGGTTACCTGTATGGGTCCAGATTGCAGATAGTTATTGCTGGAAACATCTTGGGCTCAGAATGCATCGACATGGTCAGGACAACAGGGTAGGCCCAATATTGGCTGAACATAAGTGCAAACTGCCAGTACAACATGCCAAAGCTGGCAAGTAGGAGCAGAGTCCAAAAGGCTGTTTTCATCCTATTGCTGTCTGAGCACACGAGGCGGATAGTGCCATGGATGGTTGTGTTCTTGCAGAAGAATTCAAACATATCCTTGAAGGAGTCATAAAACTCAATTAAACCTTCTTTTTTCTCTTCTTCCTCTCTTGCCACTTCCTCCTCCATCCTCTAAGCCTGCTTCTGATTAAAAATAAATAATAAAAAAAAAAGAATAAAAGGCAAGGGGAGTTATTAATTAGCAAGATTGACCATGCTCTTTCTACAGACTCTTTCAAACAGGGCACTGATGAGTTCACTATTTACAAAAGCTGAAAATAACTCAGAGCTGACACCCATCCTGTCTTTCCACAGTTTGGACACCAGGAAGTAGCAGAGAAGGCAAATGTTCTGCCTTAAGTGACTCTACTCATACTATGATAACCCTGTGAGTACAGGTATGTATGCAAAGTTAAAATGACTAAGGCACGTGCTACTAAAGTCTGCACCTAAAGGGATGTGTAGTTGACTTCTCTCTTCCTATGGTTACTACAGACCAATATTTAACTCTGAAAAGTTACCACTAAAAGTTATCACCCTCTATTTATAGTCCAGGTGAACAGAGTATACAAAAAAAGAAGGGAAGTAATTGAAACCACAGAAGGAACTTTCAATGCTGAAATGCAATTAACCAAATTGCAGCTAGTATTAGCAACAAAACATCCTTGGGATATTTTAGAAGACCACAATAATATTAATTTCTGGTATTGGGAGAAATTTTGCCACATACGTTTACTCCAGAGATCTGAAAGCTGTTTTTACAAAGGAGGTCCTATCCTTATCTCTGTTTGGTGGAAGTAAAAATGAAGCTGAAGAATTTTCTGAAGAAACTGGAAATCATCCACAAGGGCTGACTTAACTGGAAATCAAAAGCCACATCTCCTTTATCAGGGTAAGCGCATTATCCATTAAGCTACTCAAGATAATTTTGGTGCTACTCAAGATAATACTGAGAAAAAGAATGAGAAATGTGTGTGCTCGTAGGTTGTACCCAGCAAGGGTTGAGGACACCTTCTTTGGCCCTAGTATCAACTTAGGGCATTGGAATAATTGTGTGTCACTGACTGAACCATGATACCAAGTCCTGCAACACGAGAGTTTCCAACGTGACAGCACTCCATGAATCACTCAACCTACCACGCTCTTGAGAGCACAGTTTGAGGACACCGCTTTGGGCTGACCTTAACTGAAGACAAATTATATGAATTCCATAACAGTTCAAAGTTGAGGTAACGAGCCCACAAAAATAACTAAAGTGCTGCTGTAACCTGAAAGCTCAGACCTTCACTGAGTTACTGCACCGAGATTCATTGGTTTCCTAACCCTCAATATCCTCATCCTCAGCGACCACCCTCCTCCCTGAAACGTGGTCTTATCTCAAGGGGCCTTGGACTAAGACACTTTGGATGAAACGGTATCTTAAAGGAGTTAAAGCCATTAGCACAATCCCTTGCAAGCACCTACTGATAACAGTAAGRCCAAGAATAATCCTTCAACAGTGAGCATTTCCCAAAAAGCTGCACACCGGTCAGCTTTACGAGAAATCGCTCCCAAAAGCACCTTATCTGACAAGGCTGACTGCAAGGATTTTTCCCCCTCAGTCTTACTAAACTTATATAAACCTTTTGTAATTAAATATGATAAATTATTTTTCACTTTTCAAGATACAGCTTTGAAGAGTTAGTATTCTAAGTACAGCCAGTTAAAAGCACAGGAAGCCCAGGCAAAATAATGCCTTAAAAATATAAAAGGAAGGTTTTAACAACTGAAATGATGATAAAGAAATGGGATTTAGAYATTCTCATTTTTCTACCAGGAAGTACTGCTTTCTGCATTGATTTATATACTCAAATTGTTATTTCCAAGCAGATGCTATCAAGCCACAATACTCAGGACCACAGACTATGACTTTTAGCAGCTCACCTCACAGTTAAAGGTTTGCATCTAAATGCTTCTTCTGCAAGAAAAGGCCATTTGTGGCAAACTCCAGAAAAGAATTCACAGCAGTCTGCCTACCACCAATTGCTATATAATCTTGTCAGATTAGATTTTTAAGATAAATTCTGTGTTTAACCAAAATGAGACTCAACTGTTTTTCATTTTACTTCAATAGGAATAGACAGCAATGAGTCTGCAGAGTCTAAGCAAGCRCCTGTGAGCGTCCAAATCCTTCACCCTGTTTCTAGAAATTCTGACTTGGCTCCTAAGCCCATGGCTGGTTAGTTCATGCTGCTTAACTCTGCATTCTTCACCATTAAAAAAATCTATAAAATAATGTAAAATAACACAGGGAATCTTCCAAAGCACTCATACAGGCATCTGAATATCTTCTCTTTCTCTCTAGTGGTTTCCCAAGCCAGCCTAGCACTGCGTTTATTTAACATAGCAATTGCAGTCAGTTACTCAGCAATATATATAACAGCAAATGTTTACCTATCCTGGCTTTAAGYGCCTCAAGAGGTTGCAGGTTATCAGAAAGGCAGTTATATGGCAGTGTCCCTCAGTATATGTCCATGGATAGTCTCGGCTGCTACGTCACACCAGCTCAATGCTCAACACACACACTAAATCCCACGCACACCATGTAGCCAAACACCCAAACATGTGTGCACAGATCTTTACATATCAGTCTTATGTACCTATAGAAATACACCTCAAAATAGCTCAGAACAAGTGCAAATGCCTCTACTGTACCTTGGCAGAAACTGTGTCTCTGTTGAGAGTGCTCAGAGCAGCCTCTAAGCTCAGGCTCAGCTCTATCCTCACCCGACGCCAGGTCGTGGTCRGCAGCTTTCGGATTTCCTTCCCTAACTGAACATATGCTGGGAGCTGTCCAGCCTATAAGGATCAAATTGATGACATCAAAAAGGGCAGGACTTATTAAGAAACAGATCATGGAAATTATTCAAAGTATGATCCAAGGAATAGGAAGTGAATGAACTGGACAAACAAGTTAACCTTAAGGTTACACTTAAGGGTAGTTTGATTGTGGGGTTTTTTTTTTGTTCATTTGAAATTTTTCTTTTTAGCTTTCTACAAATTGCGACCTGTGGATCCCAGAAGGTTCTTTCTGCTCCAAGGTTTCCTATCAAGGAATTATCTTTCTCTCCACTTTTTGTGCTTGCTGGAATATTGCATGACCTCTAACAATTAAAGCCATTAAGTTTTCCACAGGTGAGCTTGAGGAATTGCACACCTTGATGTAAGCTGAAATGATCAGTTATCTAGTCTAAGGCACACGTTGTTTATTGGGGAGTTTATTATGGCAAGGGACTCTTTCCTGCTTCCTGATTTCCTGAACTACATAGCTCATGTATAGCGGGCTACCGTGTGCATTGAAAATGCAGTAACTCTTGAGATCCTGTGAACTAAATAGATGCAATTTGAGCTATTAACCACAATTCTTTATTTAAACCAGTACCCTACTTAGTTGGGTTGCAGAAAAGCTTTTTTAATAGCATAAATGCAACAGAAATATATTCAAAATTCTGGGGCTGCTGAATGGGATTGCAGGTAGATTCAGTACAGACCTCTGCCCAGCTGGCACACTGCTATGGTTTGCATGACTTTGATCATTCCTTATCTTTAAAAGTTCTCCTAAAAGAGGAGAATCCTATCGAACAGCTGCTAGTTAAATGTCTTTCACAGCAAACATCATTTAGTACAAAAAGGAAATTTTACAAAAACCAAAGCTTGGAAAAAAGTTTGAAACTTAAAGCAAGCCACTACTTTTGAGTGGGGAAAAAATAATTTTTGATTTTAAAAAAAAACCCCATTGCCTATTGAATTAAGAGCCAAAGCCCAGCTACTTGTCAAGGCCACAACACAAAATGAAAGAGCTCCCCCAACCAGGACTCTAACTCTGTCACGTCCATTTACGTGCCGCACCCTCYCCTCTCTCTCCATTTCACATTGTGCAACAGAAAATGACAACTATAAATCCTTGACAATGAACTTATTGCACAATGAACGTGCACAAGACAAGCTCTCTGTTGCTTCATTATGGCTGCAGGCCTCAGCGTGGAGGTTTGCTGGCAGTGCATCAGAACAGCACCTGAACCAGCCACGAAATTCTTCTGCAGGAAAGGGAGAAGAACTGGATATAGAGTCAAAAAGTGCCCCTCAAGCAAATGCCGTTTCTCTGCCTGCACTTGCTCGTTTTGTCATATCCCAAACTGGGAGAAAGGGGGCATGAAACTTTGGTTAAAGGAACCTGGTGTTTCTTTCAATATGTGGAGGCAGGTTATGGAAGTAACACTCATGAGAGTCCCTTGGAGTTGCAGTTTTCACCCATTTGATTGCTGGCCAAAGCAGAAATGAAAATATGAATTCTATATGAAGAATTTCCATATGAAGAAAGTGACTGTTATGGTATAAGCCTCAGCTTAGAGCAACAGCAGAGAGGTACAAAGAGTATTCTGCAGGCAAAGAGGTTTCACCTGCTTCCCATGGGCAAAAAAAAAGTTGTTCATGAATCAATGATCCTTGAGGAATGGACTCGGGCCCTTAGGGAAWTGTTACCAGATGATAATTTCTATCCCTGAATATCTACTTACAGCTGGTGGATGTCAAAAAGCAGTTTTATTTGTTCTCCATAGAGTAAGGCTCTGGTAATACTGACTTCAGTGGCATTTGACACTAAGCAGATGAACTGCTCAATGTCCAGCATGTAAAACTCCCAGTGGACCCACCCTAATTGCACTTGTCATAACAAGCTTTGGCTTTAAAAAAGTACAGTCATGGAGACTAAACTGCAGAACTGTAGTGCTGGCCTGAAGCTGTTCCCTCTCATTGTGACTAGCTAGTTCTTCCAGCCCAAATACTAGTATTTTTGTCCAAAACAAGAGGTGCCACCGTGTCTGGACTTCCTCTAAAAACAACAAAATTAGTGAGATCGGTCTGACCAGGCAGATAAGGGTGTTTTTTTCCATTCCCTAAATTATACTCCTCCTTGCCCCACCAAGTACTTCTGCTGTGACCCCACAGCTCACTGAAGCTCCAGTGAGGATTTGTGCTGTTGAGCTTCCATAGGAATAAGATGGGATGCCAGCACCTTCTTCCCTTTTTGCACAGGTTTCATAATATTGCAATCTCTCACTTTTAGTGCTTCATTATTTTAATTCTTGCTCCCAAATGAGCTTGTGCCTTGCCTAGATTCTGCCTCCTTTCTTGACAGACTTCTKCAGTTTGTGAGCTAAGAAGAGCAGCCTTTGGCATCATTTTTCCCTAGCAGTGCAAGGGTAATGGAGCAGATCCTGCACCCTCCCTCTCTTCAGGAGGCTCTGTCGGTCTGCAGTTTGTTTTTGATCAATTTTGTGAGTAAACCTTGCTTTATGTGTCTCTTATACCTCCATGGATGGTGCTTATTCCCTGGGAATACTCCACCAACTCATCTTCCTGCATGTTCTCTCCTATCACACAGGTCTCAGCACAAGGGCTGAGTTTCCCTAAGCCGCAGTTGAGCTCCCTCTGGGATGTRCATGACTTGCCTGCTTGGGTTCTGTGGGAATTCCCTCCGCGGCGCTTTCTTCATGACCACTAGATGAGCCAGTCTATTCCTCCTCCCACCCAACGGCRGACAAGCTTCTGTGGGCAGCTACGGAAAAAGAAGAAATTCCCTGGATTTCCTCCTGGATTTTTGAGGTTGGCTGTGCTGCGTGTGGACTTGCCTTGGCATGCATTGCTCTGCCTCCTGCATTTTTATAGGTTTATAGCCAGAACCACTTTCCCTTCTTTTTAAAGCAGATAAGTCCATTTCTCTGCAACCCTACTAGAGAAAGGAGCCACAGTCAGAGGTATTATGGAAATGCTGACAACCTGTTCAGTCCTACACAAGATGCAGAAAAAAAGGCAATCCCTGCCCTCAAGAGCTTTCAGATATTGCTTAATGTCTCCTTTTGATCCTGCCCCAAACTTTCCTGTACTGGCTGTTCTTACAGGTGCTTTCCTCATTTCCTTGAATCTCTCAGTGTTGAAGCTCTCTGTTCTCCAAAACTTCTTGATACTTTTTGCTTTGTTTGTGTGATGCTTTCAGCTGTGGCTGAAGGAATCTACAGCTTGAAACCACAGCCACATCTGCAAGGATGGAGCATGGTTGGCACATCTCAGCTTCCCTTCAGTTCTGGTTTTCATCTAGCCAAAGAAGTGCTGCAAAGGCTGCCAAACCTGCTCGAGGGAGTAGGTGAACACTCCTCTGCTTGTGCTGAGCTCTTTGGGGCTCTGCTTGATCCCTGTCAGTGCCTGAGCCAGCAGGGTTGGACATCTTGACAGAACCAAGAAATCCCCACGATGAGCACATGTGCAACCGTGCCACTCACCGGCCATTTAAATGGTCTTAAATGACACCCCTTGTTATCATGAAACAAGCCCTGCTCTTCATTACGCCTCCACCAGAGGCGCATGGAGCTAAAAATGGAACTGCAGTAGCAAAAACTTGTTCATCTTCTGTATGACCAAGCATTCATTTCCACTCACTCACCTTTCTGAGTAAGACGTATGGAGCTGCTCCTGTCATCCCTCTGGTATAAGAACTGGGTTTTTTCCTTCTCTTCCTGTTCTCTTCTCCTTGTTCCTTTAGTCATGGGCTGTCATGGATGCTGCTCCACCATGCTGACCTGTCTACCCCCACCCATTCTAAAGATCYACAGCCTGCTGAAATCCCGTTTCCCAGCCTGTTCTTATCTTCCTCCAGCTCGGACGTCGTATCCGTAGGAATGCTGATGCAACTAGAACTGGCAGAGGTGGGAAAGCACCGGGAAAAGCTCCTTGTTGTGCGGACATGCCACCTTGGAGTCACAGACGCCATATCTCCATCATAGGCGAAGCCCAAGTCTCCCTGAGCGGTTGGCCAAACTCCTGGAAAAAGCGGAAAAGAGCATAGGGGCTCCTGGGAAGAGGCAGGCAGATCCCTGGTGATCCCTGCTGCTCTTGGTACCCAGAAGAGAGGCTGCAATGGACTTGCCAGCGATTCTCCARGTTGATCAGTCCGGTAAGTTCAGGCTCTCCAAGCAGGAACCGGAGCAGACGTCAACAAGAGTCGCCTTCAGTATGGCAGCTAGGGAGGAGGAGAATGAAGAAACTGCGAACTAACTGCGCAAGGGCAAAACACTCATTAGCAAATCAGTAACTGAAACCAGCTATTATAGAAGAGGCTGTGTCAGCTTCGCGCGTCTTCAAACGGGTGCTTTTGGAATAAATTCAGGTGAAATGCTGTATTCCACCCAGCAACCTCTGAACGATTCCTTCACTCTCTGCAGAACAAGTTTATCTGAGTCCAGTTGTTAAGTCCCGGAGCTGGTATCACACTGGCAAACACCCACGAGCAGCTCTGAACATCTACTAAGACTTTTCAAAGCATTAATAATAATCTGAATTCAGACAAACCCTCAGGGAAGCACCCTGGCTGAAGAGAAGACCTATTTTTCAGAAAGCAGGTAGTTTTGCAACCTTGCTCATTTTTAGAAGAAAAAATGAAACTAAAGGTGTACGTGAAATGATACTGAAAGCTGCCAAACGTGAGGACTACAGAGGTGGCATTTTTGATTCATTCAGTCTGGAGAAGACGATGTGGGAGACATGAAGGTTTGAGAGCTCTGGGTCTGTTTGGCACAATGTTTGAAGACTACTTTAGAAAAAGTAGTTATCTTGAGCTGAAATACATAGGACAACTTAATTCAGCAAATTTTAGTATGTTAATTAAAGTAATAAAACCCTTCAGAATGACAAAAAGCTAAAATAAATACAGCACAACACCACATACATTTAAATTGCTCTCAGGCCAAACATTAAGCAAAACCAAACTTGGCAACTCTTTATTAGAAAAATAAATCAAACCCCACTTAGACCATTTCATCTATCAATGAAATGGAACCTCTTCTAGATGGGAGCGGAGGGAGATGTTTTAATGCAAATGATATTTCTCAATAGTCCGGGCCTGGAAGTGACACATCTCATGTGCATTTGAAATTGGAGGGGAATTCAGGAAGGCAGGATACCATTACTTGAATTAAATCTGACTGGGACATTAGTATTCCTGCTCTGGGCTCTTATAAAAGGATCTCTAGAGGGTTACTGGTGGAATTTCTTCCCAGCTGTTGTCTCGGGAAGGATATTTCTCAGTCTGAACGCCAGCTCTAACTGTACAAAATGAGATTGATTAGGGCTTTGTTACAAATATCACCCTGGGCAATGATTTTGCTTCTTGGTGTCTCCGTTTCCGTCTACACACGTGTAGTTACAGTTGTTTTGCAGTCAGATAGCAGAGTGTGGGAGATTCATGCTAGTCCTCTGCCTTTAATAASGTTCAGAATTCTCAATTTCATCTATGAAATCCACCTCCCCCCCCCAAAATCTAACTTGTAAACAAGCGTGTCTGCCTCCAAAATAAAGAAAGAAGCTTTAAAAAGTCACAAGGGAATATGGTTCAGCAATAGTTATCACTGCCTAAACACAACACAAAGTCAAAACTCAAACTAAGGTCTTTTTGTGATCCATGAATGATACAGAACACTAGAATATGGGGAAAAAAAAGGTTTCCCCAGCATTACTGAGCTCCCTGTGTCCCATTTTTGGGGCACACGGACAGTAGCCATGCTGATAAATGGTGCTGCCCAGCTGAGCAAGAGGAGAAGATGCCTTTGTGGCTGGGCTAAATCACCTGTTACTCATGCGATGAATTTTGTAAGGAGATTGCTCAGCTGCCACTTCTTCCTCAACAACATCCTAAATACCCATTCCTTCCTCCTCTGCAACCGCTTAAGCCCCTGCTGGACTTACATCTTCCAGCCCATTCAGAGCAAAGCTGCCCAGCTTCCTATTTTGTGAGGCCCTGGAGTATTTTTCACCATTGTTTCTTTCCTTCTGCTTTCTACCCAAGTTCCTTATCCAAACTCTGCCCAACTCCACCCTCACTTATATGCTCTTAATAATCCCTACTCACACTCGGGCCCCACACACCCAAACCTCCTTCTTCACTGATCACTTGTGGCTTTTGCCTGCTCTGAATCCTGGTTACCTCTTCAGTTATGGAGCAACCTGACAAGTCAAGGTTGACCCAGCAGCTTCAGTTCCCTGAGGCCCCTGTTCCAGGAGGCCATCAGGCCTAAGAGGCCACATGACACTCTCGCCTTTACTCACTAGGCAATGACCTCCTTAATGCGTCTTGTGCCCGCAGGCGTAACCTCTCCAYGGGCTGCAAATTCTGCCAGCAAATCCAAAATATTTCCACATTACCATTTGTTTGGAGAGCAAACAAAACGAACAGATCCATGGTCTACGAGACAAGCAAAAGAGTAAGAAAACGATGGCTCACCATGGCTTATCCAGGTGGTAGTGAGTTCAATACATGATGGAACAAGGCCTTTSAAAGGCCTCAAAAGTCAGCGTTTGGCTGCCAGCACACCAAAGATGGCAGATCCAACAGCCTACAGGACAAACCCACCACCATCGTGACCTTGCGAGGGGCCCACACCAAATCAGAAACCAATTCCAACCAAAAGGGTGTTTTTCTCTACAAATGCATGGCTTATTCTCTAGTGTACTGACGAYTATCTCAGTTGTTTCTGTCCTGGAGTGAATGGCTTTGCAAGTTAATTTAGCGATTGTCTCATTCAAYGCCATCATTAGTGTCTGGAGTAACACGCCAGGCAGGTGAATGGAATGTCAATGACAACAGGCCTAAGCATGAAACACTTTGGGCTTGAGGAACACTAGAGGAAAAAAAMCAGAGGAATAAGAAGTAAGAATAAGACTCTGAATCTCTTCCTACAGTCTCCAGGTTTACGTGGTTCTCACAGCTCTAAATTTAGATGACTTGACAGTAATTCCAAGGTGAAAATGAACAGGCAAARCGGCTTATCTTGCAATCCTCAGCTTGTAAAAACGAAGTTCGTCGCGTGTAGAGGGTTCCACATTTCACATTCATGGACAGGCACTGGCCTCTCGGCCTCTTCCCTGCGCTTTGGCGTCCTGCTGTTGACTGATCTYCACGGAGCTAAGCCCAGGGTGCCCGGCAATGCTGCCGACAGAAGGAAAAACCGGCTTAAATTGTGGGCTACCACTGCCCTCTATTGAATACAGAGGCAGAAGTGCACGAAGACTCGGGAGCCATCCCAAAAAAACCCCACGGGAGCGGAGTAATTCCAAGAAACATTCCCATGGGCAACACCTGGATGCTTTGGATCTTTAAGAAGTAAAAATCTGATCTTTATCAGAATCCCGTGCTTGTGCCTATTGGTCCATGGCATATTCCTCGAGCAACTTACGCATTGGCACGTTTAGTTTTCCTTTTGCCCTGAGATTTTGTCGGCCTTTCAGCCCTGCTCGGGGCAATATTGTGGGTTTCCAGCCCAGCAGCAAAGGCGGCCTGCTCCTTGAACTAAGCCGCACATTAATGATTAATAAATAAAACAAATTTTTTCCTCATTTATTTTAAAGTTAACTCTCAAGGAGAATCACAACTCCACAACCTCCCTTGCAGTAACAGCACCCGAGCTGCAAGTCTCAAGCGCTCCAAAGGGTCGGGACTATATATATTTTAAAAAGTGCTGCCAAGTGACGTAGGCAAGGCGTATTTATTCACTGTGTGCTGCAAACTGTGTTATTTTTGACAGTTTTGATGTTTTTGTGTCATTTATTTTTCACCTTCTTACTCCACGCCCCCGCTGCGCGCGCCTCGCCTCACGCGGCCGGAAGTGACGCGCTCCTCGCGCCGGCAGCCGGGCGGCTCCGCGGCGGAAGGGGCGGCCGGCGCCGCCATCTTGGCTGGGAGCCGCGGTCGCGCCCGCCTCAGCGCGGAGAGGAGCGGGGCTCGCGGCCCGGCCCGGCCCGCCCGGCCCTGCGGCGATCGCTGCTTCTCTCCTTCGGCCTCCGGCTCGGGGCACGCGGCGCTGCCGGCGGGGCTCGGCACAGCGGGCAGAGGTGAGCGGGGCCTGGGCCGCTCACGTATTTCCGTAAGGCTCTGAGGGTTGCCAACCCCCTCCGGTGACTGTGTATAATACTATAGAGACCGTAAATATATCTGTATAATCCGTACCGAGGGGCTCCCGTGTGAGGCTTCCAGGCAAACAGTTAAAATTTTTATTTTAATCTTTATTTAAAAGCCGAGGCTGGGGCGAGTCCCTTAACAGCCTCCTCTTGAAAATTAGGAAGTGTGACTTCCCTCAGCAAAAACACAGCGTAGATCAACGGGCAGTTAACGATAGTTTTGGCAAAGGTCACGTTAAAGGGGTTTAAGTTGAGCGTTCGACCGTGTGTAATTAACTGTAGTGGTATAAATACAGATTTTCCAAAAAATTCTCCTTGGTTTTCTGGTTGAACTGAAAGACTGAAGTAAAAATAGCCTATTTGAAAGCATTGAATGTGGTTGCGATGTCAGATGCTACTTGAGTGTAGTCGTACCTCTTTATGCAGGTTGTTGGTAAATATTTCCTTTTGGTTCTTTTTTTTTGGAATTGCTGAATGGAAGCCTCAGTTCCTTGCTAGATTGCTCAAAGGGAAAGTGAGTTAAATGAAGGTAATTAATTGATGTGTGCTTTGTAGCTGCGTTGGAAGGCCTAGTGCTTTGTCCTGTGAGCATCCCGGAACCTCCTTTGTTCACTCTCATTTAGAAGGAGCCTTTTATTTATCTGGAAAATGAAAATGTGCTTTGAATATATGTTTTTATAAGTTTAACTGATTCCTAAGCAAGCAGCAGATTTAACTTAAAAGTTGTTGAAAACAGTGCGTGGTTCTTACAACTGGAAAATAATAACATTTCTATTTTAAAAAGGTGGAGGATTTAGCATACAGCATGTGCTGTAGATTGTGCAGGATCTAGAGCTGGGTTCACTGAAGCGTAACCGCATCTGTTAAGATTATGTGGATATATTTACTGATATGTATATTTTTGAAAAACTAGATGAGCAACAACAGTAATAAGAGAGCACCTACGACAGCAACGCAGAGGCTTAAACAAGACTACCTGCGAATTAAGAAAGATCCAGTGCCTTATATCTGTGCAGAGCCCCTCCCATCCAATATCCTTGAATGGTAAGAATTAGAAGGAATTAGAAGGAATTGTTCACACACTTGTGGAGACAACAAGATTTTCCAGGTCGTTCAGTCCAACTCCKTCCCACCTACGGACTCTATGGGAATCTTGGTTTTGGGAGGTGGAATATGAAACCACTTTGCTGAAGTGATACCATGTTTTTTTTTTCTTTTCAAGGAAGTCAGTGACTGATTGGGTGTTGGCTTTAATAACATGCAAATGTTATTTCCCTCTTTGTTTTAGGCACTATGTTGTACGGGGACCTGAAATGACTCCATATGAAGGTAAAAACTAGCATGTAACAAAAACTTGCTTGTACTTTATCATTTTAGTATCTGAGGAACTGCATGACTGTGTGGGCAAAAATTAACTCCTGTCAGCAATTCTTGAAACTGTTACTGCAGTTTCAAAGTTGTCTGTGATTTGTGTGATAAAGAAGATATTGAAAAGAGATAGTGGTAACACTGCCCGTTAGTCATTTTTAYGTGCTGAAAAGGATTTCTTAGAAAAACAATTCTAGGATTTTTTCTTTTTGTACCTTGATGCTCTTAAGCACTGAGGAAAGACCACTTTCTGTTCAGTAATTGCTAAAGATCTTTGCAGATAATTCTCTTTACATAGCGTGTGACAGTCAAAAGATCATTTTAGATAACCCCAAGTCACCGGGCATTATTCCCTTTTGTTGAGTGTGGGTTTTTTCTTTGTGTTCTGTATGACATTTATGACTTAACATATAAATGCTGAACTGTTATAGCCTTGTAATGAATTTGCAGAAAGAGAGGAAAGGAAAAGCTGCATTAAGTTGCTGTAGCCCCATATTCCACAAGCTCCCATAAGATTCTGGAATGAGGCTTTTCATGGAGCTTCATTTCCACGTAGCAGTGTTTGTGGAAATGTTGCTATAGGACTGAAGTATTTGACAGGCTTTYCTTAAATGAATTATGAACTTCATAACCTGAAATATTATTTGTAATATGCAGATGGTAGAGCAGTGCCTCCACAGTAAACCTGCTGCAGGTGTGGATCGTCCTTCCTGTGTTTTAGAGGCACAAGATCTTGAGTTTGAGCCTTTTAGTGTGAAGGGGAGAGGGAAAGAAGTTTTATTTGCCCTGATTTATTAATAGCTTAGGACTTCATCTTCTTGCAAAATAAGTAATTCATCTCTTTATGTAATGCAGGTGGCTATTATCATGGGAAACTAATATTCCCCAGAGAATTTCCTTTTAAACCTCCTAGTATTTATATGATTACTCCTAATGGAAGGTTTAAATGTAATACAAGGTAAGGATTTTCTTCTAACACTTAAGCAATTAACACTATTTTAGCAATAAGTGTTATCTGTGAACCTTTCAACAGCAACAATTAAAAATGTATTGCTTGTCTTTTTTTTTTTTAAAGGTTGTGTCTTTCAATCACTGATTTTCACCCTGATACATGGAATCCAGCTTGGTCAGTCTCAACTATCTTGACAGGCCTTCTTAGTTTTATGGTGGAAAAGGGCCCCACACTGGGCAGCATAGAGACCTCAGAGTTCACAGTAAGCTCTGGACTATTCTTAGTAAAACCTATTGTTTAGAACCTTCTCCTTCCTTCCCTCCCCTTAAAGTATCTGCTGAGTAGGCCCACCATTTCAGAACAYAGATTTTAGAATAGTTGGGGGGACAAGTTGGTTTTAGGAATGTCAGTATTCACAGATATAAAATTATCCTAAAGATTAGAAATTAGTCGGCTGGCAGTTTGTACCATTCTTGTGGGAARTAACGAGAATTAAAGCATCTTAACTTCATTTATATGCTACTGCTGATGATTCTTTTTGCCTTCACAGAAAAGACAGCTTGCTGCACAAAGTTTAGCATTTAATTTAAAGGATAAAGTCTTCTGTGAACTCTTCCCTGAAGTGGTGGAGGTAAGGGAATTCATCTTGTGTAATTCTCTTTCTGCTTTTCTCTAATGATCTATAAACTAACTGGTTAGGGGTTTTTCCGAGACATTTTTCTTCCTGTCCAAACAGAAGAGGTCTTTTTGGGTGGAGTTGAGTGCTTGATTTGTGTATTTTCCATTGCACTGTTATTCACAAAGTATTTCCCCTTTTGGGAAAGCCTTCTGGGAGGTGTTTTTACACCCAAAAGAACTTCACCATATTCACCTCCAGATACTCCTGTTTTGTTTCTCTTTATCTTTTCTCTCCCTGTAGGAAATCAAACAGAAACAGAAAGCACAAGACGACCTCAGTAACAGACCTCCATCCCTCCCTTTGCCAGATGTTGTGCCGGATGGGGAAGCACACTATGGGCAAAACGGAATCCCCCTTCTTAACGGGCACGTGCAACTGGCGCCTGCTAATCATCCAGGTCTCCAACAAGCCAACCGGAACCATGGACTCTTAGGAGGAGCTTTGGCGAACTTGTTTGTTATAGTTGGGTTTGCAGCCTTTGCCTACACAGTCAAGTATGTACTGAGAAGCATAGCACAAGAATGAGGAGTAAAGCAGAAATCCAAGACCAAAATAGTGATAGTTGCAGAATGAGTGGGACTCTTTGGGCATCTGACTTTGGTACTGGGGTAAATATTTGTACGACCAAGTTGCAGGCAAAACGTGGGTTGGTTCATGGGTTAAGTTTGTAAGCTCAGTTAGTCAGAAAACTAAAAGATGTTCTGCTCACAGATCCTGTTGTCCTCACTACTACTGAGTAGTGGCTCACCAACAAGTCAAAGCATTGTTGATGCGAAGCTAGCATTACTAATGCTTTGATTTTTATAGCATTTCTCCATTCTGTTATTTGAAATTTGAAAATATTAAGAAAATAAGGCTTTTTACTGGATTGAACAATTTTTAAAATTTCACACTTGATGCATATCATATTTTAGGTTCATTAGCAAAAAGTCTGTGCAAGGTTAAAATGAGTTAAGTGGAGACAGTAAGGGTCTGGTTAATGTGAACAATGATACTACAGAAGATAGCTGGTTTCTTTTCTAAAATAGAATGACCATCATTGCATATCTAGTCAGTAGTGATTAGATCAGTGAGAAAGTAACACCATGTGTGTTAAATGTGTTGTCTAAATTGTCACAATATAACTTAAGAAGGTCTTATTTGGGCTACAAGAAGTGCAGTTTTTGGCCTTGAGAGAACAATTAGCCAGAAATACAAAAAATTAAATCATTCTTAGTATGGGGGTACTGATGCTCAATTTTGTTTTGAATTTGTTCACTTGGTTACAAATTTCCATTTTGGGAAATGTTATATTTTAAAAGTGTAGTACTTTATTTTGATCACAAGGTGCCACTGTTTAAAAAATAATAAATCTGCACRGAACAATGAAAAGGTAATTATGTTTTCAGAAAAAGCTTCTTTGAATTTCTTGGCCATTGGTAAATGAAAATGCAGTAGCCCTTGTAGAACTAAAAAGACAAATGAGGCTGGATACTGGACCAGATTCTTCCAAGTCAGCTGAATTCATCTGAAGTGCCACTAGCTCAAGTGAACTGCTTAGAATTAGTATTGCTTACTTTGCTTGAAAATTTGAAAACTATTGAAAAAAAAGAGAACCTAAATCTTTCTATTTTACCTGAGCTCCCCCAAGCTTTTGGCTTCTAAATTAAGTTCCYCTCTGTTCCCCTTCAGATGATGGATGACTGAAATAGCAGTGTTTGCTCCTGAGGTTACATGATTGTGGATAAACACTAAAACTCCTAGTGTTGTTTTTCYGAAGATACTTTTCAGTTTCCTTCTCTTTTCCTTCCCTCCCCATTAGTTTTATCCAAATGCTTTGACTTATCAGAGGCAAATTTACTGTGCCTTTCATAATTAACAGTGATGTCTAGTCATCTGGGGAAGAAAGCACTCACTGTTAATGATCTAACAAACTGTAAAAGGTGATGGCAGGGTAGAAATCTCTGCATTTAACTGCATATTCTTTGTTAAATGTTGTGAAGAGCCCAATAAATATTACCTCATGTATTTAAGAATTTTTTTTTAAGCTGTTTTATTTCTCCTTTTCAGATTTGTTCGATCGCTCTGCTTCTCATTGGAACCTTGATTTGTATGAGAGGGGTTGGGGGTGAACAAAATAACCCACGAATTGTGGTAAACCCATAAGCCTTGTAGCTTACAGCATCAATAAAGAAATGCTGTTACCAGTTCTCTGCAATGGGTAGTAATTATCAGAGCTCCGTGCTAAAGAAATCTTAAAGCAGATCTTACCGAGATAAGGAAGGGAAGGAAGAAATGAGATGCATGTAGGCAGAACACGAAAAAAGGTTGGATTTTTAAAATGTATTTAAAAACTTTGACTTTTTGCGCTTTTCATCCGATCTTATTTATAACTGCTCTTAAATTTGCTTCTCGTATGTGCCTGTGCTTGGGGATGGCCGGCCCTGTGGTTTGCAGAAAAGTTCAAYGCTTCCAAAGAGTTCTTTTTTTGAGTAAGAGTCTAGGATTCAGCTGCTAATTCGCTCCTAATGTCTTGTTACATAAGCCAGTAACAAATAAATGGTGAAGTGCCCACGGTGATACCCCCTCCTTTTTTGGCTGCCAAGTTAAGGCTAAACCTTGCTAAAGAAAAATGCTGKTTTTTTTCACCTTATGCAGGTTAATTTGCCCTCTCTTGCTTATAAGAAAATTAAGGGTTTCATCTCATGTTACTAGGAAGTCATTTTTGGAATTTCTTTTTAAAACGGGTGGATATTCGGATTCCCGGCATGAAGCTTTTCCTATTACAAGCCCCGTCTACCCAGGCGTGTGCGAGGGTGACTCGTGTTTCTAAAGCTCTGCCACCAGATGGCACGAGAAGACCGCCGAGGACTCGTGTGGGAGCCGTGAAACAGTGGGATGTGGTTCCCTTGGGAATGCTTCATTCCCAAGTTTGTTGGAAAAGCTTGTTTGAAACATGGGCTGTGCTGGAGTGCTCTGTGGATGGGACCTCGAGCTCTTGGGTTTTCTTCCTCTGGCCTCTTTTTCACCTGCTGTTGTCTTTAGGTTTGCTCTTCCACCAGCTTGGCTCATCCGGCCAATCCATGGTTTGGGTTTGTAGCCAATTAGTGCTGGGAATCCTTGGATTTGAAGCTAAGGGATGTGTGACAGGAATGCTGTATGGTGCTGAGTGCTGCTTGGGTTTTCAGTTGCCTTGAGATCCTTGAATTTCATTGCTGCTAAACCCAACATCAGCTTCTTTTTTTCTTGCCAAGAGATATTGAAATGCCCTTCCAGGTGTTTATGAATTTACAAAATCCAAGTGTTTGCAAGTGGGCAGTGAGAACAGCAGCAGGACCCCATGGAAGTTTCTGCACGTGGTACAAAGGGTGATTTGAGTGTTAGAGAGGCACCCRCTGGGTCAATGCCTGTCGTGCCAATGCCTGCAGCTGGTTTATCCCGCTGGGCCCCCAACTACCTCTGCCTTGTGCTTGTGGACGTAGATTGGATTCATTCCCCCTTGGTTTGTGGCTATCGCGGCGTCGGGATTCATGTCCCGGGATGCAGGAGGGGCTGTTGCAATCAGACAGGGCAGCCTGCACCAGCAGCCCAAAAAAGCAGGCGCCCCGTTCCAGCGCCGAGTGTCATTTCTTGCCATGGTGTGTGGATCTGTCAGGCTGTTTAGCTGCAATATGACAGATTGTCCTATTAATGTGTCATCAAGTGCACTTTTACAAATTCATGGCTTGTCTACAACTAACCTGAAAAAGAGGCTTAAGTATGAGAAGGCGCCAAAGAAAGTTAAATATTATTAACAAATAAAGTCTGCCACGTAGTTTTGATGGAATGYGAGCGAGCCGGGGGAGGGGGCCGTGCTGTTAACTATTTAACTCCYCTCTAACTTCGCTTCATTCATGATGTTACTCAAATATTTATCCTGCTGTTGACTTAAGAGTTCTTGATTTTGTGCTCGGGGTTATTTCTGGCTCGCTTTTCCTAAGACGGAGATGTAGAGATAGGAGGGAGAAGGCTCCTGTTCCGTCCTGCCTGCCTTGGGAGTGCCCTGGGGAAGCTGCCGCTGCTGCTCCCGCTGCAGCAGGCACGGGAAGGGAAGGGGATCATCCAAAGGGAGCAAGTCTGCTGCTTGCTGAGTGCGTTGGGGGCTTCCAGTGATGTTATCCTCATTTTTTGCTGTTCCTGAAGAGTCTCGCGGCACAATCTCAATTATTTTGTGCCTCGTTTGCTCCATCGGTAGAAAAAAAACAGGAATATTTGCTCTAGGCTCTGGGGAGCTGGCAAAATAAGCTCTTTCTGTCCAAGGACTTWAAAATCTTTGTGAAACATTTGTGGGAGAAAGCGGCATGTTCTGTGTTACTTCTTAATAATCAGTTGTCCCCTCCTCCTCCTCCTCCTCCTCTCCCCCTAATAAACCCCAAACTCGGACAGCTCCCACTGGGTCTGACGAGAGCCAGGGGCAAACGTTGCGTGGAGCAGAGGGAACTGGAGCATGGAAGAGGGGTTTGGACGTCCYGCCGTGCCTGGCGATGCCTACCCCAAGCCACGTATTTCTCGCGCTGCCGTGTACGGGTTTGCAAACTTCCCAGGCCAACAAAAAGAAAAATAATGATGCTTTCCCCGAGATAATGAAGGGGAGGAACAGGGTAGGACCGAGGGGAGGGCACGGGCACTGATTTAAATCTGCCTGGCACACTGGCCAGCTCCACTTATCGGGGAGTCTAATAGGAATGTGAAGAGAATAGGCTTGACAGCTCATTAGAATGTGATCCCTCCTCCTCCTCCTCCTCCTCCTCTCCCCCTCCTTCAAGTTGATGGGAACTCTTTCAGGAAAGGAGTACTTATTTGCCGAGGTAAAGGGAAGGCTGAGGAGGGTTTTGCCCGTGTGCCGCCGGGGAGAGGAGCGAGGAGAAGAATCCGAGGTGACCTGAAGCCGGAGCAACCTCAACTCTCTGTAAAGGGGACAGGAAGATGGAAAAACTCGCAAGCCTCGTCACCCTGGCAGCTGTTTGCAGCACAGGGATTTACTGCTCATCATCCCGCTAAAGAAAAGCGAAGATCGGGGCAGCCAAGGAGGGAGAGCAACTGGACTCGGGAGAACGTGATCTGCTCCCGATGGACTTAGGCGCATCCCGAGGTTCTTTGCTCGCCTGCTTTTGTTTTTACCCTATGTGAGGAAGCAATTTGCTTCTTGGAAGCCTCAACCCGTGGCTAAATTCCAGTGTCTTCAGCCCCCGGCATCCTGGAAGRAGAAGATGGGAGCTTGTCGCTGAGGAAGAGGAGGTGCCCTTGAAACGGGGGGTGGATGAAGCCTCTTGCACCCCGTTCTGCTCTGGATGCAACACGCTACTGCACAGGCGGCTAAACCTTCTGTTGAAGAGGAATAACCTAAAAAAGCCCCAACCCTCATGGGTTTGGGGTGTCAACCGTGGCCTCAACAACTCTTGCCCTGAGCTGTTCAGCTTGTCCAAGTTTCATAGTCGTGAGCATTTCACTCCAGCCTGAAGCCTTCCCAAGCGAGGTGGGTGTCTGCAGGGCCACGTCGAGGCAGGGGCCTCTTGTGCTCATGTGAACTGCAAAGGTCTGAGTGGAGTTACCATCTCTCCAAGCAACAAACAAGCCTTTTAAGCAAGTTTGTGCCTTTTCGATGCGTCCGGCTTGACTTTTGCCAGCAATCAGCACATTTGCACCTGCTGCTCRTTTGCCTTGCGTGCCCCAGCGGATCCTCATCGGTAGCTTTAACCTTATTTTTTATTTCTTTTTTAAAGTTATTCCTGCGTTTATTCACGCTGCTGCTGGTGGAAGTTTTGGCGCTTGGAGGGCTCCCTTGCCGAGCCGGCTCCTCCCGTTGCAAGATGAAGGGCTGCATCTGGGTGCTGGTGGCAACGCTCCTGTGCCAGCAGCTTTGCCTCTCCCGAGTGGCGGCGGCCAAGAAGGGGAGGAAGACGAAGAAGGAGCCCAGCCAGCACACAGAGCCTTTCAACGTCACCCTGTCCAACAGCGAGGAGCTGCACGGGCAGCCCAAGGTAGGGGGTTACGTCTTGCCAATACTTGGTGCGCCTCCTTTCTGGTTGTAATGGAACGCTTTTGATTTCATCCATTCTAGCGGTCTTGCCAAATTCTTTTTATTTATAAAGAATTTTCTCTCCCTTGCCTCGGCATGATTTTTTTTTTTTCTTTTTTTAAATCTATTTAAGAAACGACTGCAGTTGATGGTGGTAATCTCTTTTGGAGTATGCATGAAGTTCCATCGCAGCCCATTGAGACATGATTTTATGTAACAACTGAATATTTGCGAATCTCTTGCATGCAAATCCTTGGATCCYTGAAACGTTGTGGCTTATGCAAACGCATTATAAACACCCGAGCGTGTCTMAGCTTTGTCTGTGCTGCACCTTCTACCGCCGAGGTGGTGGTGACTGAAACCCCTTAGCTCAGGTAGATGGGCTGCTCGAGGAGACCCCAAGTGACAGCGGCTCTTGTAGGGAAGGGTCTTGTAGGAAAGGATTAGAAGCAAGTCCGAGGATTAGGAGCAGGATGAAACGAACGGGAGGAAAGAGGGAGCCTTCCCTAAAGCACATCCCCCTTCTCTGTCTCTCCAATGTCCCTTGTATCAAACGGAGGTGACCTCTAGAAGACGACTTTGATCACACGCATTAGGGGCGGCAGTCGCTAGAGCAATGCAGGACCCAGCCTGTCACAAACTGGGGCAGGCGGAAGGGGCGAGTTAAAGCAATTGGGCTGACATTCTCGGCGTCCTATTCAGAGCCACTGTGGGAGTAATTGGTTAAGGTTGGGCAAGTCTGGGAAAGAGCGTTCTGCGTTAAAGAGCCCCGGCTGCTGCACTTGAAATGATCATTAGGGAGCTGCAAGCAGCACTTCTTCAGCTGGTGGTGTGCTTATTGCAGAGCTCTGTCGGGACAGGTTTTATGCCTGTTAAATTCTTACGGTGCTCAGATTAAATTGTTTTCTTCTCTGCTTCGTTCCCCTTTTGCACAAGGGACCAGATCCATAGCTGGTGTAACCAAGTTGCAGTCTGTTCTGGAATTAATTTGGTCTGATGGGAAATATATTGTAAAATAAGGAGGGCATATTCTGATTGCAAGGCAGAAATGGGTCCTGGCTTATTCTAATGTCGTCATATCCCCATTATTCCTAGAAAATACTCATTTGGAGGCTTGTGGGCGTATGTCAAAGCCAATGCTGTTTGAAAGCAGCAGCTTCTGCACTGAAATATTTGTGCTTTAAAATTTCCATGGTGAAGGTTTGGCCAGAGGCAGAGCTGGCGAGCTCAGTAAAGATGAGGTCTATAAAGTAAAGACGGGACCAACCCAAATCTTTGATGCAAATGCCCCTCAACTCTGCTTGATATCCACTCCCAAAACTTGCCGTGTGAGCTGCTCTCCTTGGAACCTCCCTAGGGYTGAAGTCCACGCTCTAGTTAAGCATTGCTTCCAAACGCCATGGATGACTGTATTCCCTTTGATATTTATATTGCACCTGCTCCAGCTAAGGTCTCTAGTGTCTGCTAATGAAGCTGGAGTGTGATTATGGCAAAGCTGCTCGTCTGTTGGGGGGCATTTTCGAAGGTTTTGCCCCCCTCTGCAGCACAGAAGCAGATGGTGCCTCCAACCCACGTGTTAGCATCAGGATGAAGTGGCCAGCTCCTCGTTTTGGGTCTAGGCAACCAACCGTTGATAG
>PTEX01000336.1:211507-293925 GCA_003342815.1 Eudromia elegans | reverse complement strand
ATGCCCAAGAGAAGCCCTAGATGCCCAAGAGAAGCCCTAGATGCCCAAGAGAAGCCCTAGATGCCCAAGATGACCAGACAAAAATCAGTGCTTTGAAAAATTGCCACTAAACTCCTATCTTATGGTGACCTGGTACCCCTGAAGAGGCAACTGGTCTCGTTAGGTGCTTATGGAGAGGGTGAACTTCAACAGCAGCGCAGCGACGTGCATAACTTGTCTATATTGCTTGGAATACGGCATTAGACTCGCCCGTTGAGTGCACGAGGAAGAAGTTATGCAATAGAGAGGGTGCTCTAGCTTACCCATTGAGCTGAAGCAAGGGTGAAGGCAAAGCTCATTGCTTTGAGGCATGGAGATACCGCGGGGAGGAGCTTCGCTTGGTGAAAAGAGGCCCTGCCCAGGCATCGGAAGGGAGTTTTGTGTTTAAGGGGAGACGAGGCAGTGTCTGGAGATACCTGGCAGAGAACAGAGGAATAATTTTTCAGTTGGAAAACATGGCAGGAATTGGCATGGGAATTCCGATTGGGATCTGGCTAAGATGCCAAATCTAACACTTCTGCTCCTGGGAAAATTCCTGAGGGACCTGTAAAACCCACACGTGGTCAGGACCTTGGTTTTACATCTCATTAATAACCAAGGGTGTGCATAACCCTGAGTTATTAGCACCGAATTTTTTGTGTTAGAAGAGGAAAAAAAGAGACCTGTCGCTTTTTACCCAGTTCCAAATAAAATACACTACCGAAGTAAACCATTTGCTCCTAATTTCATACTTTGCTGGTGTAAATCAGGCATAGCAGCACGGAAATTTGTGGATTAAGATAATTGAAAGGCTGAGTATGTCCGATTTTTTTTTTTTTTTTTTTTTTTTTTTTTTTTTTTTTTTTTTTTTTTTTTTTTTTTTTTTTTGTCTGGCAAATTGCTTAATCATTAAGCACGGCATTCTTAGCGTCCGTGGCCGATGGACCAAACACATCGATAAATATTTGCGAAAATTTGCAAGGGAGCAACTTCAAGCGTGGAGACTACGGAATGGTTTGGCAGAGGGTCTTGAAGATTAATGGCAAGATTCCTGTTGATTTTTTGCAAGGCGCTGCTTTAAGTGCTGAGACCTAAGCTCGATTTCACCGTATTTAACATGAGAATTTTTCCCCGTCTCCCTAAGGTTAGTTTTGCTCTGTAGCCCAGGAGGGACAAGCCTCCCGTGCTGGGATCCTGGGGCTCCTCCGAGCGATATCCGAGTTGGCTGCAAGTTCTCCCTGGCTGTTGGAGGCCGCCTTCTGCCAAGGAAAACAGAGGCCCGCACGCTTATCGCTGGGATTGCTCATGCATGCCGTAGTAATTAAATAATAATACCGCAAAGGTGGAACACTCATTTGAACTGTCAGTCAGGCTCGCGCTGGAAAAATCGGGGAGTGCCGTGGCTGGCTCGCTCGGGGAGTTGTAATTTAAGGATGTCACTTTGGAGAGAGCTTTTTATTTAGTTATTATTAACTTTGAGAGGTTTGCTTTATCATTTATTTATTTTTCTGGGATGTGCCCTCTGTCCTCCTCCTTTCTTGTCCCCTCTGATAAGACCCCYGCTCTCCAACCTTCTTTCTGCTCCACAAAGTCTGTAGACCTCCCTATGGGGGTGCTGTGCCCGGGTGCGACCAGGTGGAGCAAACTGGGAAAGAATCAGGTTCTCCCATCCTTTAGGAAACACCGAAGCGTCCATGAAACYAGATAAGAGACATTTTGTCTGCTGTGGAATCATGTTGGAGCTCTCGGGCTGRTGAATAGATGGAGAGTTTTGCACCAAAGGGTGATCTCAGCGTGCCTTTGATTTCCTCATGCTTTGCAAAAATCAGCAGTCAGGCAATCTCCAAGAAGACCAAAAAGCGTTCCGGGGGTAACTTCAACTTGCAATACCCGGGATTTTCTCTAGAGCTCCGTTTCCAGTGAAATTTAGGAAAGCCCTTTAAGAAGTGCTGGATGCTGTGTGTAAAGCCAAGAAGTAATAAAAAAAAATAGCTAAAAGAAACCACTTGCTAGAACCCTTGGCCAAACACCAACCTACAACTGATTGTACGCATGATTATAAACATTAAAAAAAAGTCTGTTCAGGGCTAATTTGTGCGCAGAAATAATGAATGCCATGAATAGCTCGTCTTGCTCCTGGTTTAGAGGCGCGTGCTAAATCTGAGCACGGSGGGAGGAGTGTGCCTGATAACCATAACTCTGTCGCTAATTACTTAATTACAGTGGAATGCATGAACAGCGTGGCAAAATCACCCGGGGTTGCCTTGCCTTGGCTCGGGGTGCAGGCACCAGTGACTCCGTTTGCAGCATCTACCTGGAGGGAGGGATGAGTGGCCTGGATGGAGCCAGTTCATAGGAATTGATCTCTCCGAGATCTACACCTAAAACAACTCATTTTGCAATAATTTCTCAGAGCACAACATCCGCACTGTGGTTTTTCCTCTTCCATATCATCCTGGCCTGTTAATTCAAGCCAAAATTTGCACATTTGGGCARTGACAAATCTTGCAACTACTGGGACCACAGCTCTACCTGCGCTCCGAAAGCGAATTATTTCCCACTTTATTCTCCCAAACGTTCGATGAAAGGCAATCTGTGCTTATAAAGAGTGGCAGGAGTTCCATGAAAAGCTCACCGTGGTCCTCGGAGAGGAGACAAGGGCTTTAAGGATAAAGCCCTTGTGATAAACCCGCAGCAAATAGGAAGGGGCGGGTAGTTGTATTTGGGAACGCTCCTCTTTGCTCTTGTCGGGCACGGACTTTGTTTTCCCTGTGACTTGTCTTTCCTTTTTGTCATTCCGCAGCGTGTGAAGTGGAAATCTCTGAAGCATTTCAAGGTTTCTGCTGCTTTGGGCGGCAGCCTCAAGACGGGGCGTTCTCCGAACTCCTTCGGCGGCTGCAGAGACCCAATAACCTCGATGCCCGTTCTTATTTCTCCCCAGATTTTGGAATCTCCAGACCCTCGAATCACAGACCCACGCCGTACCTGGATCTCCTTCGTTCACCGCCCGGACGACGGCAGCACCTCCAAAAGGCGATGTAAAGGGAAAGACAAGAAATTAGTAGGTTATTGCTAGATTGACACCAGCTAACAAATGTGCACCATGGCTTCCCTTTCCACTGCTGTTGCACCAGGTGTTTTTTGTGTTCCCAGCTTTTGCATTTCTATGCCCAGAAATCACTTTTTTGTTGGTTTATTTCATTTCTTAAACTATTGTTGAGAAGTTTGGGATAATAAATGTTTAATACACTTTGTGAGGTTGTGGTTTTGCTTTCCACGGTCAGCACTGATTATTGTTTAAACTGGCTGTTTCTTGGACTGAGAGAAGCCTTTTTTTTTCCTGCTGACTAGAAAGAAAATCAATGTTTTGCTTTCACCATAAAACGCAGGCATCTCAATGGATTGTAATCAAGGTACGGACGCGCTATATTTGTTTCAAATTAATGAGTTACTGCTCATCGGGTCAGCGATGACCGATCAGTTTGATAATACTGGAAGATAAAGCAGCAGCCAAGTTAGCCTTGTGCCTGTCGTGCTTCATACCATCTATAAGTACCTGTAGTGCTCGTTAGCACCTTCCCACATAAATATGTGAGTAAATGCCAAGTGTTGGAATCTACCGATGGCTGCAGAGCAGGTCTTAGATTCACTGTGTTCGTCCTTTGGTTGGGTTGACAGCCAACCCAACCTGACTTGTAGACCTGGCTCGCAGGGGACAGAATTTTCAGGGTATCAGTGAAATCGCTTGGTTCTAATTCTGGTGTTTTTCTTTGGCCATGTCCTTAGCGCGGCCTGGTTGGGCCACCAGGACCTCCGGGCCCCCAAGGACCTCCAGGAGCACCTGGTGCTGAAGTGACCCGGGAAGTCCTTCTGCAGGAGTTCAAGGACATATTAAAAGGTAAAGATCCCAAGACCTTTCTGCTGCTGTGACCTATTTCTTCCAGTAAACATCATTACAAAAACAGGGATTTGTCCTTGCAAAGGTGTACTCTCGAGCTTCCCTTAGCTGGCAACGAAATAAATACGTAAGCCCTAGTGCTGCTTAGTCCAAACACAAGGGTTGAGTGTAGAGAAGAGGTCTAGTCGTGCAACTAGTGGCTCTCAAACAAGTCCCCTTCTCCTCTGCTCCTCCTCAGAAGCCGTGGAGCGCCGGGCGTCCCTGGCCATCTCAGCCCACCCCAGCCAGCTGCCTCCGCTGCTGCTCTCCTTGGAGGAGGTCTCGCCCCGGCGGCGCGTGGAGGAGGCCTTCCACTGCAAGCTCAAAGGACACGTCGTCGCGGACAAGAAGACCCTGGTGGAGCTCCAGAACTTCCAGGCGGTGAGTGGGAGCCGCAGACGGAACGCGGGCAGCTCCACGAGAGCCTGGAGCTGACAGAGGTGGCATCTCACGTGGCTGGAGCAGCCCTAATGCCCAACCACAACAAGAGAAACGTTTAGCTTCGAGCCCGCTCCGTCCTGACAAGTGAGACAGACTTTCCTCTTCTCTTGCACCTTGGTTGAGGACCATTACAGCTCCTACTAAAGTCCTAACAGGTCTATGCAAGAGAGGGCTGTCCCCCAGGTCCAAACAACAGTCAGTCGCCTCCTTTCAGCYGGTGGGAGGGACAGACTCGTCCACGTTAGTCTGAAGGATCTGCTCTGTCTTCAGGGCACACCCTGTTTGGTTCAGAGCAACTTTCAGAGGTAGAAGGATGTCCGAGACAGAGGGAAGTCACTCGGTGCAGGTTGGTGATCCTGCAAATGAGGGCCCGTGTTCTGTTAAATGGGCCCGTCTTGGTGATAAAATTCTATATATAGTCTCTTACAGAGGACTAATAAATGTTATCTATGCATTACAGTCACGTTGTAATGGAGAGCATACCATGGTCATTATAAGCATAGTTAAAAGCAGCCTCTTGGGCTTGATAAGTTATTATAACTGCTACTAACCACTTATGAACCAGTTGCAAATGGGACCTCAATTTGAAGTATAAACGTTTGGCGAAAGTAACAGCTACATAAGAATAGTTGCTTGGTAGAGGAGAAGGGTTATTTTGGACTTTTCAGTCAAAAAAGACGTTCTAATAGGACAAAGCCTTGCAGTGGATTTTGCACTGTGTGAACAGGGTGTATTGCCCTCTATGAGCCCTGTTGGTGCTGAGTCCTGTCTCCGCAGCCCCGTCCCGCCGATCGCTCCCCGTGGGGCAGCTTGGCTTTCAGAAAGACCTTCCCAGGCCCACTGGCCTGGTTTGAGAGCCCTTTTGGTGCTCGCACGGACGCAAGATCGCGCTTGAATTAGGAGCGTTAATTAGGAGCAAAGATGTGAATAAAGACGTCTCAGGCACCGGTGCGTAGGCTGCAGCTTCCCGTGCTTCGTTATCCTGTGCCTAGCTTCCTTCTAATTGCTCCTGGCCCAGACGCTGATGTGGGAGGGCTGGCAAGCCTCGGGATACTTGAGCTCTGGGACAAGAAGTGTCTAGTTTTGGCTTGTGCTCTTGCTATAGGGTGAGTTTAACAGGGAGGGAGACAGTGGATGCTCTTGCAAAAATGGAATTGTTGCTGTCTTTAGACAGTCCAAGGCAGAGGGAGGATTCCTCGGCCCTTGTCCTGCCAGTTTAACAGTGTGGAGAACCAAGGGTTTGATGCTTCCGATTGAAACGGTAGGAAATAAATGGTAGGAAATGAATCTTATTCTGGCTTTGGAATCACTCCAAACATTCTGAAATAAGAGTGCTAGAAAGGCCTGGCTCTCCCACGCCCTGTTGTTTGAGTCTGCTGCCTCTGTCACCCAGGGGAGTTTGGAGACCTTGGTGGTTTTCTCGTCCTTCTTTGCTGTTCCTCCTTCCTCTTGGTCTCGTGGTTTCCTTGGAACGTGGAATGAGGCTGTTGATACTCATCCCATCACACAGTCTTTAAGGTTTCAGGATTGCTGCTTGCAATTGCTTTCAGAAATATACTTTGCATAACAAGACTTGAAGTAGCTGCATCCTCTGACTGGTTGGCATCTCTATGAGCTCTATGGGTAGCTCTAACTGGGAGGAAGCTTAAAGGAGTATTTTTTTCCCAGAAAAACACCTCTTCTCTCTCAGAGCTCTGCATTGTCTCCTCCTGTGAGCAGAACAACAACAAATCCACAGAGGGCGTGAAGAAACAGGAATGCATTATCAGTGATAATTTACTGGTGCCTAAAATTGCCTTCCATGCTCAGCCAGTGGTTTTGGAATTAGGTTGCTGGTTCTGCTAATAGCTGTAACAAGAAAGGAAAGGATTATCTACGTGGAGCATACCGGGCTTGGATCTGCTACCTCCAGCCTTGTTTCAATGACAAAGCTCAATAAATGACTGCTGTTCTTCACTGTGAGAGCTTGCAAATTCTGGCCATGATGAATCGGAATGGGAAGACATTTAACTTCCCTCCAATACTTGAACAAAGCTCCAGGGCCACTTTTCTGTAATGTAATAGCATCTAAAGCAGCATTCCTACCAGTTCTGGCCCCACGTCCCTGGCTTCTCGCTCCACCTTCTGCTTCTAAGTGCATTCAGGCGCTGGGCTGCTGAGATCTATAGAGATCACCCAGCTATACGTTTGTGCCTATAACAGAGTATACCATGTGTGAATAGCTTCAAGAAGACGGGTTTGGCCACACCTTCTGCCCCACAAGCTCACTGCAAGACGCGGCTCAGGAGAGCTTGGCAGAGCATCTACACTGCCCAGAGTGCCCTTGGGGTGGAAGCAGAGTCTGACAAATGGGCTCCCTTGGGCCTCGGGAGGCACGTGCTGCTTCTTCACCGCTCCAGCCAAATCCATATGGAGCAGGCCAAAGCTAACAATAAACCCTCCGCACGGCGTTTATTTTAGCCTCAGTCAGATAATCCGCTGCGAGGTTGACTTGAGACGGCTTCCTTGCCATCAGGAGATGCTACATGCTGTTTCACTGGCGTTTGGTTCTGTCGAATTCAAGGCCAGAAGAAGCTAAATATGGATTCTATAAGAATACAAGGGGTGTTTGTTTAGTAGCATCAGAGCAGTCTGACTTGGGCCTGAAGGAGGGTAGACATCCTCTGGAGACCAATATGATCGTTTCCTCTATTTTTGTATCATTAAAACAATGTCTAAGATGTCGTGTTTTTAAGCCTGAGGACACTACTGGACCTGTTCTGGAAATCTCCAGAATTTGGGGAGAATCCATGAACGGCCACTTGGGCCAGCAGAGGGTAGGGATGCAATAGGCCAGGTCTGAGACAGGGTAGCAGAGCTGCTGTTGAAAGACCTGACTCTTGGACAGGCAAAGATAACACGATTTAGCAGAGTTGGATAGAGAATAATAAGGGTATCCTCAAACCTGACACTGACAGTTTTGCCTTTTGGGGGCATCAATTGCTCAGAGTCCGTTCATAAGCTGCATTCTGGCGGGATAAGGCCGTTGTTCTCCAGCTCTATCTTCATGCACGTTAGCTTTTCATTCTGGCTGCAGGCTGATGTAATTGTCGGGCTGCTGGGGGATCAACAGCTTGCTTTTTCATTTTGCAGCCTCTGGCTAAAGGAGCTTTTCTTCGGGGGACAGGCTTAAACCTGGCGACGGGGCGTTTCACAGCACCTGTGTCYGGAATCTACCAGTTTTCAGCCAACGTCCACATTGGTGAGTTTGGTCCACCAGTCAAAGATATTAGAAAGAACAAACGCGATGGGATAGAGATGGATCGAGTCGGTTTTAGCTGTTAGGTGCCACCAGTGCATTCCTTCAATTATACCCATCCTTCTTCCTAAGACCACAGCGAGCTGAAGAGCAAAGTCCAGCTCCGAGCCAGAGACAACATCCGCGTGTTGATCTGCATCGAGTCCCTCTGCCACCGATACACGTGAGTCCAAGTTGAGCAGCAGGGGCAGTAAAGTGGCATCGCTGCCCGAGACATCCCTCATCTCACAGGGTGGGTGAGAGGATGACTGGTCTGCGGAGCGGGAGGAAGGTGGGTGGAGGGATGGGAACCTGTCTGGACAGACCTTCTACGAGCACAGGCCAAGCTGCTACCAGCGCCTGTGGAATTTCCTGAGGATGTCTGTGTACACAGTCATTCATTCAGGGAGATGAAAGAGCCCTGAGGGCTTTCAGCGCAGGGAGATGGAAACTGAGAGGCAAGGAGACAGTCAGAGCGGGAGAGATTAATGGTGGGAAGTTCCCACCCAGGTTAAGTTTTGGCAGGATATGATACATAGGCTGAGCTCTTCAGTCAAGCTTGTGCCAAACGTCTTGCTCTCTCTGGGCCAAATTGCCCCCRCCTCATATGCATAGTATTGGAGAAGGGGCTGGGAACAGCGCGTGCTTGCACTTACCAGGCTTGGTCATTGCCCCTTCATGGAGAGAGAGAAAAAAGACAAGGAGGGAAAGAGTTGGTGTCTTTTGGGAATACAACTGGAGCTGCCATCCATTGGCAGGGCAGATTTGAGTAGAACATGCCAGGCAAGCAGCTCTATGTTTTTTATATTGCTTTGGAGCTGTGCTTACGTGGGTTGCTCCAATGGCTGCTGTYCTGCACCTCCTTCCCCTCATAATATATGCTGGCCAAATAAATGTACCAAGGCTCTTTGTAGAATAGCAGGAGTATAAGCTGTTGAGGACAACGAACGGTTGSATGTGACATGTAGATCAATCTAAAGCGTGTTAGCACCTCTGAGAGATGGAGACCACAGGACCTTCAGAAAGGCCTCCGTGGCAGAAGGTTCCTAGTTCCTGGCTCTGGTTGTTTCAAATTCACAGTCCTGTAAGCTCAGCAGGTCTTCAGTTAGTTACTGCAGTGGTTCCACTACTCTCTTTCCAAACTGTAGYTGCTTATCCTGCTCATTCTGTTTTCGTTTAGGTCATTGGAGGTCATTGCTGGTCTGGAAAGCAACAGCAAGATCTTCACTGTCTATGTGCACGGCTTACTGCAGCTGCAGGTAACCTCCACGCACTGGGAATCCGTGGGCTGTTGGGTACGGGTGACTTTTCCCCAGGAGAGTCTTTATTAACCTCYTTGCTAAGCTTAAAGAGGCTAAGTGACTTGCCCGGGGTGACCCAGAATTGGGGACAGGGACAAAAGCCAGGCTTCCCTGTTGCACATTCTCCTCCCAAACCACAGTAGCAACCCTCCCTCTAAGGAAGGAAAATAAACGTTTTTCTTTGTCAAATCTCCACTGAGATGTCCTGCCCTGTCAGTGTGAGGGGTATCGTGTTAGTCACTCATGTAATGGGGTCTGAAACAGAGATGCCCTCTTGACCGCGGTCGCTCCTGCCCGGTGCAGCAAGGACCCACTCGAGTCCTAAACCTCGAGCMCAATTTCACAGCAGAGAGTTTCTTCCACCAAGTGAAACCACCAGCGCTGCAATGAAAATGATTGATCAGATCCTGTCCCCACGAGTCACAGAAAAGGACAGGGAGGCTCCCACGCTCAGCTGCTGGCCCTGAAATGCTTTTGTGTCTGGTATAACCCTGGGCTGCRGCATCGTTTTCTCCATCCCCTTTCGTTCTGTCCGGGCAGGCCGGTCAATACACCTCCATATTTGTGGACAACGGCGCGGGAGCTCCCGTCACCATCCAGAACGGATCGGATTTCATGGGCATGTTGATGGGGGTGTAACGTCAAGCCCCGCGGCGGTGGGGCCGGGAAGAAGGCGGATTAGAGCCCGTGCGGCGTGTGTTTGACTGGAGGAAGGTTGACTTTGACCCYTGGGGACCGCTCCCTGCAACGCGTCGGCGTCTTTCTAAGCACAGCGAGGAGCCTCTCCTCGCGCAGACCCTTCCGCTTGCTTGCGTGGGTGCTCCGGGTGCACCCCCAAAACCACGCTTTTGTAGCTCAGAAGCAAACTCTGCACTGCCCAACGCGCGCTTCACCACCCGGTCACCGAACACGACACGGACGATTGGGATTCCTTGTCGCGTCGTCACAGCTAACACGTGTAAAAAGTAAAGCGTGGCTTTGGATTTTTGGGTGTATTTGAGTTTGTAAATGAAGGATTCGGACGAGGAGTGAAGTAGAGGCTGCATTCCGTGCGTTGCGGAGGAAGAGGAGGAGGATTGGCCAGCCAAACTGGTTTCTCATACAACTGGAAGAGGTGCAGGCGCTCCGTGTTGCTCGGATGTACCTGGAGAGGGGCACGTTGAACACCCAGGGCCGCTTTGCAGGCGTGAACGCAAGACCTGGACTTTTCACTTGTTGGTTCTTCGCCTCTAAATACTTCCATGATCTACTGACGTAACTGAATACTCTCTTGCCTGCATAGTTTTGTTTTTATGAAGGGACAGGACTTACCATGCAAAGAGGACCGGGCTCTAACGTGATCAACATGTATTCTTATGTTTTAGTAAGATGCAGATTTGGTTCTAGCCACGTTCACTTAAAAATATGTCAGATTACACTCGAGCCAGAAGGTGGGCACGAAGAGCAGCCTCAGATCGGATATGACCCGTGTTTATGGTGCTTGTTTGCATGGAAATAGTGAAAGAAAACCGAGGATGAGGCTCTTCCCATTGGGAACCCAGGGTCAAATAGGTGTAGCTGAGCTCTTGGAGGCTGTAAGTGCTGTCAAAGACCTTATGAAAGCCAATTTCTGGGGTTTACAAGTCTCTGTTTGCAAATATAAGCATGAAAAGCTGATCCTCAAATGCAGCTTTCTCTGTAGCACCAGACTATAAACTCATTTTAGCAAAGTCAAAGATATTAGCACTTCATGCATCAGTGCATAGGTTGCCCAAGATGTGGTTAAGAGCTCTGTAATAACAAAGCAAAATAAAACTCTCATTTCTTGTACCTCTGTAGCTCTCCCCTTTAGCCCTGACTCTGTTGATGCAATTTAGCTAAGGAAACGGGAGGATGACAATCTGATAAACAGGCAGTAGCAGGGCCAGAAGTGGAGTCCAGGTCCTTGATGCTGAACGTCCATGGTGAAGAGGAGCCCCAACGGCCCGGTGGTGTAATTTTGGACGATCTGCTGAACCACCATTGCACCTTCATGCAATGGAAACAGAGACTTCTGGGGACCCTGGGAGGCTTGTACCTTTGCTGTCTGCTGCTGTGTCTGTAGCTCAGAACGATCAGGACATGCTGCTTTCACAAGCTTCAGTAATACTGCCGTTGAGGTCGGTGCGGAAGGAGGTCCTGCTTCAAGAGCTGTGGAAAAATCCGCTGCAATGTGGCAGAAACCGCTTTATTTTCCCCCCTTCTCTATTCTAAATACCTGGAGACAAGAACTAAATAGTATTTTTCCCTTCYAAGGCACTTCTAAGCCCAAGCGATGGTGTCCCCTGGCCTAGCAAGTAGCCTGGTGTGATCTGGGGCACGCGTGAATATCACTAACACTATCGGCAAAGGTTCGGTTTACGTTGGGTTTTAATGGAGTAGATGTAGTCAGGGCAAGGGCCCTATATCCCAACATGTATTACTCTCTATATTGTGTGAATATTTGTAATAAAWGGGGCTGTTTCGTATATGACTTAACAGCAACAAAATCAGTGTGTCGTGACATTCAATGTACGTTGTTATGGGCTTTTTTTTTTGACCAAACTCTCACTGTTCTTGGTAAATCGGAGTTAAAATATTTATTTTGTTGTAGAACGAAACGTGTTTGTCTGACTTTGTTCTGGGATTTACGACCTTCCCCTGCCGCCTCCCTCCCGCCCCGCTGCATTTCACTCCTCTGCATTTCTCAGGAGGAGATGGATTGTTGTTTCTTTTGAGTTTGTCCTGAGTTGACCACCAACGGGTGCAAGTTYATGGGATTTTGATCATCTCTCTTTAACCTCAGGGCAAGAAGAGTCATTGCTTAAGAAGGTTTCCTGTGCATCAACGTGGACCCTTCGAGCTTTGAATGTCCCATACCGGGGCTTTGCCAGCGGTCAAGGGAAGCTTGAGGTTGTCCTTCCAGTGTTAAACGGGGTGAGATGAAGCAAAGGGGTTTGAAGCGAGCTGGGATGGCCTTTTGCGTGTGCACAAACGTACGATAAGGATGGACCTAGATCAAAACAAGAGCCTTTTGCCCGGGCGACGACTGGGAGAGACRCTCTGGTGCCTTCGGTGCCGTTTGGAGGTTGAGGTTAATGGTGTGAGGAGCAGTCTCAGTGCTCCCTTGTTCGCTGCTCCTCTGGATGGGGTCGTAAAATTTACAGTCRAAGAAAACCTGACAGCTGAGGAAGGCTCGAGTTTTGAAGTTGTTTATAACAAAATAAACCCCGTGCTTGAGTGCGTGGGGTAATGGTTGAGTGTGTCGATCCCACCCGAAGGGAAAGGAGGAGGTCCCTGGCAGGCAAGAGGGACACGTGCCCAATCTCCAGGGTTGTGAGATTCCTTGCACGAATTCCCCCCTACCGGAGGGAGCCTTTTGCTTCCCGGATACTGACCCTGAATTAGATGTTTTCAGATGGTTTTGAGTGCCCCTCACAAAACTTGGTGACAACCGTGGTTTATGAACCCGAGGCCAGTGCAAAACCTGCCGCCACCRCCAGCAATTCACCTAGAGCGCAGACGTTTGGGTCTAGTTTTGGGGGTTAACCTGCTGCTTTCAAGCCACTAGGAGCCTCGTGATATGGGTTGTCCTGGTACTGCCGTTTCCACTGCTCCCGTGCTTACCCCCTTGCTAGCTGGCTCAGAAATGCACAGAAAACTGCTGAATTAGCCCTTTGCATGCAGATTCTGTAGCGACCTCTCCCCATTTAACCCATAAAGAGCCTCAAAGAAGCCCCGGACGGGCTGTGTTAATGTACTAAGCATCGCCAGCTCCATAATGTCCCATTTGCACCTCTGCTCCCTGCTTAAAAGCGGATTTCTAGGCCCTGAGATCCCCAGCACGGGCAGCCCGAGAGGGTTTTCCCTGGCCGGGAGCTGGCAGGTTATGAGGTTTTAAGCTCCGTTCACATTTCAAGTTCTGTAAATGTTTTTGGTGCCGCATTCCAGACTGACTCCGGGGGTATTTATGTTGGATTAGCAGCGGCTCGCCTGCCTTTCTTCACATAGCAGAACCCTTGAATGGTGGGCTATTAACCTGCAAGCCAAACGGTGGCTTTTTCTTACAAAGCTCACTGATGAAGAGGGGCACGTTGTAAACCAGTCCTAAGGACGGCGAGGAAACCAAACAGAAATAGAGRATTTCCTAACGATGCTTCTCGTAGAGCAACCAGCATATGCAAGTGAGCAATGGAGCTTTAGTTAAAGGGAAAATTCGGGGTAATATGAAAGCTATTCTGGGCTGGTGATTAAAATCAGTCCTATATATGCCCTGACGCTATATGAGTTTTAYGAATTTATACCACGTATTTTGCTACTGCAATTACCCGCACAGAGRAAGGCTTAATAGTAGATAAGTTGGGTGCATCTGGTGAGGATCCAGAGGAAATTAGTGGGCTGGTAGCCCTGTCAGGATAGGGTTATACAGCTAGAAAACCTTGAGGTCTTCTCCTCACGAACCACTCTACGAGTTGATCATGAACCACTCCAGCCTCCCCATGCTGGTCAACCTCCTGCCAAGTGTCTTCACCAGAGGCCCCCCAACCCACAACCTCTACTGATATAAACAGGGTTTACAGAGAAAYTGGAGCCTTTCAAGGCTTCTGAGGGGTTCTAGGTCCCTACAACCACAGAGTTATCCCCCATCCATCCTAAGCTAGGGCTGGAGCAATCGTACACGATGATAACACCATAACTGCTCTGGCTATGGCCAGCTAGAGGACCGATAGTGTTAAAGGCTTCTTGGAACGTGTGTTCTTGTGACYGTGGCCTTGGCTTTTGTGCTGCAGATGCTGCAGTATTTGCAGCCTTATCTGGCAGGAGGAAACCGGATAAGAGGTTGTTGCTTTATTTACACAACACTCCTCTTCAATGCACTTTTTCCTTTGATTTCCCAAAGCTCATTTTCCTGAAGGAGCTTGGAGGTGTTGAGGACAAGGTGATATAAGGAGCTGGAGCAGCAATGGGTTAATGGGAAGCAGTAAAATGCCCCAGACTTGGGGAAGAAAAGGAGCAAAGCTGCAATTTGGGCATCCCTTGTGTCTCGTCCAGGCGCTCAAGGCTTGTTTATAATTCCTGATGATGCTTTTAAGCAGTTTTCTTGTGGCAAAACAAGGCAAACTGTCTTATCCGACACTCTAGAAGACAGCCACTCTCCCTAGAGCTCCTGGGGTCTTGAACCTTGGATTTTCTCCGGGTTCTCAAACTAGATGCAATGATGGGCCCATGCGTCCAGGCCACTGGGTTTCAGTGCACTGGGGAACACGTTTCCATCTGTGGGTTGAGAAAAGATTTGAGGACAATTTTCAGTCATAGAAACTCAGCCTGTTTAAAGGCCTATTTAATGTACGGGATGATGCAGTGTTTGCCTCCCCCACCCTAAAAAAAAAAAAGAAAGAAAAAAGGATTTCTCAAAAMCTGCTGTGATTCTCACACCCTCTTGCCGTTCAAGCCGCTCCTTCTGCTCCTGTCCAACCACAACAGCATATCCCTTGTGCAAAGGAAGGCTGGTGGTTCCTTCCCTAAGCCTCCCTAGTGAAAATCCAATGGAAATTCGACCGGGAGCCTGCGGAGCGTCTGCTCCGAGACCTTTCTGGGTAAGTGCTGGACAACTGGGTGCTTGTCCATCGTATTCCTACCTTTGCCCAGCAGAGTTATTCTTTCCCTTCCTATTCTTTCCCTTGTTCTCCTGCTCCTATGTCGCTCTCCTCGCTGGTTTGGATAGGACTAAACCCTCACCTGGGCTAAACCAGAATCACCCCACTGGAATCAGGGGAGATTTCAGTGCAGGAGATGTGGTTTCTACAGCAAGAGGCGCTGAGCTGGCTCAGAGCAYTCAGCAAGGACCTGTGGCTGCTTCCTAGCCTCGTCCTGGCTTCCAAGCGCAGGGAATCTAGAACTGGAATCTCAGCCTCTTTGATCGTGGCCTCACTCTTGCGTTTGCATGATTAATGGCRGGGGCTATTTTTAAAATGCCGCGGTGCCTGACTAATGCAATCCTGCAGGCACGCGGAATTCCTTATCTCCTCCCCTCGCCGGCCCGCGCGCGCCGACTGCAGAGTTTATTTTCCACTTCACTTTGTCAGAGCCCTCGAGTGCCTCGGGCAAAGACGGGCTGCGTGTTATCCCCTGCGTTAAAAGTAACTTGTGTTTCCTTTTGTTTTTATCAGTCGACTCTGTAGTCTTCGTGGGTGAAAAAGAAGCACGAAAGCGTGACATAGAAGTCTCATTTTGTTCACAGCAAAGCGCATGGGGTTCCTTATCTGGAGGCTGTTCGCTGAGCAATAACGCACGTGCGTTAATTAGCAAGGGCCTCCATCTGCACGTCTCGGTGACGATCGCCCTTCCGGGGTGCCCCCCATGCAGGCGTGTTGGGACGGGCTGCGCAGGAGCACCGGGGARGAGGAAGGGAAGCGAGAGGGATGAAGAGCAGCAGCCCAGGGAAGCGGAYGCCCACGGCGCATTGCGCGGGTCGGTTTAGCCCCAAGGTGACGTCAGGGAGGGACAGGACCCCAAAGCCCCTGGTAGCACCTCCGAGACACCGTGTAGAGGAGAGCAGGAGGAAAGGGAGGAAATTGCACCCGTGCTCGCTCCGGCAGGGCTGCTATCCGTGGAAATGGTCTGTATTTACACACTCACCCTCTTTCTTTCAAAGGGAAGTGCTGGGCACAGGAGGAGACTCTCAGACAGGCCCCTAGACATCTCAGCGCTGGATCTCCAGGCACTGCCCCCGGCCTCGCCAGCCCTCAATGGGTTACATTCTTCTCTCTTTTCCTCCCATTTTAGCAATTGGGAGCTGGAGCCTTCAGGTATATTACGGGCTGATAGGGATCTTCGCCGGCAAATATCGCTGCGGGCTCCGCGCGAGGAAGCCATTAGCTCGAGTCTCGATGGCCGGGAGCTGATAACGGGGCAGGCGGAGGAGCGGGAGAGGAAGACGGTTTGCGACGGCGCCAGGGAACAGCCTGGGTAGTCCCTGCCTCTTGTGGGCGCGCGTCTCGAGCCTGAGGAAGGAGGGAAAGCAACCGGGAAGCTTCTGCGGGAAGTGCTGGCCGGGCGACGGTCCCCGTTGCACCAGCACCCGGTGCTCGCTCGGGATCTGTCCCCTGCGGGCCGGGGCGTTGCAGGAGTCAGGGATAGCTAATCCAAAGGGAGTGGAGCACAGAATGAGCCCTGCAGACGGAAGGTGTCCTGTGTTTGCGCCCTGGGGAGGAGGAGCGGGTGGCGGGCGCGGGTTTGCACCGGTGCAGCGGGCGCCTTCGCACCCTTCCCAACGGCACCGAGCCCTGCGTCACCCCCTGCCCCATCCTGCCCGCAGCTGCAACCTGGAGCCTCCTTAGACTTAGGCTTGAGCTGGCGGTGGACACTTTGRCCAGGGTGTTCTGGTAACCGGTCCCCTGCTTCTCTGATGCAAAGGACCAGCCCAATGCTAGCAATAAACGCGGCTGCAGGTTGCCTGGGGCCAAGTTCTAGCTTGTTTTGTGACTTTGGGGATCCCAATTCACTTTTTTTTTTCTCTAGATGGCTGATTAACATTTTTTTTTTTTTTTGCCATAGCCCTTTAAAGTCATTATTGTATATTTTATTATATCCACAGGTTGCTTGTTTTACCCCAGGTGATTCTTTTCATAAAACCTGCRGGAACTTAATACCCCTGAATGCTTCGCGTTGCTGCCAGGTTTGGCTAGGCCCTCATGCATACAGGGTCACAGGTACGAGTGCATAGATCTTATTTCATCCAGAAATTAGCAAATCATTGCTCCAGCAGCTCTGGGTGCTCTCACCACCATATATAAATATGAACCATGTGGACAAAGACACAGCACTGGGTCTGACTTGTGTGCAAGGCTTTTGGCTAAGGATTTCTCTGCAACCCAAGGGGGGAAATGGGTCAGCTCTTAACATGACCAATTCCCTCAGCTTTTCCCCAACTAGATGAGACGGTTAAAATTAAAAGAACTTTGGGATTGCCCCGAGAAAATGTGCACGAAATGAAACGAGGGAATTACATGGGATGTGCGTTAGGAGTRTGGAAAAAAGGGAGACGCTTCAAACCAGCAGCGTTAAGAGGAAAACAAACCACGGTGCGTCTGCAAAGAAGCCCTTGAGGACAGAGCTGGGAACAGGGTTGGGCAATGCAACAAACAGGCCGTTTTTTTTCATCACAATCTCATAAGCGCCGTCTCGTTCCCAGCCTCCTCCTATGACAGACTTTGCAAAACCCACTGGGGACCCTTCTAGGACGCGGCGCCCTGGGCCAGAACCTCGCCTGAGCGTTACGCCAGGGGAGCTGCTATGCGAGCTGGAGCCACGGAGCCAGGCTTGGATCCAAAGGACCTTTTTTCTTTTCTCTTTATTTTTTTTTTTCCCCCCCTTCTCTTGGCTCCAGAAGCCCAGAGCGAGGAATGTTAATTGGCTTTGCAGAAGCATGTCAACGTTGCTGCCAAAGCTCCGTTTGATATCATCTCTGTCTGGCACCTCCATAGCAGGTGCTCCCCGAGCCGACCCAAGGCACGTAGGCGCGAGGCGAGGGGCTTTTGCTGGTTCCCCGTTGGCTTTGTCCCTCGCAATCCCGCACGGGAGGAGTAGGACGCGTTATTCTCGTTTATGCATTGCTCTTAAGAGCTTATATAGCACTTACAGGAGAAAATATAGCCCTTATATTGCTGGGGAGTCCTACTGAAACCGCCTCTCATTGGAGCTCAGGGCCCCTCTGGGAGAGAAACGTCCCTCTCGCCAGGATATCTCACTGAAATCGGGTGCACAGGGTAATGCCCCTTCAGGCGCTGGATTTGCTGCTCTCATTTGCTGGGTGCAGCTGAACAGCTCCGTGGCTAATTGGCTTCCAGTCTCTGGGAGCTAATGCATTTGATAGGCAACGCTTTCAATGAATTCAAGGCGACGGTAGCTGACTCTTTTCTGGGCAAAGCTGATCTGAGCGTACAGGAGATTTCCTCTGAAGCACCTTCCTAAACKGGGCAGGAGAAGGGAGGTTAAGCAGGGAGAGACAGGCACCCCGTGCAAGGCATCTGCTTCCAAGCCTGCTGCTCTTGCACTCCGCTCCCCCGAGCACCCATCCTTCGCCACCTAAATCCTGAACGCGAGCGGCCTCAATACACCAACAACCTGCTGCAGCATCTCCCAGCAAAACCAGGCTGGGAAACGTGTGGCTTTCCTGGCCGAAACCGAGTGATGCTGGGTGCGGTACCGGGTTACCCGCCTGCAGCTTCCAATGGGCTCCCTTTCCGTGTGCCGGGATCAGAACGCGAGATGTGACGGAAAGGAAGGGTGATATAACATTACAAGAATGCCTCCTTATGCCGGGAGCAAGTTCTGCTGTGTTTTTGTTTTATTTTAAGCAGACACAGCCCTGCCACTCCATGGGATATGAAGCAGTGYGGAGAATTAGACATTTTTATTAAAAAAGCAGGTAAGGGTGAGTGGGTAAAGCCGCAGGGTTTGCAAAGGGGCAGGGGAATTGCAGCTATTGCCRTATAGGTCTGTAGGGACCTGCAAGGAAGCAGGACGTCACGGTCGTCCCCGGCGAGGGGACACGAGGACCACGGAAGGCAGAGCCAACGTGCCGCGCTCTAGGGACCCGGATCAGAGCGCGTGGCCGTGCTGAGCAAAGCCGCTTTGGTGCCAAAGCGGGCGGCGAAGAAGGGGGCGTTCGTGTCTCTGGCCTCTCACCTGCCTCCTTTCCCATGTGGTTTTAGGACGCCGTCCCCAGCGCGTCCCCCTGTCTGCCCCTCTGCTGCAGCCAGACGGTTGGGGCCGTGCTGAGTATCCTCAGGCCGTGCTGAGCACCCTCGGGTCGTGATGAGCATCCTTGGGCCGTGCTGAGCATCTTTGGATCGTGCTGAGCACCCTCGGGTCATGCTGAGCACCCTTGGGCCGTGCCGAGCATCCTCAGGCTGTGCTGAGCACCCTCAGGTCGTGATGAGCATCCTTGGGCCGTACTGAGCACCCTCGGGCCATGCTGAGCACCCTCGGGCTGTGATGAGCATCCTCAGGCTGTGCTGAGCACCCTCGGGCCATGCTGAGCACTCTCGGGCCATGCTGAGCACCCTCAGGCCATGCTGAGCACCCTCGGGCTGTGCTGAGCATCCTTGGGCTATGCTGAGCACCCTCGGGTTGTGCTGAGCATCCTTGGGCCATGCTGAGAATCCTTGGGCCATGCTGAGCACCCCCGGGCTGTGCTGAGCACCCTTGGGCTGTGCTGAGCATCTTTGAATCGTGCTGAGCATCCTTGGGCTGCGCTGAGCACCCTCAGGCCATGCTGAGCACTCTTGGGCTGTGCTGAGCACCCTCAGGTCGTACTGAGCACCCTCGGGCCATGCTGAGCACCCTCAGGCCGTGCTGAGCACCCTCGGGCCGTGCTGAGCACCCTCGGGTTGTGCTGAGCACCCTCGGGCCATGCTGAGCACCCTCGGGTCGCATCCTCGGGTGCACCCTCGGGTGCACCTCCCCGACGCCAGGGCAGGGCTACCACAGCCCCGGATGCAGACGGGGACGCTGAGTGACAGCCCTGGGCCGCCGCCAGCGCCAGCACCAGCAGCCCAGGGCGGCCGTGGGTGGGCTGGGCTCCTTCCCCCAGTGCATTTTGCAGACGAGCTGCCTGATAAACCAGCAGCGACTGCCCGGCGTCGCCACCAGGAGAAGCTCCGCGTTTCCCTTCTCGCTCTGGGAAGAGGACGGATCTCCCGCAGGCCGAGCAGGGGCAGCGGCGTGGAGAGGACCGCGTGGCAGCGTGTCCCGGCAGGCACCGTGTGACGTGTCCTTGCAGGGCTACGGGCGCAAGTGAGGCTGCCCCGCGGCTCCCTCGCCCTTCTTTGGCCCCTCTGCACAGAAACCTTCCAGCGCGGCGGGACTGCCGGGCACCCCAAGAGCCGGAGCGCCCGGACGGAGCCACCAGCCGGCTGCTCCCATGGGACTCGCCATGGCCAGACCCCGCGCTCCTGCACTGAGTGACCCACGGCCCAGCCGTGGCACCTTAGCAGCCCCTAAGGAGGCTGCTTTGGCCCCTGTTTTGCAGTAGGCAACACCCACCCCTCCCTACTTCATTTTCCACCCACTTTTCTYTTTTTTCCTTTTTTTTGGTAATTGCTAGGCACTTGAAAGGGGCCTGGGGCTATTTTTCCAGCAGCCCCTTTTCATCAGGGAAACCTGCCCTGAGCAGCAAAGCAGCCGCTTTGCTTCCCTCTGCCTGGTGCTTCCCTCTGCCCGGTGCTTATCCTGGGGAAGGACGCTGAGATTTTCCGAAGGGTAAATCCTCAGGGCACGGCGAGGTGCTCGCGGTCCGTCCCCAATACGCTCCGATGCATCAAGCCAGCGTGGAATGGCCTTGCTGGGGGCTCGATTTTCCTCTGCTCTAAGTGGGACCTGGTTCAGTAGCTCCACGACRTGCATTGGCGCTGCAGGGAGCTGATGGAGCCAGAGCCCTGCGGAAGAAATCCGCTAATYGGCCTTACAAATTCCTCATGCTTTCCATGGTGCCCACGCCCGGGGACTCCCCAGTCTCCCATTCCCTAGGATGTTCAGCTGGGGGATGTTTGCCCGAATYTCAGGATAGGTTCAGAGGTTCAAAGAGCGGCGCTGTGCATGGGAGCCCTCGCGCGTGGAGAGCCGGTGGTTGTTCCCCCTCTCCGTAACGAGGGGTTTCCTTTTATCCCACGTGCGTGTTGATTTATTTATTTATTTTTATGGTCGCCGGCCTGTGCTCTTTCCTCACTTTGATCTTCAGATCAAAGAGGAGAGAGGGATAGCGGGGACGGGCAGGGGTGGGGATGGAGCTGGTCACGGAATATTAGATTTCCCACCAAACAATCAAGGGAAAGGAGGGGAGGGCAGGGGGGAAAGATGGGAGTTTTGGAGCGCGACTCTTCCTCTCGCATCGAYGCTGTCCACATCAAACCATGAGGACGTCGGTCACTGAACTGGGGCGAGYTGCAGTCTGCTGATCACACGGGATCTCCCACCCGCATCCAGAGCCGCAGGAGGGTTGCGAGGATCAGGCGGGTCCCGCACGGAAACTGGAGCCGAGATCTGGGAATCAGGGTGGTGAAGAGAGGGGCTTGGCAGAAGCGTCAACCCATGTATGGCCCCTGATGGTGCACRATGGCTGGAAGGTGGACAAAAAGTGGTGGGAAAAGCAGTTTCCATGCCCAGTCTCTCCAGGAAGAGTAATCCCCCTTTGGACTGTCCCCCTGGGTAAGGAAATGTTGCCCTGGAGAATCCAGGGCTTTTATAATGCCACTCTGGTGTCCCCAAACCCCCTCTGCCATCACCTGCCCCAGTGACTATGTCCATATTCTGCCTTTGGACCTACCAGTCAAAGGAGGAGATGGTGACAGACCGGTCCTCTCCCTAGGAGCTCACYTGGCTACGGTGTGTTTTCACAAATGAACTAGTGGAGGACGTTAGAAGGAGTCAGCGCCCTCTGCTCYGGACTTGTCGTTGCCTTTCAGCATTTTAGCAGGTTCTTCAACCCATCCCTCAGCCACGTCTGCTGTGAGAAACCCCAAGAGCATCCGTCATCCTGGAGCCCCAGGATGGGCTTTGCTTGGGTGAAGGTGGTGGACGGGTCTGCAGCCGGTGGGYTCCAGGACAGGAGGAGCATCAGACTTTCTGAGATGGATTTTCTAAAGAGGGAAATCCCAATGACTCCCTTTTCTCAGGGGGTTTTGACACCGTCCTCATGRCTCCTTTCACCTCCAACCTGAGGGAGCAGCTCTCTGGTGACAACCCTCAGCACGAAAGCAAAGCAGATGAGCTAGGTGGAAGTGAAACRGAGATTTTAATTTTATTTCAGAAATACCGTTTCATTTTCCATCAGCTTTACCAAAGACGGGGTCTTTCCAACCCTGGCCGCAGAGCCAGGCCATACCACAATTGAAAACAACCACCATCCTAATAACTGGGATTGGGAAAGTCGATTSCCTCTCTTCAGCGTCTAACAAATCCCCCCTCCTCTTCTCTTGCAAAACAGCTTTAATGCACCCCAGGCGCCAAATCACTTGACCTGGGCTMGCCCGCGAGCGCGGCCGCTTTCTGCTTGGCTGCGTAGGCTGGAGCCGGGGCTTTTCCTCCCATTCTCCGGCTGTCAATCCAACTAATAGTCAAAGGCCTTATCCGAAACGCCCTCCGCTTTGGGCGGCCGCTCCGGGCTCCGGCTCCCGGTGCTCGAGGCACCCGCGCGTGCAACGCGTGCACGGAGAGGGGAGGCAGCAGCTTCCAACACCCCTCGCCACGTCCCCCCCGCCCGGCTCGGAGGCTCTTTTGAGCTTTTCAGCTTCTTTTTAGCCTTTTTTTCAGGCCATTGAAAATCTTTAATTTGGAAATATCATCAACCGAAGAGCAGCTGTGCAGCTGATTCCTAATTACTAAGAAATCAGACCATCCCTCCTGACCTCCTGCATTAAACAGATCAGTTTGTCTCCCCTCACTCCTAATTCGGCTGGAATAAACCCGGCGTTTTCCCGAGCCCGTGGGAAGCTCCCGGGAGGCTCCGTCTCGCTTCGCGGCTCGTTCCAAGCAGCCTTCAYGGGGAGATGATAAAAAGGAGCAGTAAATCACGAGGGCTTTTCCCCAGCAGATGCCACTTGATGACAGTCACATCCCCTTCGCTGATGGACGGGGCTCTGCTCGTCTGCGCTCGGGAGGGAAACGAATGCTTTTGTCTACGTGTGTTCCCAAAGGTCCCTTTTGCTTTACAAASAAATGCACCACACGTCTTTGGAGGTATCTAGTATTAAAAGAAGAAGAAAATGTTAAACATTAGGTATTTTTGCTGTTAATTTTGCAAAAGTCCCATTCAGTTTTACTTTGCAAGCTCTTTCCTTCTAGTTGATTCGTGCATGCATAGGAAAAACTGACGGATCCGCATGGGTAGATCCTGCTGGGAAACCAGGTACTAGCACCTGATTGGARAAAGTCACAGGTCGCCAAATCAGAGTGTTGGGACACAGGCAGAAAAGCAGAAATAGGGAGCGTTTCCCCCTGGACAATGTAACAGGCAGTGGTTGGTGGTCAATACGGTGACGTTTCTGCTGGTCTTTGGTTATTCCATGAGGATGCAGACGGTTGGCCACCAAGAGCCATCAGYTTGATGCCTTTGTGATAAATTTGCTTTAGAACTGCAAGGGGAAAAACTAAACACGAGTCTTTCCCTGCTGGTTTCATCCTCGGAGGATGCTTCTCACTACAGTGAGAGGAAGGATCCTACTTGGAATTTTCAGAGGCCGCTACCGCCCTGTATCCTGGCTCCATCTACTGGACAGCACACTGCGAAAGCCACGTTTGGGGACCACGAATTTCAAGTGGAAAACGCAGGTTTCCTTGCAAATTGCCTCCAGGGAGTCGCTACGCCAGCCCGTTCGCCCCGTTCCTCTCTGCAGTGCCAGCGTTGTGCCCATCAAGGGGCAGAGATGAAGCCCCAATCACCTCTTGTGCGGCCTGCGGGGCAGTTCGCTCCACTGCGGAGCTTATCGTTGACTTTCCGTGACCTTGTCCATGTGGATTCACGCGTTGATAACTGTGGGAGGGGCGGAATGGGGAGGGAGGCAAGGAAGGACCTATCACGCAGCGAGCACGTGCCTACGAACACCGCAAAATTGGTTTTTTCRGCACATCTGAGGAACATCATTCGCTCCTAAAGAGAAGTCATCAGAAAGAGATTGGACGGCTGCATTGGATGGCCATGGGAGAGACAAAGCCACTTGTGAGGATTTTCTTTTAGCACCGCCTGGAAAACGGTTATCGGAGGGAACGGGAGTGCCAGTTCCGGACAGCCACTGAGCGGACACAGGAGCGAGATCARGAACGGTCCCGTTCTCTGCGTGAGACGAACAGACACCTCCAGTTCCGTTGACGGCTCTGCAAGTCAAGGGCCGTCGTTTCCCACATTCCTGGAGCGACGTCTTACAAAACAGGCTGACGACGGCACGAACGATGCTGTTATTCCCGGGTGAGCTTTGGGGAATGGGAAGCCGTGATTCACCGCGTCCAACAACTGGAGCTGGCCAAAGAGGGTCGAATGGGGTGAGAGGAGAACACAGCAGAATGTCCGTGCGGCAGGATCAGGGCCAGCTCAACATATGTGGTTTGGGCAGCAAATTCCTCATTTGCAATAGCATACAGAGGAATCTTATAGGAATTTCGAGGTTTGTCATTTGAATACCACTTCAGGCTTCTGGAAAATGCCCTAAAACAGTTGTCAACATTGTTTGTGCCTTTTTCTCTACATGTTAGAAGAGGAAGAACTTAAAGCAGCAACGATTGCTGACTGCTTCCCTGCCCTATTTCTTTTTTTATGTTAACAACTRGACACTGATCTTGGCTCTACCGCCAATTTAATGCTTTTTCAGGGCCAGTAGCGATTATGTGTGTAAATACATGGCAAAGACGGGCCTGATGTGATGGATGGAGGTCATGATATGAGGGCAGCTAAGGCCTGTACTGTCAGCAGAGTGGGCATTGGCGTGTCCTTAAATCCAAAGCTTTGCTCAGAGAGGTCCTTAGTGGTGGAGATGAACCATCTGCAGACATTAAACTGAGCATTYGTGTTGGGGTCTGCAATTGGAAGGAGGAGCCTTTGTGGCAATGGACTGAGGCTGAGCATCTGCTACCTGCTGCTTGGAAAACTGACCTGTGAGRTCAGTCAGTATAGGACCTTTAAGACGAGAGAAGGAAGAAGAACACAGGAGAGACAGTTTCACAATGTCTGCGCTGAAAGCAGCCAGAGATGAGCTCAGCAAGCCCAACCATTGACTGGAAATCCCAGGGCAGGACTTATTTATGGCTTGTTAGGTAACCTTATGGAATGCCATGAGCGAAAAGCCACCCTGGACTTGTTGTGAGGCTGCTCCTTGGATTGGACAAGAAGGAGGAGCCYTCGTACCAACAAAGCTCTTGCCCGTAGCCCAAGGCTGGGATCCGGGCTGCARCCACAGCCTGGGCAACAACCATCCCGCGCTCATCCCAGAGCTGCCCTCCAGCTGGAGCAACGTGGCTCAACCACAGCTCAGCGGTGAAACGGGAGAGGCTGTCGGATGTCCCAGGGAAGGGGCCAGCTTGGATGTGCCTTGGACGTGCTCCTGCTGCCCTCTCTCCAAGCAATCTCAGCCGCTTTTGCCTCTGGGAGCTTGGTCTGGCCTGTCGCTCATGCGGAGGYGTTCGCCATCGAAGCGGTTGTCTTGGTCGACGCGTTGAGAACCGGGTTGGTCCGTCTGCGAGCTCAGAATCGGGGAGAGGGACAAGGCAGTGGGTGTCCTGAGCCGCTCCRGGACGAGTTCCCCTTGCAATCATCTGCATTAGCACCTTCTCCTCTCCTGCAGAAGGCAACTGGTGGTTCAGGATCTTATGGGATGTTCCTGAAGCATTTGTGCATTGCAAAGTGCAAAAGGGGTAGCTCAGTATCATTTATCCCCCCCATTTTTTCCCTTCTCCTCCTTTCACTCCTTATTCTTACCAWGGCAGAAAGATGTATAACTGGAGGCTGGATCAGTGTGACATGTGCAAACCAACTCACTAATCAAGCACACACACACAGGTTGTATCCCTTGCAACGGTAGGAGAAGTTATTGCACTCCATAAGGCAAAACTGGAGAGAGCCTTTTGGTGCCTCTCTGCCTTCAGAATTGGTAAAAATCTCCGCTGCCCTCAGAGGTCCGAAACAAAGCAAAAACCTCCTCCATTTGATGACCTCCCAGCCCCTTCTYTTTTGTAGCTCTGTCCCTCTTTGCAAGTCTGCTGCTGCTGCCCCTTGCTGCTGCAAGGCAGGCGGAAACCTTGGAGGCACGGCCGGGAGCAGGGCTCCTGCTCAGCCTGCAAATCTTCCAAAGGATTAGGGTTTTACTTCAAATAGAGGAATGTAAATGTGTCTGGCTCCATCGCGGCTGGAAATTTCTCGCCGGAGCCAACGTTGGGCCGTGCTTGGCGGGGACAAGACGTTCGTTTGCCACCCTGCTTGGACTACAGGGCTGGAAAATGTTCAAAGGGGGTTTGCGCACGCTCGGAGCGTCCCGCGGCGCGGGAAGGCTTAGGAAGAGCAACTGAATAGAGGTGATTATCCCCTAGTGCTCAGAGCTCTAGGTACGAAGGAGCAGGAGCCGGGGCAAGAAGCTGGGTTCGTTTAGCCTGAGTGCAAGGCTCAGAGTTTAARCTCATCCATCCACCTCCCTCCTGCCCCCCTTCTCCGGAGCCTTTCGGCTGCTCCTGGCTCTTGACGTCTTGTGCAATTGGTGTAGATTCATAAAGGTATTTGGGTGGCTAAATCCCACTGAAGCCAGTGAGGATTTGGCACGTAAATGTGGCCTGAGGCACTATTTACAAACGAAGGGCTGTCTCCTGCTGGCGAGCAAGCGAGAGAAATGCTGCTCGCAGTCAAAACAGCGAGCTGCTCTGCGTGTAACAGGGGTGAGCGCTATCGTTGCACGGAAAGAGCTCCTCTACGTGCTCATGGTGAGTCCCAGGAAAATACTTGAGCACACGTAACATACAGTACACACGGGCTGATTTTGGAAAGCCTGGACGCCCTTTCGTGTGAGTAAATGGGGTGGCTGCAKCCCTAGGAAGGGCCTTGGATGTCCCCTAGTTTGTCACTCTGCGGAAAGGCTGGGCTTGCCCCATAGGATCTGGCTTTTCCTGGACATCCTCTGCTGTTTCCATGTGTTTTACTGCTCGTCATTCTCATCTGGGTGGTGGGCAGCAGAAGACCCTTCCCCATTAGAAAAATAAGCTGCTGATCACTGARGCCAGCACTTCTGTGGACCTGTTGTATGGAAGTCTAATGGGCAGCTCTTGTGTGCAGAAAGCCAAGGGCAGAGACGTGCAGCACACTTGGATTTCTTCTCCTGATGTCAGCAAGAAACCTTCTTTTAACGAAGGCCTCTTCTGAAAGTGAATGTCTGTATCAAAATTATGGCAACTATGAAATAAGCAGCGCTCGGATTTTGACTTTAAAAAGGGCAAGAGATGGGGAGCGGGACGGAACCCTGAAATTAATGATTAGAGGAAGTAATAATGGGGCAATTGCAGCCAACTTCCAAGCATAGGAAGTCTCTAGTGATTTAAAGACTAGTAAAAATCGTTGGAAATTTAGTACACCAGCAACAAGGCCCAGTCTTCTCTGCAGCYCTGCCCTGCTTGAGGGAGAGGGGGGTACCATGAGTCAAGCTCATGCCCAGAGCTTGGAAGATAAATATTCAATACCCAGCTTCGAGTCTTTGGCTGACTTCAGTCGTGTTGCTTTGTTTTCCTGCCACTTGAGGTCTATCAAATGCAATGAGAAGAATAAAGAATAAAACTGCCACCTTCAGACCATGGTGCAGGCGTTAGTGCCTATGAAGCTCTTTGGTCTCCAGGAATGAGCAACTCATGAYGGGTGATCCTAATCCTAAGGGATGTTTGGTTTTGTTTGGCATCTGTTAACTCTGTTGGTAAAAAGATGTGTCCCCAAGTCTTACAACTTCAAGTCATTGACAATAATTTACAGTCACGAGTGCTTTTATAGGGGAACATCCACTCTGTGACGTGCAACGGGAGATAAATTTATCACTCCAGTTCTTCATTAGGGGTGAATTTCCCCTTGTTATGGATCAGTTTATCAGAAATACCCATAGGCAGATGACATTGTGTGAAGGGTGTGTGTGTGTGTAAGGGGTTGTGCTAGTCAACTTGGTCACCTTAGCCCTCATCCAATTCTTATATATCCCTGCACAGYGGGCAGGAAGGAATGAGGTAGAACTGCAATCACAAGCTGTTCCTTTAGGAGCCGAGGTAGAAAACGTGATTTCAAGCAGTGTCTGGGTCTTCCAAGAGCTTTGGGATGAAGTTCTCGCTTGGTTCTTTCCTTTTCCAGCAGAAGTCTTCCCCTAACTCATAACAAACCCCGGCATGTCCTTCACTCCTGACCCTTCCTGTCCCTTCCAAAGAAATGCATTCGGTCGGGGGCTTTGACAGGCTCAGCGCTTTAGCCCTCAACAGCAGTTTGTATCTACGTAAGTGGAATGCTAATATTTACTTAAGATTATATTGTATTTTTCATGACCGAGGGGAATATTATATGGCATGCTTTTTATATTTAAAAGATGGGGAGGGAGAACGGTCCCGTGACTTGCCTGGAGGACCAGGAGACTGTTCTGCTTTGCATTAAGTATGAAAATAGGAGCAGAAGGGTGACGGGGGCTAGAAACAGAGTTGTTCAAAAGCAGTGGAAATGCATGATAATGTGATACCTCAGGAACTGCACCGTGAGCRGGAGACGATGGGAAATCCTCTGGTTAGCTTAAACCTCCTGATTTGGTACAGGAGCCTAGTTCAGTTTAGCATTGATAGACACTTTTGCATAAAAASAGTGTTCTGGTTCGTTGCCGAATGGTTCAGAGCAAGTCTCATAGACTTACCCCTTCTCCATATTTGCACGGGGACCAAATGCAACCCCACCTTGGCTGATCTCAAGGCTTAGACATAACGATACTGACTGCGGCCAAGATTGATTCATGCCAAACGAATACCCGATTGCAGGCTGGCAAACATCAGGAGCTGAGTGTATATTCTATCAGGATCTGAGCAGCTGCATGACTGTACATTCGTTATATACCAACAAGCAATTTCAGTACATTGTGATAACGCAGCCGAAAAGAGCTGCAAAAATATCAGAAATATCAGAAATATCAGAACAGGGAGGACCTTTTTAGAGCCAGCGCCGGTGTCTGCAAATGTAACTGCAAACACCAAACCTGGCACAAGGGAGGGCAGCTGCAGCAGCAGAGGGACTTGTTGCCCCCTTCGGAGAGCGGCCCCAACGTCACCCATGCGAAGGGTTTCCCTTGCCCGGGCCAAYACACCAATGGTGTTACCATCAGGTATCAGCAGTGCCTTAAAACCCTTGGGAAGAGACCAGGAGGAGGGAGAGCCAGGCTGCTGTGCTGCTCCGGAGACCACACACGGGCTCTATTTATGAATCAAAGAAACAGAAATGAAGCTGTCTCCCCTTGTCTTTTTTTTTTTTTCCCTTTTCTTTTAACTCAATAACAGAGCTGTGTGGTCTGGCACTCTCTGCCTGTGCTTTGCCTAGCGAACTGAAGAAACAAACACAACCTTCCTTCATTTCTGTTGCTTTGCTCGCCTTTCTCTACCTCTTCAGCTTTTGAGAGGAATCCTTGGAGAAAGGGCTAAAAAGCACCAACTTTAAGCAGTGATTGCAGCAGCCTGGGCTCAGGCAGGACTGGTGCTGCATGGTACGTGGCTCCGGTGCTGCACTGGTGGCCCTTGGCTTTGGAAGAAAGGTTTGCGTTCGACAAGCAAACGAACCAGCAAAAAACGCCCCAAACCTCACGTCGTTTACCCTGTGCTTGGCAACGTGATGAAATAGATGGTCAAACGTGCTTATTTTCGTGTGTGCTACAAGGATGCATCCTCGCCAATAAAGCGAGGGATGYGTCCAGCCTTAACCTGGGAGAAAGGAGCCCAAATTAGGGTCGTTTTKAGGAGGCCGGGCATCTCTCCTGCTCAGTTGTCTTMTGCAGAGGATTAAAGCGGTCTGCGTTGCTCAGAGTGCAGSGTTGGGTATGGGAGGATTCATCTCRCAGAGCTTTTATCACCCCTGGGCCTAACACCCTACAGCAGCCTGAGACCTCCCCAAACGAATGGCTCGAGCTGGAGAAGGGCCCTTCTTCCCTCCCTTCTCATTCCTGYAGGTGGGAAATGGAAAGCAGTAGGGGAGGGTTGCAAGTTCTCCCAAACTTCGTTTCTGACTAACCAAGCTGCCCCCAAAACAAAGCAGAAAGCTTGAGAAACCCAGAACGCTTCCTACAACACCCAGGATTTCCTCTTCTTGAGGTATTTTGCACCTGAATCTGAAAGAATATCCCCAGAACTCAGGCCTCCGGTGYGAAGGTCTTGAGCAACTTTCAAATGCAGCTTTCTGTTCTAATTTATCTCCCTTCAGAGATTATAAAGGAGATGCTAAAACATGGCTGTGTTAGAGGGTCCCTTCTTCGGTCTGTATCTTTGATCCAGCCCTCCATCCAGTTACAGATATTTCAAACGCTTTTTCTACTTCATCATTTGATATGTGTGGGAATTTATCAGCTTTATCTGTTGAGCAGGTTGTCTGTAGGGGTTCCGTTTTATGCTGTCTGTATCGATGGACGGTTTAATACTAAAATAAGATGAAGAAAGGCTCGGAAGCTTAGAGTATTTTCCATGGAGATACGGGCTCAAGCTCTCTTAAGCAGAGGGGATTTGGCTTAGGGTTGTTTTCCAAACTGCTTCAAAGTAACCAGCCCTTTCCCCCTTCTTGCAGTCTATTCCCTATTAGTCCTTTTAAAAACAAATCAAAGAACGCCTTAAAGGAGTCTCCAACGTTTCTTCAGTAGAACGCAACTCTATGGGGAGTGCCCGTGTTTTTCTAATATTTAATAGTATCTGCGTATTTACTGAGTGGCAGAAACTGAGAGCAGCATTTGCTCATTAACACTGGCTGCTGCAGTGCATTTAGCACGGATGAATATTGACCTTCCCTCTTGCAACTGTGTTGAGCACTGAAGAGCCCAGGTCTAGGAGAAGCTTCCAGGACTGCTACTTATCAACATGGAGAAGGGTATTTGAGCCCTGGAGCACTCTGGATGATAACAGAAGMTGTATCATCACTGTTGGGAAGTGCAGTCGGTGTGATCAATGGTGTTAGTGAAAGGAGCCCAAAAGAATGTGCGGGCGACTCCACTCAAGGCTGCCTCTTGGCAATGTAAAAACAGAGGAATGGGAAAAAAATACTGAGAAATGAAAAAAATACCTCTTTCCTGAAGGCTTCTGTTTCATTTTTGGGAAGTGAATGAGTTGGCCCTGGTAGWGCAGGTATTGATAATGGTCAAGAAAGTGTCAGCACATTCTCCACGGGGTGCACCTCGGACTGCCGGTGTGAGCAGAACGGTCAAAACGCCTTGATTTGGAAGGAAGGGACCGCCACGGTGCTCACCACAGCTTTAAGGTGAAGAGCATAGGAAGGAAAGCATCCATTCAACCCGGTAAGAGCTTGTTGGACCCACCAATGTGCTTGGGGGCTCAGCAGAACGATAGGAGGCGGTTCCCATACGCTTCTAGACATTATCTGAAGTGGTCAATTCACTTAATCCTTTTGTACATTGTGTCCTTATTCTAAGATTTGAGTAGTCCTTATGCAGTTCATGATGTACTTTGAGATCCTGGGTTAAAGTGTTGTAGTATCGCCTATGGTCCCTATGGAGTGAGAATGRAGTGTAGCTAATCAACTGCAAGGCAGAGTAACTCTTCCCACCATTGCCCTGGTAGTAATTTCCAGCTTTCCCGAGATCGGCCCAGCTTGGATTCAGGGCTCGCACAGCTGGGGACGGAGTCACATCAGGTCAGAGCCAAAGCTCGGGGCCAGGGAAGGCTCTTTGGGAGCTGTGTGCTGAAGGGTGCTTGTGCCCATGAGCTTGCAGGCTGCCTGTGTGGTTCTGCGGCGGCCTGAGTCACCACTCCAGAAGGGACGGGGAAGGAGTAGCTGAGAATGAATAGGGTTATTTTTCCACAGCTCATTAAGCCCCTGCTAAGTGACTTGCCGTGTTGCTTTTGGGAAGACGTCCTGTGGCTGCTGGGGAAAAGATGGCTAATGTGTTTATTTGCATGTTGCAGTGTGGAAAATAATTGCTTTAAGGTGTATTTCTTTCCATTTCAGAGCGGATTCTTAGTCCAAGCTGGGCCTATTGAACTTGCCAAAGGGGGTGAAAGAGGAACAGGAGGTTGAGGGAAAGGGCTTTCCTCTGCCTGCTATCCTCCCTTCACCTTGCACAACGTTCCTTCCCCTTCCTAAACCCATCATCATCCTTATTTTCCAACGGGGCATGTGTAGGGAGGGAATGGCCTTGCTGTGCTGGAGACCATGTCCTAGCCATGTGTTTCCTGGCCGAATCATTTGACTCCCCTTCTGGCAATATTTTTGTCTAGGTGCTGTTGAGAGGGGAATCCTGCCATGGTCACCTGTGCTCATTTTGTTTTGTGATAATGCTGAGGTGTCTTCCATCCGTTTCTCTCCTATTGGAGAAAGCCACCTCCAGAAAGGCTCATAAGGTGGAGCAGGACCTGCTTCTACGGTGTGTTACTCTTCCAAAACATTCCACAGATGTTATTTCTTGTCCCAATCCCTTATCCCAGTTCCACTTTCCTGAGAGGGAAGCTGAGCTATCGCGTGGGTCAAGAGCTGTGATAACGGTGGCTCTCCGTAGCGTTGGTGTCTTCCAGTTCTTCACCATTCTACAGATGGTGCTTGAGCAGCCACACGAACCTCTTGGCAACACAGGGCAATGGATGAAATCAGCATTTTACTGCCAAGTGTTCCAATATTCCGTGCATAACGGAGTTAATTGATTCACTAGACTTGTAATTTCACACATAACAKCTCACATATCACTAAGGAAACAACAGTAATCCAGGAGCTACAGYTCTCACAAAATGAGATCATGTCCATTCCATTTCTAACACGGCMTTTCTGTTCTGGCCTGGCCTGGGACCCTTAGGTGAGAACGGTCTACTTGTTTCATGCTATTTTAGCCAAGAGCTGGGAATATCCAATGGTGAATTTGTAATAGAAGGGTTTCCAAGGCGGGAGGGAAGGAAACAAGTGGCTTAGCTCTAAAACTTGAAATAAAAACAGATTTGCAGTATATTTAGAATTGTTCATGATAAACTAAAATTTGGACGTAAAGCTTAGGAAATGTTTCTGTCTTCAAAGCAGAATTGTTATAAAACTGCAGTGTTAGCAACTGTCATGAATTTTATCCTAAGACTCTGTTTTTTCCTTAAAGCTCCAAACTATGGAATCATATGATGATGTACGACACTCAGCATGCATTTAAAATATGCATATAATGCATAGCTGGTTGAAAATGTGAATCCCAGAGCTTCCAGTCCCACAGGAAAGAAAAAGTTGTGCTTTGAGTCCCAAAATTCTTGTGTTTTAGGATAACTTTGTGAGTGGAGTAAGAGCTGGACAACCAGTCTGCACCAGTGCCAGGATGCARTCGTTCCMTGGGTAGAGGGCTGCAAGCATGGGYTGCTTTGAGGTACTCAAATGACCACATGCTAACCTTAGTTCTGGATGCAGAAGACTCTAAGGTAATCGTGACAATAGGAGAGGTAGGAAGACGCCACCATCTCCATCTGGGACATGACCCTGGAACACATCCGTGCTCCTCATTGCGTGGTAAAAACATGATTTGCAAAGTAAAACGATGACTTTGTATTATCASTGATGCAGAAAATTACTGTAGAAGTGCTTATGGATGCTCTTAATTTTCACAGGAAGCAGAAAAGAGGAAWAGAGAAGCCACAATTTCTTGTTACAGGTGGCAAAAGAGTATGAAGGCTCCAGCATGAAGTTRTTCTCCTGCATTGACAAGAAACCTTCAGAAATATGCCCAACACGCTGGGAGAACAGAGCAGGAGCAGCACGTAGGTCTGGCTCTGCCCAAAGCGAAGCAAGATGATATTCATTCCAGGAAATTTGTTTTCATTGACTGGAGAATTTAATTATTGCAGGGGACTGCAATTACATTTAAGAAAAAGAATCTCGGGATACATGTGAGTAAAAGCCAGGCATTTTCTGTTGTTCCTAAAGTAAACAGTGGAGGTTTAGGCAGTTTTTAGCTCATTTGAGTTACAAAGCAAACAAAGAGGGATGAAGTTGATTCAAACTTTAAAAACAGGCAATGAAGGGTTTCCCATGAGCGCAGGGCCTGTGTCTCCTATCGAGTACGGGCTCGCTAGCCAAGCTTGAAAGAAGACCAAAGGGGATTGTGCACTACTGATTTCCTGCAGCTTTGCTCTCATGATGCTGTTGCCTATTTATAAGGCTTCAAAAATTAACTTGAGACATCGTAAGTGCGATATKGTGTTACTAATATATCACACGGTCCATGCTAACACCATGAGATTCAATAACTCTGCCCAAGACAAGTCACTCCTTTTCGAAATGCCTCGATGGGGCAGAATAAACCCTCGCTTGCCTCAAAGATGTGCCTATGAGGCTTAAGGAAGCCCCCTTGGTTAATGTCATCCAAGCACCTGGAGGCCTTGCATAGCATAAGAAGCTGCCCAAGCGCCAAGCAGTGCTCTTTTGGGGTGAATTAAGACGTATCCAAGCCCTGTGCGTGCACACTCACGCACAGCATTTTCCTTGGGCACCCGGAGTTTTGGCTATGAGGAAAGCCCTCTGGATCTTGGCTGCACCGTTGGGTAAGACAAACATCCCGGGGCTGGTCACCATCTGGAAGACTCTGATTAGCAGTAACATCTGCCTTTGGTCTCTGGACACCAGATGCCAGACAGCAGTTTGCATATGGAAGGGTTTATTCCTAATGGGTGAGTCTAGTGTCCRGGAAAGATCCTGGCGCTTTGGATCAACGAATGGATGACGAGTTCCACTAACCGCCGGTTCCACTGGATCAGGCATTCCAGTGGCAAATGGGAGTAAATGCAACAAGAAATACCTGATGTCTTGAGAGGGAGAATGGGGGGCCCCRTGGCCATTGTAGGGGCTGGGCATTGGAAGCCCATGGAAATGAAGTCACTTCCACAGCAGACCCCAGAGGGAAAGAATGAATCAGTCATGGAGTTGTCATCCTGCAGGATGTGACCTATGGATACTAAGACATTATCCAGAGTAGTTTTTCCTCTTATCTTCACCCTCACCCCTCTCCTATGCCCTCAGCTCCCTTTGCACCATTTTCTACCTTCATTYGGGAGGTGTGATTAAGTAGCACGTGGGCTTTTTTCGGTGTTTATTTGGCCATCTTCAGCTCTTGGGGGTTTTTTTGTTTGGTTTTTGCTACGTGTCCATATCTGCTGGGCTGCCCCTAGTTGTCTGAGGGATGGTTCCCATTCGACAAGAACTTTCCCTTCTGGAGCATAAAGCCTGAGAAATGCAGAGAGCTGCAAGGGGAGGGCTGGGAGTGCAGGAATATTCCAGCAATAGCTGCATCTCAGGAGAGGAGCTGGGGCCAACCGTAGTAAATGGCTCCAGTGCTCTGCAAATCTTCCTAGATTTGGGCCATTCAGAATGGCAGGAATCTCACCRGCTCAGAGCCCCATGGAATTCTCCTTCCATATAAAGCTGTAAGATCTCAGCGCTGCTGGACTCGGGCCTCAAACCAGACTTGAACACAAACCACAAAGCCCCAAACCAGCCTCAGGATCTGGCTCTGTCAAGAGCAGTGTATTTTGGGGGTTGTTCCTGCTTAGTTCAGTGATTTAYATCCGATTCTCACCAACCGTGGTATAATCTGAAATAACACCCCAGCTTGCTGACTCTGACTCCAGGTACCTATGGGGAAGACTGGAATCAGCATTTGCCCRAACTCCTCTTTGGTATTTAATGATAGTCCTTCCTTTTCTGCCTGTACCATGTGGGAGGGTCACCCAGGGCTGTCTTTGCCAACAGCATCTATATACGGAGACCAGGCTTAAACCTCGGGGGGGTTTTACTCCCTTGCATTTGCTTACGAGCAGCTGGAACAGGCCAAGGTGAGGAAACGTGCCCCCCAATGAGAACCTGCTGGTGCCCTCTCACGTTGGGGTGCTGGGGACACCTGCACCACTCCACGGAGGCTCGACGGGGCAGTCGTGGGGTGAGAAAGGCTCCCGTGCCCCCGGGAGCTGCAAGATGAGGTGCCTTCCCTTTGGCTGCTCCACGTCGGAAACAAGAGTCCGAACCTCTGCGTCCCTTCCTGCGTCCTCACCCCTTCCCAGCGCCCTTGAGCTTCTGCAGCTTGTTTTGACTGCGCTGCTCTTATCTTGTCCTCGCTYTGATTACAATCCATGCAACAGCAACCACACAGAGAAAGTGGATGCTTTTCTTTCTCTTTTTTTTCTTTTCTGTTTTTTTCCTTTTTTTTTTTTTTGGAGGGGGTGTCCCACAGGGTGGAAAATGGGTTGATCGTGTCTGCTTTTGGCAGAGGAACTACTAATACTGATCCAGTCCCCCAGGACCCAAACGCTCGTTGTTAACAGATTATTTCTCASCAAAGGAAGCCCCCAGGCCGAGCACACACACCTACTTGTAGATCAGTTTTGTGCAGTCTACAGGATGATGAAATTTCTCCTCTTCCGCTCGATTACCAAATTCCACTAGTCTCCGGTGGGCTTCCTTTCAGGTACAAGAGTCCTGTCCATCAGCTGCAATGCCCAGAGGGAGCASGGCATGAATTTGCATGGAGTGGGATGCTCAGTGCCATCGTGCTGCCTCTGAACCAGGGCACTTGCTTGGGACTTTGCAGCATCAGGCAGAGTAGAAACCGTCCGGACTGACCTCRGATACAAATCCCTGCTCTGTGATGAATGTCCCAACCCTCTGCGGGTTGGGCTCCGGCAGAGCATTGCTGTAACGTTGTCTTTGTTGGTTTAATTTTCTAATAACATATTTCACTGAGCAATGCAGCCAGGCTGGAGCCATAACCCAGAACAGCAGCTGGCACGAAAACCTCTACTGTATTTCTGACACTAGGCTCTTTTGTAGCCAGGGTAGGATGGTTTCAGCGCCAGTGCAATTGCAATCAAGTATTAAATATCACAATCAGCACACGCAGTTCGCAATTATCGACAACGCTGTTCTCTTTCCAGCATTCCCAAAGGACAAGGAAACGTCCTTCGAAAACATGGCAAGTTTGGGAAAGTAAGCCCCCAAAGTGCTGAATGCCTGGGTATCCATGCCTGGGTATCCGGAGCTGATGGGGAGCTGCGTAACGGAGGGTGACCCATCAGCTTGGCTCTGCAGCTGGGATAAAGCAGAGGCAACAGCCCRTCTCCATCTCCATCCTCTCCAGTGAGGAAGAGTGCTCGGACACCACCTAAAAGGGGCATTTTTCCTTTGGCCTTCCAATACTTATGGCCCTGGTGACTTGCTGCTGTGGAGATGCTGTTGCAAAATATAAGGTCCCACGCTTGCAAATGCAGGTGTGCACGCTCCATATGTGCTCAAGACTGGAAATACAGTGCCAGGAAATGCAGGAGGGGGTTTTGCAGGGCAGATTCCCAACAATCAGTGATCACCGAGCGATCCTTTTATCCTCGTTTCTACCTCTCCTTGATCTCTTGCTTTTCCTCTCCTTCAGTTTCTTGTGTAAGGCAGAGAGAGAAATATATCTTAAAAAGGAGGAGAAAAAAAAAAAGAATTGGATTTCAAAAGTTAAACAGTTACAGGAGAAAAAAAAATGTAACTGCCTTTTAAATAAACAAGAGTGTTACTGATCTAGTTGTTTGTGACTCTCTGTTCCAGTCCATTTCACTGACAAAAGCCAAGCGAAATCAGTGTTTGATGCCTGGAAAGAGCTGGAAAGCCATAGGSCTCACATGAAAGGGGAAGCGGAGGAATAAACAAACTCCGGTTACGTGGAAGGGGGWTCGTGTTTGCCTAGAACGAAATCAATGAATCACAGGTTGTTTTCAAGTCAGGGGWGGAAGGAACACAAGGGGAATAACTCGAGGAGTGGGGGTACATGGGGTGTGGGACACCTCAAAGCTGCTCCTTTTGCAGCCTAAGGAGAGAGGCCACCACGTCTTAGGGAGCTTGGGCAGGACCATGGGGATATGGCCCAACTTGCAGGGCAGTAGAGCAGCCTGGTGGCTCTAGAGCTGCTGTGTTGGTCTCTCYATACCCTGTCTTCCCTCTGGTTACTCCATAGCATTGACCTTTCTGATGGGTATGATGGGCATGGACAGACCCTGAGAAGGTCTCTGGTGATGGCATTAACACCTGAGCTAAAAGGAAGTACTTCCTCCCAACTCCTCTTCATAGGAGAGCCCGGCTGGCACCTCTGAGTGTTTCTGCAAGGGTGGAACCTTCCTTGTTTTGTAATGGTTTGGGAGCTGGCCCTCTTCCTTMTCTTGGAATAATCCTGCTCCCAACGAATGGCATCTAAGGCTCTTACAACTTCCTGGTTGAGGTATCTGCAGCTCCCTCCAACCTGCTCCCATKCCTGATCTCTGGCTGGGAATTCTTCAAAACAGCCTTGTTTGGTTAGCTTGACTTCCTGTATTGGGAAGAACTCCCTAGTCAACGTGATCCCAAGTCTGACCATGGAAGGGGAATGAAGTGGGAGGAAAAGCAAGCCGGCCCTTCGACCTGCTGCTTCATCCGCAACGCACGGAGAGACAAATGCTTTTGAGTAAGTCAGCTGTCAGACACCGGGTGTGAGCATCCGGATCCGCCTGCCTTGGGTGGGGTGCTCCACGCGCGGGCCAACGTGGAGCTGATGCAACGCGGGCCATGGGACGTTTCCCAAGCGCTCCTCTGCCTGGTGAGGTCACCCTGCACCGTCCGACCGGGCCACGGCTGGTTTCCTCGCTTGCTAAGGGTGAGCGGAGGCCTCCTTGTTGCTGACTGGGGTAACTGAGGTCAGGAGGCACCTCAGGAGGTCTCTCGTCCAACTTGGATGGGCTATGGGGTCAGACAAGGTTGTTTGGGGCTTTATCCAGATGAACTTTGAAAACCTCCAAGGGTGGAGATTGAAGTGACTCTCTGGGTGACCCTCTCAAAGTTTGACTCTCCTTTGGCCAAAAAAAGAAAAGAGAAGCCTTTAAATCTTCCCTCTYCCTAAGGTCATGAAATCTTTCCAGCCTCTTGCCTCTCTAGTTCTTACCCAGTGACCGCTGGAGTTTCCTATGGGAGCTCATTTAGGRGCACTCCCTACTGGATCAAATTCTCCACGGGCAGAAACCGAGTTCATTCAGGTGTCGCCCTCTTCCRAGAACCTGGACCGAGATGCCCCCTCAGAGCAGCTCCCTGGGGTACACACGGCTCTGCTCTTTTTCCAAGAGCAAACGGAGCCGTCGGAGAGCTTCGTGGTGCACCACAATGAGGATAAAGTCCTTCCTGTCCCAGAATGAAAATCGAGGTCGTTTTACCCCTTTGGGCTCCTCCTTGTCATCYCCATCCTTGCCCAAAGAGGCATCTGTTTCTTCTTTAGTGACCCCAGTGCTTTGGGTAACTGGGACAGGACATCCTTGCCTGGTGGCTCATTCGACCAAATTTCAGTATTTTTGGATTTCCTGCCATCTCGTCCTCCCCAGGACCCTGCAGCTTCCAGATCACTCTATGTCGCTTGTCTCAGGTTTTAGAATTTATTTGGGTGCCTCCAGACCTATTGTCTGAGACTAGCTGAAAATAGTAACTCGGTCTGATCTTATCTGCTGCTGTTACAGACTTCAATTATGTCCTCTCGGGACTATCTGTTAGTCCTAAGAAATTAGATCTCAGTTATTGTTTTCTTACCCCTTTCCCCGTCCTCACAAACCTTCTGCCAGMCGCTTTTGCTTTGATGACTCTTTTCAGAAGCCAGATTGGAGTTTTATAAAGCCTGAGATAATCAGGGGGTTCYGTTAGACGAGGCAAAACCAAGATCCCAAAGGCCTTTGGTCACTTTGCTCCACTTTGCACTGTTATTATTCTCGAGGCACTGGTGAGGAAACTGAGACACGGAGTATTTAGCACTTCCATCATCCTTCATATCTCCCCTATTCGGCAGCATCCATCAAGCTGAACTTAGGTTTGTTTCTAGAAAGGATGCGGAGAAGCTGCTTGTTAGAGAGCATCAAATACCAGATGCAAATGAGGGCAGAGATAGCTGAGAAAACGGCCCATATGGGGGGTCTTCCATGTGAATGTCTAAGGAGCTATAAAAGATACAGGAATTATTCCAGGTCTGGGTTAGGTCCTGGCTTCCTTGGTCTCGGCGGAGCCAAGGACTCAGGCGTGCAGTCCAGCATGCCGTAGTTACAAGGGTGGTTTTTCAGAGCGTGGAATATTTGTTTTATTGAGGTCAAGGCATGGAAAGAAAGACAAATTTATGAGACAAGATCAGAAAGATTAGACCCAAAGCTTCAATTCTTAGCACCCCGATTGCTGGTATGTTTGCAATCAAGATCTACTATCTCTGGCTTGAGCCCTTCTCTAAAGTAAATACGTAAAGTAAATATTTGTAACTTTTGTGGCTAGGATCTGCTCTGGATAAATGTTTTTGCAGTGTCTTGCGCTATGATGCTTCAAAGCCAACCGGAGCCATTTGGCACTCGCCCAGATCAATTGATCACTTGCAACAACAGCATCTTGGTGCTTTATTTGAGCAAGACAGCGCTAGCCATTTATCTGCAGAGCTTTCCAGTCTTCTCCGTGGTTCAAGCGCGACGCACTTTGCACCGGAGGCACTTTGGAAGGGGGGGGACTGCTCCGCTTCGGCTTGCGATGTGGAGCAGCGCAATAAACCTGCACAATAAACAGATGCTGCAAGAGCCCTCTCGGTCCCTTCTCTTGGCCGTGGAGCAAACCAGGGGACCGCCGCAAGGTGGGGCTTGTGGCTCTCAATGACTGGATGTTCATTAAACCCAACTCGTTAGGGCGGAGCGGGGGCGACCGYCTCGGCGCCTGCGGACGTCAAGGCCAGGCTGATTATCAAGCCGTGGGTAGCAGGGGCTGGATGGGGAGGCCTGCGGCTTTTTGAGCTGTCATTAGAACATGAATCAGTCCGGGGATTTTTTTCCACATTTTTTTTTTTTCCCCATGTTTTCACTGAAAGCAATAATCAAAATTAAAAGAATGCAGAAAGTGTGTCTGAAGTTTGGGTTTTATGCAGTCTCTATGTATCTGGGGATAAAAGTCATGGTATATATTGCTGTRTCGTGACTTGCGTGGCACCGTGACCCCCTCTCTGGCTGCATTTGTCCCCCGTGTCCATCAATACGTGTCCATCACATCTATCATTTCTCTCTCAATGCCGTTGCCCTCACGGGGACATTATCGTACTGTTCAACATTAATAAAAGCTCTGGAATCTGCTTTAGGACAAATTATTTATTCCCCCCCTTGCAATAACACGTGGGCATCGGGGATGCATTCCACAGCCCTGCTTCTTCAGCCTTCATTGAACACACTCTGCATTTCAGTCTCCAATGCCAGGCGWATGTCTTAATTAAGTAAAATGAGTAATTATTTCCTTTTTCCTAGAAAGGACGTACCTGATAGGCTCCTACATTTGATTGGTATGCTGATAATCTTTTTTTTTTTYCCTTTCAGCAGGTCATGTTTTTACACATTCTTTAACCAAACCAGAGGTTGAGAGGGAGCCATACATAAAGGTTTCTGGAATAGAATTATTGGAGCCTTTGGGGGAAGAGTTTCCCATCAGAAAACAACCTGACAGCTCAAACTAAATGCATTTGCAGCTGACGAAAGCCATAAACTTGACTTCTTGATGAAGACATAGAAAACGTTGATGGAAATKATTTCATTTCAGCCCCGGCTTTTGGGGCTTGCTTGGCTTTGTCTTGTAAAAAACGTCCACTTCATTGGAAAGCTGTAAAAGCCAGAAACTCCCCAGCAACAACAGCAGCCTCCTTTGATGTAAAATTTTTGGCCCGTTACCCACGCATATACATAGACACAAAAAAATCATCCCAAGATTCTGGCAAGGGGAAGCTGCATTTTTTCCAAACAGGCACGGTTAGTTATCTTCCCATAACCTCTAGTCTCTGTAGCTCCCAAAGGGTATCTCAATTTTGCTGCTAAATTGAGCAAAAGGGGGCAAAATGCCTATTTGGAGGCTGTGAGGGCTTCTGCAAAGATCTGGGAGAGCATTATCAACCATTAACTGRGCAATATCCTTAGTATTGAACAATTTCCAAACAATATCCGCAAAATGCTTTTCCTTTTCTCTCCGACTATCCCTGGGAATGTTTCTTAAACAGCAAATATGCATTAGAGAAATTGTGGGTGCATTTTGCAGAGCCCCACGGAAACAGCTAGATTTTGGTCATTAACCAATGTGTTTCCGTGCCGCTTGGGTTTGGGCTTTGTTTCTTTTGTCTTTCAGGGAATTTTTGCCTAAATTCCCTGCTCTAAAAGGCACATAGTGACATCTAGTGATYGGATCACACAGGGCAGCTGAACAGGGAAACGAGAGGAATTCCGGATGAATTCTGTCCTTCCGAAGGTTTGATAGCAATAGCAAATATTAATAGAGAAGCATTTCCGAAGAAATGGAAAATAAAATTTTTTACTTTTTGTAACGAAAATACAAAAAGAATTTATGTCATGGAATATCTTAATTTTGATTAAAATTCATTTAAAAATAGGAGACTTTAATCACTTCAGGGAAGACAGATGGGCAGTATCGCACTCTGGGATGACACTTTAAGAGGATTGGGAATGAGCCTCATTTGCAGCTCGTTTGTCGCTTCCCAGCAGATTTCAGCAAGGATGTGATGCACAAGCAGCCTAAAAGCAGGAAGAAAAGGTGCCTGGACTGCTCTGCTTTTCCTTGTCTGAGCTGGGATAATGCAGTATTAATCTGTGCAAGTAGAATTGGGTACAGGGAATTTATTTGCCACTCTGCTGGGATAARAAGTAAGGCAGCGGATTGGAAAAGGCCCTTGGCCCTCAGGCAGATGTTTTTCCCCTCCTTGTTCTCGTTTCCTTCAAAAGCAATTTGGTGGTTTGTATTAGCACTGAAACATCAAACATCCTAYAGCAAAATAACTTCACAGCTTGGGCTCAATGCTCCACAGTTGTGCCTGTATTTAYTTTAGACTCTTGGCCTTGGAATAGTTTCTGAACCAGCTTCCTTTTAAAAAGGGATGACTGAGTTTCGGGTGAAAAAACCCCAGCACTGAAGACTTGTCCCAGAGACCATTTAAAGACAAGGGTTGGCCACGTCCTGAGTAAATGAGAATCATCAGAAGACCTTTTTTCTGGCTTACAGTCATGCCCTGCATTGCTACCAGTGTAGAATCCGGGTGAACAGATGCCTGTATTTGCACTGCAGCCTGCTAAGCACAGGGCACAGATGTGCATCACACTGCAGTTTTCCTCTCAAGCTGCTATTTGAGGACTGTGGGGAGAATTAACCAGAGTCAATAATGTAAATTACTTCCATAAGCAGAGCTATTGATATAAATGAACGAGGAGTATGTTCTCACTAGCTTGAGACATGCAGATTTTGGATCTGCAACTCAAATCCCAATACAACAAACCACTAAATTCAAGCACTGCTTGATATGTAGTTCTTATGGACCTTAAAACACTTCCTTAAACAATTTTAAAACATTTAGCAATCTTTTTTTTACTATACATAATACATTTTCAATACTTACAAATAAATACAGTTATAAGCACTTAATCACGTATATACACAAAACACTAGCATAACTGAGATAGCAAGTATTTTTAGGATGCTAAAACCAATTTAAGTTTATTGTAATCTTGTTAAATAGTAAYGTCATGTTTGAGAATAATACACTGYGCTGTGCAGCGTATTTGCTTGTCAACACATGAACATGCATTAGGATGGACACATGCTAAAACAACTTATYTTTTGGTATCTTAATTTGCTACCTTTTTCTTTTTAGAAGGAAGTTGAAGACTTTACTCAAATTTTCAAGGCAGAGCAATATCATCTGCACCAGAAAATATTCTCCATCCTCAATAAATTAAAACAACAGATCCAAGAACAAACAAAAACATTCYTGATTCCTTTGGCATAAATTGTTAGCTTGCAGATCTAAAAAACAAAACCAGAAAGACATCAGCACTATCTTTTTTTCCTTTGCAATTTTTCTCTTCCTGCAAGTGAGGTGGAGACACTGGCCCATGGAGAAAAGGAAAATAAAGTTGTATAAAAGTGCACTGTGCAACAAGCAGTAAAACTGATAACTAAGAACATGCCCTTCAGACATAAAAGAACKCTGCTTATACTGTAGCTACTTGCTCTTGGCTACAAATTGAGTTTATTTTCTTAGCTGAGGAACACAAGTTGGGATGGACGTGTCTAAAACTCTGATTACCCTCCCCACCCCGGCTAGTCTAATCTTCCTAATTTTATATTTATGGAAGTAATCCAAAACAATACAAATCTACCGGTCTACAACATCTGACCATAGTATTAAGCAGGATTACTTGTTTTAAAAAGTAAAATGTTTCTTCATATCGTTTCATTCAGTTTGTTTGGAGGATAGTCTAAGAGCAAAACCTAAGCCTAACGACTCAAGACTTTGTAGCATGGCTATTGGATCTCAAATGAACATAATACTCTTATTTCTGCAAAACACCACAGCCCACCCACCTTTCCAAATACAAACTTTGTAGCTGCCAGATAATTAATATACAGGAGGTCTTTAAAACAGAAAAATAAGGACAAGTCACCCCGTCTAACAATTCCATTCTTGTAGGTTCGAATACTCTCCAAAGAACAGCCTTCCTCTCCTCCCTAACTTGAATATCCCRGGCCAAACTGTTTCCTTTACTTGGATGCTTATATCTATCACCATCTACCTGTGCCCACTGGCAACAGCAACTGCTCTGCTGCCCCATTACAATCTTCAAACCTTGACGCTTGCTTCTTGAATATAACCAAATGATAGCTGTCACCTTCCCAATCTTGTGGATGGCACGAAGACCCACCATGACCTATAGCAAATAAATCTTACAATCTGTTAAAAGATCTTCCAGCAGATTTATATCTAAGTTATCGCCCCCAGTTTTTTTCACGCAACCTGTATTTTGTGACCTATTTTTGCCTGCATTTCTGTACCGTAAGCCTCTCCATCTTTATTTTTTTTTTTTTGCCTTCTATTTCTGGTTTTCACATCTCTACATCATGCCACATCAGTAGCTCTTAGCAGTTTCAGGGTTACATTGTGAATCGTGCAAATCCTGGAGTAATTTTTAAGCCCAAATTACCGGGGTCGTCCCCACATGACTGTAACCAAGCCCGGAGAGTCCTTTGCCTTCTCCTTTTCGAATCTTTCACGGGATGCCATCTTTCCTTTGGCAACACTGCGAGGGAGGCACTCCCCAGTCATACACRTAGGAAAGCCTGAGCTTAACCTCCTCCTTACAGAGCTTCCCTTCTTTTGCGAGCGTCTGGTGCTTTTCCAGCATGTCCTCGATGCTCTGCTTATGAGTCACCAGGTACTTATTGCTGCAGCCCCGCGACTTGTACTCGGTGTCGAAGCGAGGGTCGTGCACGCGCTTCACGTCCACGGGCGCCAGCCAGACGCCCAGGGAGACGTCCTCGCTCTGCCACGTGTTCAGGTAGCCGCGGGCGACGCGCAAGTAGCGCACCAGATCCGCGGAAATAACGTAGCCGCCGCCCAGCGCGTAGGGCAGGTAGTAGTCACAGAGCACCCAGTTGCTCTCTTTCCACTTGCCGCCGGATTTCACCCGCCCGCGGCCAGAGAAGAAGCCCCAGTAGAGGCGCCGGGGCTCCTTGGCCCTCAGCTCTTCCACGAGCACGTCCAAGCGCGCGAAGGTGTCGTCGTCGGCCTTGAGGGCGAACTGGAAGTCCAGGTGCTCGTCCAGCCACGTGTAGGCGGCCAGCACTTTGGCGGTGAGGTTCTCGTAGGAGTCCCGCAGCTCGGGCAGGAGCAGCAGGTCCCGGTGCCGGCTCTGCTCCAGCTCCAGGCTCCGCAGCTCCTCGGCGCCGAGGCCGCCGGTGCCCACGACGAAGCGGCTCCACACGGCGCCGCGCGGAGGGAGCGCGGCCGCCGAGAGCCACGTGCTGCGGATGATGCTGCGGCGCTCCGTGTACTTGGGGCCGCTCATGATGAGCACGGCCAGGAAGGCCGTGGCCTCAGCGGGGGCCGCCGCAGGCTGCAGCCCCCGAGGTACCCGCTGTGGCGGCGGCGGCCGGTTGTGGGGCAGCCCCGGCGGCGGCCGCAGCCCCTCCGAGGTGCACTTGGCCAGGTAGAGCAGCACGGCCGCGAAGAGCGAGAGCGCGCCCAGGCCCAGGGCCGTCTTGTGGCGACACAGCAGCCGCCGCAGCAGCTTCATGGCGSCCGCGCCTCGACGAGGCCTCCAGGCCGGCCCGGCCTCCCCTCAGGCCTCGAGGTTTAGGCGGGAAGCGCGAGAGCGCCGCCCCTGCCGCTACGGCTGCCACGAGGGGACAAGCTTCCTGCGGGAAGGCCTCACCGCGCTCCGCGTTGCCTCTTCATGGCTCCCGTGCCGGCCTCCCGCCGCGGCCTAGGCGCCCTCCATGCTCGCCTCCCTCCGGCGCCGACTCCGCGCCCGCCGCGCCGCTCTCCGCCGGCCCCCCGTGGGGGAGGGCGCGGGGAGGGGCGGCTGCGCCTGGCGCCACCTCACCGCTTACGGCGGCCGCCATCTTGCAGCAGGGCACGTGAGGCRGCGGCCATTTTGGTTCCTGGCAAGGGAAGCATGAGTAAGTACCGCTTCACCCCAGTCCTTTTTTGATATTTATTTGTTCGTTTTTGTGTTTGCTTGTTTGCCGTGAGCRGCACGATTATTAGCAGCCGCGCTTTGTCTTCGTGGGCCCGCGGCAGCCGTACAGTCCTCCGCCCGACAAATGGCGGAAGCGGCGGCTGAGGGCAAAGCGCGGCGCCTCTCCGCCCGCCTCTAAGATGGCGGCCGCCCGCCCCCACGGGCGTGTGAGGCGGCGGCTGCGTCTCGGTCGCCGCCTCGTCCTCTCCCCTCCCTTCCCTCCTGGGCCGGTTCCTCCCGGCCGCCCCGCTGACGTTTTTCCGCCGTGCCGCGGCCCCACGGAGCGAGGCCGGGCCGGGCCGGGCATGAGGAGCCGCCGCGGGCCGCACAGGTAGCGCCTCGGCGGGGCCGGGGCTCCCGCTGCGCGGGGCTTGCGGGGCCTCCTCGGATCATTCGCGCTTCCAGATTAGTGTTTTGTTGGGTTTTMCCTCCCCCTCGCCGTGGTTCTTTTGCGCACCTGGACATCCCATTCAGCTCATGCAAGAGTTGTCCCCAGGAGTGTCTCTCCTGTGTGTTTCCAGCGTTTATGTGGTGGTGGCTTTAATCATATTTCCCTCAGGAGGGGGTTTCAGGGGCATTTCCCACCAGTTTGGTTCTCAGCCTTTGGGTGCCCTTTGCTCTGTATTTGCCTCTCTGTGGGTCCCTGAGGTTTGCAAGCCGCCAGCTCAGCTCATGCTGCGGCTGAAGAGGGTTTTCAGAGCAGATCTAGGCCATTAAAATAAGTATTTCATCTCCCAGAGACATAGCAGAGGTTGCAATTCCATTGCCTGGTAGCTGACACAAAATTATTGCAATACGTGTGTTGAGATTCTCCTTTAGGAGATGTTTYAGTAGCAACATAAATGTTCTAGAGTGTGCTTATATTTTTTTCCTTTATTTCCTTTTTAGATTTTTCTACTCCACTCCCAATAACTTAATTGACCAATAATTGGAACGAGAGGAGAAAAAAAAAAATGATGTCAAGACAGGCCTTTCTCTGCAGCTTGGGATCTCTGTATTTATCCCTTCTGTTTGTATTTCTTCTAATGGACGTCTATGCAAGGCCTGCAAACAACTCCGCCCTCAAGGAGAAGGCGGTTGAGGCTAAGGACGAGAACGAGATCTTGCCTCCCGATCACCTGAATGGGGTCAAAATGGAAATGGATGGGCACCTTAACAAAGAATTTCACCAGGAAGTTTTTCTAGGRAAAGAGATAGAAGAGTTTGAAGAAGATTCGGAGCCCAGGAAGAACAGGAAGAAGCTCATGGTCATCTTTTCAAAGTAAGTTATCCACGTTACCAAGGAAGTAGGAGCATCCTGCTTCTCTGCTCCTCGGAATAGGATTTGTAAAGTGTTTTATAATATCCAAAAATGAGGTTAGGGAAGGCACGGAGGGGTACATCATAGTTAATGCACTGTATTCCCATCCCTAAGGTGCAARCGTGCCTATATATGTACTCCATACGCCCTGTTCTCATGAGTGCGGTGCTAGGAAGGGTTTGCATGGGCTGATAATCTCTCTAAGCAGCTGGTTGCAGGTCATTAAATAGAATGGTAATAAGAACCCCAAATTAGTGTGTTCTTTTTATTCTTTCAGGCACTAGATGGCAGAATTGGCTTCATTTGTATTTTTGCCATTGACGGTTTTGTCAGAACGACCTAGATGGTATCGGTGCTCTTAGTGCTGATCGTCACCTGGGGTGCATCTACCTGAGAAAACATGAGAAAGCTTAAAAAAAGCTTTTTATCCTGCAAATATTTCACTAACAGAGTACAAAATACCCATGGCAACACAGACTTTTTAGTCTGCTMCTGAATAAAGCAAATTGGCAAACCCAGAGTGCCTCTTCCATTCAGAACAAGTCCGTTACGAATATCCACTTTAGTGACAGGGTGTATGGTGTATGCAAATGCAAATATTAAGAAAGCTTTCAGTTTCTTTATTGGATATGTTTACAGGAAATGTGCAGCTGTTGTTTAGTAATTTGTCATTCACAAATTGCAGGCTCCATTCACTTCTACCGAGGTGTTATGAGAGAGGTTTCGTTAGGAAGCCTAAACRTTCGAGTCAGCTTCACTCAGATACTCCTTTAAAGTTCCATTCCCTGAGATGATTATCTTAGTTTTCCAGAAGTACATTTTGGGGAATTTGGTGCCATTCCAGACTTTCCCTTGAAGGGTGAGCAAAGGGAGAAATATGATGGATTTCTACAAAAAGGTGTATGAAAAAGTATATCGTAGGCTCCCACGTGCTGTGGAAATATTTTCTTTAAAGTCAGAAATAAAATTGCATGTTATGGTTTTAGTTGGTGAAACCTGAGTTTCTAGMGCGTGCCTATGTGATATAGAGGATTCAATTCCAAGCAGAAGTTATCATCTAATAGATTACTAAGCATTTACTATATTCTCAGTCAAAATGGTCTAAATTAGACTGAGCTCTATAGAAAATTCCTCTGCGTTATGGTAGAGTTTGGCCTGTGTAGGAGGTCGATGGAAAGGAAGGAGGTGGAAGGTTGTAGAAAATAATGGAGCGCATTTATGACGACTGATTTTACTAAATAAATGACATTGAGTACTAAAATCAGATTTTGGTGAGCCTCACTTTTAGAGGGACCATTATCTTAATTACATTATCTAATCTCATAAATGAAATTACTCTTCTTCTGTGCTTGGATTTAGCAGCTCTGTTCAGTAATGTAATGTATGGTGTGTTTGTGGTGATGGTGTTACCTTTGTGAGTTTGAAAGCTGAACACCCTGCTTCTAAGATTTGCATTTTGCTGATCTTTTCAGCAACTTAGAGGCAGCCCCCTTGTTTCAACTTTTTTTTTTCAACTTGTGGATGAAACATAAAAAYCTTGTGCATGAGGCTACATATATCTCCCTGATGATCATTCATCAGTCACAGCCTTAAATGGAACTATTAGCTATTATCACATGCAGAGATTGATAAATAGGATCTTCCCCTTCTGTAAAATTCCTGAGTGCATCCTTTCCAAGGCAGAACTCATTCTCACAAAGTCTGATTAGGTGGATGTTGACATTTGGTGATGCTTGTAAAGAGAGTTGTCTTGCAGTGTAGCAGCTGTGACTCTGTTCAGACTGCACTTAGGGAGTGGTTTTGACAAGATCTATATCTCTCTTCCCTATTCCCTCTTTACTAATTTCAAGCCTGCCCTGCAGAATCTGTTACAGTTTTCCTTCCTCCTGATAATCCTGCTCTCCCTGATGGGAAGATGTTGGTTATGACATGCTGTAAAATCATTTTTCTGTCCCCTTACTTGCTAGCCTTGGTATGGGACCATGTATCATTTTTCATGCATTTGTAGATATTTCCTTCACAAAAGCTGAGGGGCTATTTATGGGCACTAGAATGATTTCAGCTCACATCATAGAGCAGGTACCTGCTAATTCACAAAAGTCTGAGTCATTGAAGACTTCTTGTGAACTGTGGTTACAGGAAAAAAGCTCTACTTTCATTAGCTAGAGGAGTAATCTCCTGAATCAAATTTCAAGATAAATGTGATGCTTGTTGCCTGCTGGTTATCATGTGGTTTACATGTAAAATGCAGATTGGAAGTAATAAGTTTGATGGCTTTGATCTAAAGAATTTAAATGTTGAACAGAAAACACTTTACTGTCTCTTCTTGCYTTTTAACAGGCCCTATTCTGTGTCAAAACCCACATTTGTTCACAGRCTAAATGCAAGGTGTACGAGTGGAAAACCTGCCACAACAACTGTTCTTGTGTGCTAATTACAGAAAAGCTGCTGATACTGAGTATTTGTCRTCATACATGCAAAGCTATGATATTTAAAAATCTTGATACTGCTGTACCTAATACAACTAAATTATTTATAAGATTAGATGCTTGGGTCTTTTTTGACTTAGGCTGCTTGTCTGCTGTTCTTACACAGAGTGGATATAAATAATGATAAAAAGATCAGTGCTAAGGAGATGCAGCGCTGGATCATGGAGAAGACAGATGAGCACTTCCAGGAAGCTGTGGAAGAGAATAAAATGCACTTCAAAGCAGTAGACCCTGATGGTGATGGTAAGATGAAGAATCCATCAGTCTCTTCATGAYGTCTCAAGTCGGTTGCTAGTGGGCAAACTAATTGGCTTCTCTTTGGAGGTTCTGTGATAAATCCTGCTCCCTTTGGGCTGCTTGTAACCCTTCGGATCTCAGCAACTGAGATCCATACGGAAAATAACAGAGCAAAGAATTATGTGTTCCAGTCAACATTGTAGTCCTGTGTATTGGCTGCTGTGTTTGTTCCCTTGTAGACACAGGAAATCTTAAGATCTCTAGGGATGGGAGGGTGAGGACCATGAAAATACAGTAGATTATTTTCACAAGACTGGTTTGTTCTAAGGAGACTTGAAGTGAATCAGGGGGCAGTTATCTTGCTGTGCAGAARAATTAGTGTGATGGCTACAGTGCTGAACTCATTGAGAAATAAGGCCAAAAGTTAAGTGTTTTAAAATGCTATGTAATGTTTGAGRTATGGCGCTCTCTTACAGGTCATGTGTCCTGGGATGAATATAAAGTTAAATTCTTGGCAAGTAAGGGCTTTAATGAAAAAGAAATTGTAGAGAAGATSAGAAACAATGAAGAGCTAAAAATTGATGAAGAAAGTAAGTACACATTACTTCCCTAAAATCTAAATGTCAAAACTGTTCTTATTTTRAGAAGAATGTCTTGGCTGCTGTTCAGCACCGAACAAGTCATAAAATCCTAAATTTCTCTAGAACTCATGTCTGTCCTTCTAAACACCCTTCATTACAAGTGTTTACCACTGAAAGTTGCTTATTTCTTACTGCACATTCCAGTACTTTTAATTTTTTTTATGTATAAGAGTGTGCTGAATGAATCAGACTTGGCATCTATGGCCTACTGGCTGGGGGTGTTAGGTTCCTTGTTGCTTCAAGTGAAAAGGAGGTGGCTACACACGATTCCTCTCCTAAAACTGAGGAGCGTATATAGTTACCAAAGCGTGTTGTGTTTAAGTAGATGTGTGCTTAAGCATTGCAAAGCATAYTAGAAATTAATAGCAGAAGTTTGTCCAGCAGTTGTTTCGTGCATGTAAAAAGTTCTCTGAGAAAGAGACTTTTTAGGTTAGCAAGATTCATCATTTCTTCCTTACCACTTCTGAAACTTTCATTGAATCTTGGCTTGTTCTAAACATGGTAACTCTTCAAGGAGTAACTTTTTTTTTCCCGCCTGCTCTCTGAAAGTATTTAAATTTACTGTTAAGTAAAACATTGAGCCCTAGTCTTTCCTTGCAGGAATTAGTCATTTAAAAGTGAGTTATGTTATATTTTCCATTTATCAAAAAGCAACTAGAATGCAAATCGGCCTTTGAATTTCATGGCAGGGAAAATACCTGTGCAGCATTTCTATGGCTCTGCGGTTAGCTACAGTTTACAGGAATGCTCATCAGATAAAAGATTTGCTGAATAAGGGAAGTGTGTACGCCACCAATTTTCTACCTACTTGACGAGCATTGTTTGGGAAAATCAAATGAGCTTTCTACCACTTCCTGAGGATGATGAGCAAAACTTATTTTTCGAACTTCAGTGCGATGTAAAAGTCCTTTGCTGCTGTTATGTGAAAAAATAAAACTCTGTATATACTTTCTCAGACATATGGTCTGAGTCTTAGGCAAAAGTTGCTGCTGACTTAGAAGAAATATCTTTTAATTGTAAATGTCAGTTCAAAGCTATAGATACCACCAATTGTTGCTTTGTTCTCTTATAGCTCCTCAAATCACACAGGGTCTGCTCAAGTTAGATTACTTAAAAATAAAATTATTTATTTTTTAATCCAAAAGAGCTCTTGATCTGACACCTGCCTGGTGCCTCACAGCATTTACAGCACTTCTGAAATGCTTCAGGTTTTTATTTGCTCGTACATTTAGGGGATAGCAGGGTGCACCACAGACTGTCTTTTTCCAGTGTGTCATTTAGAAAATGCCCACACTTAAAAAACCAACTTTCTGCAGGTATCTCCTTCCTGTTTGGTTATGCTCAAGACCTCTAGGTGTGTGTAATGTTCATGCTGTGCGGTTGTAGTTTGTGTGTGGTTCTCTCTCTTCAAATCTGTGGCATATGCTTAGCGGAAACTCTAGTTCAAATAACTTTTTTTTCAATTGAGTTTAGGAAAAATTCTCCTAAAGCGCTTAYCAGCGTGATGTGAAATGAAATAAGAGAAGCAGAAATGTAAAGAGATTTCTGGCATGTCTGTATGTGTGCAGCGTATGCTCCTTGAAGCAAAAGTATTTTCCTTCATTAAATTATAGTGATAATTAAAACACTTGCAGGGCTTAGGTCTGAAATCAGCTTGCTTTCTGATACATAGTAGATAATTAGCTAGAGAAGAGGAATGAGTACTTGTAACCTTAAGCAAAGAGAAAGCTAAATGCATTTCTTGGCACTGAAGTTTGCTTCTTTTCTAAAGTTACTCTCTTAAATCTCTAATTCCAAAAAAATGAAAATTTCATCTAGAAATGCTGACTGATGTTTCTGAGACTAAGAACATAATTTGTCTCTGGGAGATATTTGAATTCTCAGCCTTCGACATGGTAAAGAGGGAGGAGCAGGATCGCTTTCCTCATACCAAACTGTACTGCTCTAGCTGTTCCCTCTCTTCAATTAGAAGCCTTGTATTAAGCCGTTATCCATGAGATATATACATGATTATTTTAAAAACTAGATGCATTTTTAAATTTAATATTYTTATGTTTAATTTACATTTGTAGTTTTGTGGTGAGGGTGAAGCTGCTAACTGAAATTGCAGTATGGTGGGAAAAAAAMCAACCGTTGTACTTTACAAGAGTGTAGCATGCATAATTCTATCATCTCTTTGTGGTAGATCGCTATCATTTTGTTAACTATTTTCAAATCATTTGTGTTTGTACGTACCGTAAAGCAGCTGTGCCACAACTGGTTCTGGTTTAGATAATGTATTAAGAATGCAAGGTTGGAGTAATAAAATGAGGCMGGGTAATGCTAGAGAGATAAAACGTGCCCCTTTGATCATACTTGGAACTGCSGTGTTGAAGATCAATATTTTATGACCTGTAGTAGACTTAAAAAGTGGAATACTMCTACTAAGAGTAGAATAAACTTTTGTAATGCACAAAGCACTAAAAAAGAAAAGGTGCTTCGCAGATCAGAAGCACCTTCCTAGATCTATGAGTAGTTACATTAGAAGTTAGGCCTAGGAGTTTGCAAGCATCTAAGTACTTGAACTTTGTACTGCACAACACTGAATTAGTCATAGTTACTACCTAAAGCGGCTATTTTTTAGCTCCTTTTACAATACTTTCCACTTCCTGTACTGATTTTTTTTTTTTGATGCAGGTGGAGCTAAATCTTTATTTTTGTCTCTTGACCTCGGCTCCCAGGTTTTTCTAGCATGTCACCTCTTAGCTATTCAAGCTAAATCCACTTTRTTTCCCTGCATCTCCTACCTCCCACTCCCTGTTAAACTGTAATATGACTTAAAGGTACCTGTGAACCGAACAGTTGAATAACCAATCTTTATATTTTAAAACAATAAATAGTTTTAAAATAATGGTTTAAATCTTGCTTACTTTTTTTAGCACAGGAAGTTTTGGATAATCTGAAGGATCGGTGGTACCAAGCTGACAACCCACCTCCTGATCTGTTGTTGAATGAAGAAGAATTCTTGTCCTTTCTKCATCCCGAGCATAGTAGAGGAATGCTTAAGTTTATGGTGAAGGAGATCATCCGAGACCTGGGTATGCCATTTTAAAACAGGTTTTCTTGAGAGTTATTTACTTACAGCAGTTTTATTGGATGCAAACTTCAGCAAAATGGGTAAGGAAAATACCAATTAGTGCAGATGCTGATATTACTTCGACTTTTCTGTGGTTAGGTTAATAAAAATGAAATAAGTTAATATAAACGTTATTAGATTAATAAAAATGAAGTGTGCCCAGGGATACCTTAAGCACAYGATGAGCAAACAGGGCTTATTTATTATATTGACTGCATTGTTTTTTAGCTTTTTAAAACACTAGGTGAGTTATAATGCAGAGAGTTTTCTGCTACCCGCATAGATATAAGTGCTAATTATTCTTCCTTGCTAGAGTCAGGATTGAGGACTGCTGAGAGCAGGCAGACTCTATCAGTGGYATCTTTGACGTGAAGGAATTTCTTACTTTTTCCATGAACTTGAAGCCACCGCTTTTCAACTCGGTTACCCTGTGCTCCTGTCGTAGATCAAGATGGTGATAAGAAGCTCACGCTTTCAGAGTTCATTTCGTTACCTGTTGGCACTGTAGAGAACCAGCAAGCTCAAGATATTGATGAYGATTGGGTAAAAGACAGAAAGAAGGAATTTGAGGAGGTTATTGATGCTAACCATGATGGTATTGTCACAATGGAAGAGCTGGAGGTAAGACTCCCTCAACTATGTATTTCAAGGGTTTTTTTTAAATAATAGATGGTTTACTAATACAGAATTAAGACTACGTTAAGAAAATTTCAAGTGCAGAAATATTTGAATTAACAATACTATTCATAGCAATGCTCTTTGATTTTCTTGTCATAGACACTGTTAGATGTCTATGCATTGGATACAAAGGGCATAAAAGAAAGTCACAAAATCCATTGGGTCTTCAAATTAATGGGGCARTGAGTCATAATTTTGGTTGCAGAGGAAGTCATTGATAATCTGTACRTTCATGAAAAATAGAAAGAAAACAGCATAAACAGAACAGCAGAAAATAGCCTAGAAGAAAGCAGACATGTCTTTCAGAGTGTGTGTTAATTTTAGGACAAATGTAATTCTCAAGTGTGGGTACTAGTTTGTAGCTTTTGGAGACTTCTGTTGGTGGAAGTAAGGCTTTTTCTAGTAAACTTGTCTATGGAAGAGTCTACCAACCAACACGTTTTTTGTGGTCTTATGGTTGTAGCAGTTGGGTGGCAAGTGGAAGAGGCTTGTGGCTCATTTCTAGCCCTCTTTTCTGAGTGCTTTGACTAGTGGCATTCAGATTGTAGCATAAGCAGTGTGAAAGGATAAGCTGTAAGGAACTGGTCCTTTACYTGAGAAAAGATGAGTGTAATTTTTAAGTTCCTAGCCTTATTAGTATGCACCTATAAGGGATCAGAAGTGTTAATTAATATATGCTTGTCAACTCTTATATTCAGACRTAGACAAAATATTAATAGCATTTTCATTGGGAATTTTATCCCTAAAATACCTGATTTTTTTCAAAAAAAGGGTGTGTTTATATACATAATGTTCAGGTGTTGTTCTAATAGTAATGTTTTGTAAAATACCTTTTACWGAGTTTTATATGAAGAAAATGAAAGTAAAAATAATCTCTAATTCTTCGGTATCATGAACTAAAATGTACRGTTTGAAAAACTTGAAATTATTTTGAGTTACATGATGGAAATATTTCATTTCAAAGACTTTTGCCTCTGTAAATCTGTTTGCCGGGTAGTTKAAAATGGGATTGCGTTTCTGCTCTGTGGAAATGGGTATTTAGTGAGTGAAAATGATTGTCTCTCGTTTTAGGAATATATGGACCCCATGAATGAGTACAATGCCCTAAATGAAGCCAAGCAAATGATCGCAGTAGCAGACGAAAATCAAAACCATCACTTAGAGCTGGAGGAGATCCTSAAATACAGTGAATACTTCACTGGCAGCAAACTTATGGACTATGCACGTAACGTGCATGAAGAGTTCTGACCACGCTCRCTTCTTCGGAGCTCTGAAGCACCTTCTCACTCTCCCAAAAGGACCCACCAAAACAAAAAAAGAAAGTTACCTTGCTGCTATCTGTGTTGTATGCATACAGTGTGTTGTCCTAGACTAAAAGCTCCGTCCATATAAATAAAGAACCTACAGCTCTATTGCCTGCAATACAAAGAGACGCGGAGGCAGGGGGGAGTCTAAAAATAGTAATGCAGATTCTGGATTGCATCAGCTCACCCTATTTTGTACAGTTAATCCGGCTGAATTTTCAGCTGCTTTTGGCTAATCATATTTGGTAAAGGCGTCTTAAATATTTAATTTTTTTTTTTTGTTACCTGCATAGCTGCTGATCCATGGAAATCCTAAATAATATTAAAAGATACTGGCTTTCTTAAAGGGATTGTTGTTCAAATCCACGTGTTCCGATGTCATGGGAAAATCCATCAGTAGACTGATTAAAAAGCTTCTGTTTTGCTCAGCAAAAGATCACTTTGAATTTTGGGTACAACGTATATCCACTTTAATATTTCTTAGTAAAAAAAAAAAAAAAACCCAACAACAGTAAATTGTTTCAGGATGCTGCCCTCTGGGGCAGCCCTCTGGGCTGTTTTTGCTATATGTGGTTTCTGTAGTCATGTCACTTTTTTTTTTTCCGCAATTCTACTACCAGTATGTGGAGTCAGCACATGTTCTTGGGGTTGTAAGTACCAGGTATCAATGAGTTTTTCAGCTGATGTCGTTGCATTTGTCTGTAGAGTTCAGTTCTTCCTGGACTTTAGAGATGTGAAACCTGTCGTGCTGGCTCGTTTGAAGGCATCGGCTCCAATGCTACTCTCCTGTAGTTGGTTTCCAGTAACTGTTGTTAGAAATCTTTAAGACTTGAAAGAGATGATAGCCATATTGCTGTTATTCATTCGTTTACAATAATCTGATTTATCCTCCAGTGTTTTTCTCAATATATCTCAATTTAGCCCTATACTGTTGAAGAGCTAATGTACCGGTCTCCCTCTGTATCACTGAACTACCTTTGGAAACTGGGGGAAGGAACTTGCTTTAAAAATTACAGAGAACTTCTTTTACATATGAGCTAAAAGGAAAACTAGTTTTACAATGGGACTGTTCTTTTGTTTACCTCTGTACTGTGGTTGTGGAAGACTAGGACTGTTTAGGTCTAAAAAAGCCTGACATTAATTCTTAAATAGAACACTAAGGGGGGGATCCATCTTCTGGGGTTATGATTTCTGCCTAAATTCACCGTTGGGCCTGGTGGAGTTGCTTGTTTCTCTGCACGTTAGTGATGCTGATGGGCTCACGAATGCTAAGGCTGCAGGTGATCCTGGCTTTGCTTTTGCATCACCCCTGCCGCAGCACGGAGGAAGCTTTCTGATGGGTCTGAAAAGCATCTCGCAGCACAAGGGTCATATCCACTATGGGCTAAAATAGGAAAAGAATTTGGATTAGGTTTCCGTCTTTACTGTAAAAAGCTTTTTTTTTTTTTTCTGAAAGATTGCCTGAAAATCCAAGATACTATATTTGATTAAATTTATTCTCTTAATGTAAATATGATTTTTTTTTTTGCTTGTGTGTTTTTGGTTTCTGTTGTTGTTGTTAAATGGCTTGTATCCTATCCAAGGGGACCTTATCGAGGTGCTTCACACCCCGTAGCTTTTGCCATGGGTGAGGAAAAAATCAAGACCGCCGATGAGCTCGCCGAGATGAGAAATGTCACATKAACAATGGTGGTTTAATGCAGCAATAAAAGTCACAGGTTTACTGTTACCCTGAGACCAATTGGAAAGAATTTGTCTGTAYTTTGCCTTAAGGCTGTGTGGGCTGCCTTTCATTTTACCTAAGGCTCCCYGTTTGTGAAGATTTTCATGTGCTAGAGAAACCTGAAGCATCTCCTGCCGCTTCCTAGGGGCGAGCTGGGCACTTGAGCTTTAGGCAGAGCCTTTTGCCCTATGCCAGGGCTRGTGTGCGCCGTTCGTTTTACGACTAGCAATGGAAATCTTTTGCTAATTCGGTGAGTTATCTCTCTGCCTCTGAATGTTGAAGTTTGAGCTGCAAAAAGTGCGCTTTCTGRGGAGGGAGGAACCGGTGGGCGTGGAGCGCACGCTGGGAACTTCCCAGCACCTCGCATATGAGCCCGCCGTGCTCACCTGCGCCCTGGAGTCGGGTCCTCCTAGATTTTTGCCCCTCGCAGGCTTTTCTTGGGGCTCTAGGGCACCGTTATGCTTGGGCAGATGTTAATGGTGAGGTTTTACTCATGGTTTTATGCTGTTTTGTTCTTGCTGCTAGCGGTGACTGTTGCCCAGAGCCTGGGATTGAAATGTAAAGAGCACGAGTATCCCTTTGGCGAAAAATGCTGCAAAGACTGCGCTCCCGGTGAGTAAATCTCGCTGAATCTTCGTTGGGCTTCTTAGTTGTAATATCTATCAATTAGCAACCCCCAGGTGCTGTCAAATAGCTAAACGGTTGAAAATAGCATCCTGATGTATGAAATGTAGCAGGGGGGAAAAAAGCATTTGAGCATCTCCTRTCCTTCTAGTTGTTTCTTTAACGTGGGGAATTTTGGAAGTCTTTGCTGAGAGAGTTAATACTCCTAATGTCAGTAATGTATAATGTCAGTAATGTCTTAATGTCAGTAATTAATACTCTTAATGTCTTCCTTTCCTTAACGTATTGTACTTTTATTGGGGGAGTATCAACTGAGTGTAGATACTTATGTTTATTATCCTTTCACCTATTTAATAAAATGCCACCCAGAAATACTGCAAAATAATAGAAACTTTCAGGTAATGAAGTCTGTTAAAGATTTAAAAGCTTGCTTTTATATCAAGGTTTGTATTGGCYAAGACTTTTTCTAAGCAAAAATGTAACATCCTATAAAAAATTAAAATTGAAAACTATAAATGTTCAACATGCATTACTTTTTTTTTTCCCCAATGATCTGGGGGAAAATGCTTTTTCTCATTATAAAAATGACCTGGTGGTGCAGGCTGAGCACAACTAACAGATGCTGCTGCTGGTGAAGGGGCAAGAACCTTTGGTACAGTCAGTACTGACCTAAAAGAAGGGTAGATGTTTCTCTCTAGTCAGAGGTTAGATCGTGTCTGTAAATGCCAATTTTTCTTTTTTYCCAAGGTAATTTCTATTATAGTTAAACCTACTCCACAAAATGCATGTGTTGACTGTAGTAGAAGATAGTAGCATTTTCCAAAGGGCTGATGCAATGGAGAGGTCTAAGACTTGAGGCAGTTCATCGTGTGTTCCCCAAAGTGCTGAAGCCTGGTGATCCTCTGYCTCCAGAAGTGTTTTGTTCCATGTTACTCTGAAAGAACAGCCTTTTTTACACTGATTTCAAACCTGCTGCTGTTGGGAATGCAAATTAATTTGCATTGTGGTCACAAAAAAAATCTTTCTTTTGATGCCGATAGCACCCAAAATACAGAGAAAACGAGTGAGAAAGAAACTTGATGTTCRTGGTTTGCTTCCAGGCCATGAAAATGAAAAATAACAAAAAAGGGCTCTGGCAATAAGGGCATATTTGAACACTGCTGTCAAYGTCTGGCCATTCAAACTGTGTATAGTTCCTGCTGGGCTTGTGCCATATGGGCAGAAGTGAAAATTTCWTTTTTGGTGCTGGTTGTTGTTTTTGCTTCTCTACTTTTGCTGCAAACCCAGATAAGCCAGTTTAAAGGGTGATTTGGAGAAGTAATCTTGGAAAGTACCAGGAAAACCCTTTGGGGCATTGCCTCAATGCTCAACAAGCTATTAGACCCCTGCTAGTCTTGTTAACTGATTAATTTACAGTGATTTTTAGAGGACAAAGTTTGGGGGGCTTCTAGCTCTCAGTCCGCTGAACATTTTTMGCCAGGTTTTGAATGGAAGTGTGACTTTAATGTATGGGAATGAAGAGGATTTTATTTTTTTTTAAAAAAACCTTTCTGCTTAACCTTTATTTTAGGTGAGTGGATGACAAAACGTTGCACAGCAACGACAGAAACAGCTTGTGCTCCCTGCAAAGAGGAGTTCTTTAGTGCTGAGCACAACCACAACTTCTGCAGGAGCTGCACAGTCTGCGACACCAGTAAGTCCTCTAGGTAGTGGGTATGTGAGCTGCATAGAGCAGATCATTCTCTGTAAGCTTTATCTTCGCTTGCTCCTCCAAAGCTGGCAGCACAAAGCACCTCTGGTTCGCCTGGAAAGATCCAATCCAAAGACTTCCTGGGTTCTCATTGCAGTAACCCACATCTCCTGGTCACTACTAATGCCAGACCCTTGAAAGGGCTCGTTAAACTGCTTGAAATTGGGTGTTCCAATAATAGCAGCTAAACTTGGCACGCAGTGGAGAGGCGGTGAGTAGTGAGACGTGTTCTCTGTTCCGTTGTCCCTAGCGAAGTGGAGCAGGGAGGTGAAGAAGTGTGAGAAGACCTCGGACAGGGTCTGCGCCTGCGTGGCGGGCTACGTGCCGCTCAACAGGAACGCACGGAGGTTTGGTAAGCCTAGTCGGAATGGGATGGGTCGGAAACTGTTTTCTTCTTTCACTTACATCTCCWAGCAAATATTAACTACAGGGTGGTTGTGCAGCTGCCGCTCTGCAATATCCGAGCTATTGGAGATATTGATGCTCTTCTCCGTAATTAATATCGCTAATTAGACACCAGGAAAGCTAGCCAGTTGCGTTCTAAAAAGAAGCATTGAGCATGCTGTCTTACTCCTGAGCTGTTGTAGGCTGGTTTCTTAAGATAATCTGGGTGGTGCTAGGTCTGTTCTGCTAGTTAGTCTATCAGTACAGGTTGTTAGTGCAAGTACTGTTTAACTGTCGTGTAATGATGTTGCCAACTCAGGTTTAATTCCTTCTTTTTCAGCATGCTCACCATGCCCTGTGGGGTTTTATTCCCCAGGGGGCAATGAAAGCTGTCGGCCCTGGACCAAGTAAGTATCACAGACTCGAACACACTCAGTGCAGTGTTTTTCCAGCCATGCTGGAAGCTGCTGCATAGAATAAACTGGCAATAGATGCAGTGACATCCTGATTGACTGGAGCCTTTATCCTGGTTTGGGGCGTCTCTCTGCCTTCTGCCCCTTCCCTGTCAGCATTGTAATGGTATTTCCAGCCTTTCCTAAAGCTCSGGATGTGTTTCTCTAGCAAAAGGCTCCCTTGTTAAATGCAGCTGTGCTCCAAGGTTGCAGTGTGCACGGGCACGAACAGAAATACATAACTGGAGCACTTTGGCTTTTTAACACTGATAACTTTGGTATCAGACAATTACTTGTTCTTTRGGGTACTTGTAGAATCCAAAAAGGGTGAAGCTTGAGTATGTTGTGAAGAAAGTCACAATGTTCCCTTATTGTTATACGCAGATCGCTTACAAAAACTGCATTGAAACATTAGAAAAACTCCACTAATTTACTTTACCTCTCTAGCTGTAGCCTTCTTGGAAAAGAGACGTTTCGTGCGGGGACGAGAACAGAGGATGCCGTTTGCAGCAGCGAGGGGACCCCACCAGCTACCTCTCAGAGCGTGACGCCTGCCTTGCAGCTTTCCACCACCCAGCACAGGAGTAAGATGTTAACTGCAATGCTCTCCCCATCCAACCCCAGCGTGGTCCCTTTTGTCGTTTGCCCGGATAAGAACACAGAGACTCACTGGGGTAAGGASAGGGAATGACCGAGGCGTAGTCTGCTCGTAGTTAACCTGGGCTGGTCACAAATGGTCGTTGTAGYTGATTTCCTGAGAAATGGGACAGCGCTCTTGCTCAGAAGCAGGAGCTGCTCTTTTTGTGCAGGCTTTGTGAGCCATGTGCAGCTTCCAGACCTCTGGGTGCCCTCCTTGGGGGCTGAGGCTCCTAGGCTGTGGGATTCAGGGGTGCTCACTGTTGAAATTGTTCTAATCTCCCTCTTTTGAAGACAAAGTGCTGAAAACTTCAACTAGAATGATGGTTCTCTTCTAATGGATCCTTTTTCTGCCTTTTTTTTTCCTCTTCTTTTTTAGGTTCTTTATCACTTATCCTTATTTGTCTGGTACTGCTCGTGGTGTCTGGAATGTCCATCCTCCTGTTGATTATCCAAGCAGCCAAGAAAGAGACCAAGAGGAGGCCTTGTAGGAACAACCAGCAGGGTGAGTTGCTTGTTAGGGCAAGACCTTACAGAGAAGAGAATAACTGGGGCTCGCTAGTTGAGCTTAAGTAATTATTTCCATTAAAATGAAATTGCCTAACTGCATAGCGCGGTGGTTCATGTTGATGTTCAGTTCTCTCTTTGCTCCTGATGCTCTGGAGGTGTCAGTATCTTGCCTTATGGAGCACAAGTTGCCCTATTAAAGCGTGGGAAGATTGAATTTATAGTGTGCTCTCTAGGGGAGCAGTGGTAAAATATCCATTTCTTAAACTTGGTGTTTCCCAACCTTCACTGGAAGGACAAGCMCTGATTCAAGGCTCTTGTATGTCCTAGGCACCCCGGCATCCTTTTTGTCCTTCTTTGCCTATTCTGGACACGTTTTTTCCCCCCTGTCTTTCAGAAGGGCCGAGCGTTCGCCTTCCTATCCAGGAAGARCAAATCGACTCCAATTCCAGCCTCATCAAGAACTGACTCCACGTTGCATTAGTGTTTCCTGCCTTCCTGAGCCCGTCGGTTGTAACGAGTAACGCGACGGAGCCTTCYCTGGCTCTGTCTGTTGGGTGTGTGCAACTGCTTAGGTGTGTTTCTGCTCCTGTGAGTCTCCTTGATGAACCCTTAGGCATCAAGACCCATGGGAGCTGCTGTTGTGGTGTGAATCGTGCGGTTCTTTCTCTCTCCGACGCGTCCTGTGCCCCAAGTGTATGAGCCCCTCTGGATGACTTCAACCAACGCCGGTTACAGTGATAAACAATTKTCTCTAGATTGAAGAAATTGTTTACAAAGCTGTAAGAACTAATTATTGGGCAGATGGATGTGGGAGAAGGAGGAGCTACCTTGTAACAGAGTTTGGTCCTTCTCCTACCATCCTAGGCTGTCGAGGAGGAATTGTCCCTTCTTTTGGGATGGCCATCTCCAGTATTTCAGTCTAATTTCCCTACCTTTAGGTTAGAGTCACCTCCCCTGACCTTAGCTTGGCTTCCTTTGAGCTTTTCAGCTTTCTTCCTTCACARTCAAGGTGAGTTGCACGTGGTGGCGGTGCCTACAGAGACACAGTTGCTTTAGCCACCTAATAGCTGGTGCTGACACCGCYGCTTCTGCCTTTTCTGACTTCGGACAAAGTTACTCTTGGGAAAACGTCTTGTTAATGTGCTGAGTAGTGTCCCTATAGTCTGGCCAGGGAATGGAATGGCTCACTTGGAGGTAATGCTGTGGATGGAGGGAATTCACGAGCAGGTTTGGATCCGAGCAGTACCCTGGGTTTGGGCAAAACATTCATGCATACTTGGTCATTTAGAGCCTTTCTGCAGATGAATGAYTTTGCAATGGTGTGAAACTATTCAAAAAAGAAGGAATTACATGCGAGTTCTCCTTAGACAAGAGGTAGGCTCTTAAAACAACACAGTACTGACCCTAGAGTCTTGAGGGTTGCAAAGATTTGCAGAGATCTTCTAACAAGAGGTGGASACCCAACCTACACTGACAACGATTCATCTGGATGTTCAACCCCTGTGTGCAGTCAGGGAAACGTGCCCATAAAACTCAAGTATTCTTGGTCTGGTCTGCGTGCATTTAAAATACACCTGGATACGAGCCTGCGTGCTCTGTGGAAGGCGGGTTTGGACTTCTGAAACATTTCAACAACTCAATTAGTTTGCAATTTGAGAGAGYGTTGAAAGTTTAGGTAGCGGTTTTCAAACATCTAAAATGAAAGGCCCCTGACATCTTATTGCACGTCGCTTTTGATGTAATTTYGGGTACCTCAGTGTAAAAAATTGCAGAGGCAAAGTTAATTATTCCGTAGTTCAGAAATGTTTTTCACTTTTAATATAATTCCTTGGTAGATAACTCGGCAGAGATTTGTATATTTTCTATTCACATTACCAAAGCATATGTGAGAATATACCACAGGAAATGTGTTCAAGAATACACCTGGTGTCCAGAAACATGTTTTTAAACATAGTTTGTTATATGTTATACATATGGTGTACTTAAGAGTGGTTTTCTATGTTGAAGTGCGTATACAATGTATATAAACCTTTGTATTATATACAACGTATAATAGTGACTTTTAAATAAATTGTGACAATAGATGCCCGTGTATGACTGGAGCATGGGAGCAAGGCAGGAGGGTTATTCCAGTGTCATTCACTCTGGTGGGGTGGCCACAGGGGATGGACAGTGACTTTTTCATGAGGTTTCTGTGCTGGGGCCATTGAAACCCCTTTGAGAAATGACTCCCATGGTCATGCAGTGTCCTGGGCTGAGCCCTTGGACCTGGGCTGCTCTCCTGAGTCTACCAAGTGAAGGAATTCGTTAGTGCTAATTGGGATACGGGCGCTTCTTTTTCAATGCAGTCTTGCCTGAGCTGTGCCACAACCATTGYGGGATGGGGGATATGGCCCCGGTGACTGTGAGAGTGGCTCTGGAAGGTGCCCTGTTGCCTAAAAGCATCATTCTCCTAAATAAACGGAGTGACGAAGGTTGCAACGAAGGCTGCAAGTTAAATGCGTCTCAACCACCCCCGTAGGGGCCTCATTCAGCAAGTCGTGCAAAACTGGCTGCTTGAGCATCCTTAAAAACAGCATCTAAGCCTAGCAAAGAGCTCTCTGATTTTGATCTTCTAAGTAAGAATAGGCCCATACGCATGCACATGTTGTGCACTTTGTGATGCTTTTTTTTTAAGGTATTGGCCATAAATCTGTTCTCTCTATCTTCTTATTTCATCTTTTTCACTTCTACGAATGTGTGACGAGTTTCTGCAGCTGTGCCTGCCCTCGCCCCCCTTTTATCTCCTGCTCTTCCTCGTCACATCCTCCGGCGCCTTCGGAGTGACTCAGGTTTGCCGCGAGAAGACCTCGCAAAGGTCACATCTGATGGAGGCGCTGCCAGGTGCCGGGGAGGCGGCGCGGGGCCCGGCGGCGGCACGGCCTCGCCGGGGGTTTCACGGCCGTCTGGGTCGGTTTCCCTCCGTGAAATGTCACCGCCGCCGGGGATTACCTCCGGGGACGGCGGCACCGGGCTCACGGAGCGCTCACCCGGGGCTGGATTCGTGCCCTGGTGAGGCTGGGCCGCAGGATGGGAAGGGGGAAGGATTTCCCTGCCCGTGGCACCTGCACGTGGTCCCCCGTGAACCCCTTGGGTGCTGTTGGGCTTCCGAAGCCGTGGTTTATCTTATTACTGCAGTAATGCTGCCGGCGTGCCGAGAGAGGGCAGGCATTAGACAGGCTCCGCACGCACCCCGAGCCAMCAACTCCGGGTCTTATCAGCCCCAAGTGCTCCCGATCTCCAGCCCGCTCCCAAGGCGGATAGCGGAAAATGACATTTACCTATTTCACCCTCCAGTTTCATGCTGCAGCCCAGCTCATGCTCCTCAGCCCCTTCCACCCCACTGCTGGCATAGGGCGACGGGACGTTTTGCTGCATTCCCCTAAGGAGGTCGATGTCCCCGTGTCCCTCACAGGGGCATGCTCGGTGTGTGTTTGCTGCGGCACCGTTGTGCACCTCAACTGGGAATGGGAATAACGCCCTTGGCAGGTGGGATAGTGAAGATATCTGGGACTAGCCTGACCAAAAGTTGGATTCTGAGATCATAGGCAAGTTGTGATAACTGTGCCTTAACTCTTTGGATAGCAATGGAGTTTCYTACAGCGAGACAAAAAACGTCTTCTGAGATGAAGCTTGCATGGTAATGTACATACTTCAGCCCAGCATTTTTCAATAGTCATTCAAGAATCGCATAGGCTTCATGTGAACAAACCTCCCTGTGAGAACTTGCATGGCTTGCTCTGGTCACTCGTTATGGGTAATCAGCGAAATGTCACTGGCGGGAAACCAAACCCTCTCCCTGGCCTGTGATGGATGACATAAAGTCCAAGCAGCGTCAGCGAAGCCGCCAAATTTGCAAGAATTAACTGCATTGAGAGATGTAGAGAAGTGATTGTGCGGTTGGCTGCTTTTTCTTTTGCATCCATCCCTAGACGCAGAGCACTCTGGAAGCTCTTCTGGATCCGTAGGAGGTACGAAATCCAASGGCACCAACGCCCCTGAGCTGCAGGGGGTGACGGAGAAGGGGGTCGCCGGATGAAATGCCACCGCTCGGAGCCAGGTGAGCTGAGCTTCAGAAACCCCCAAAGATTTTGCTGCGGGCGAAGGGCCAGGTTTTCTCCAAAAGGTCACTGCTGACTGTAGAGGTTTAGCCCTGGCGTGCACAGCTATTATTTGTGATCTGACTGTACACGTTCCATCATCTGGCATGACTGTAACGCTTGAACAAGAATGAAAACATGTGCAGAGCAGCTCAGAAAGCACCAGCCAAAAACGRCAAGGGGAAGAAGTGGTTAATTCTAGATGTGATAAGCACCTACCCGCCAGCACCCTCGTTATGGGAACAGATATGCCRAGGGTTTGCTGGGGCTCCGTGTGCCCCTTCCCAGCTGTCTCCACGGCACCTTTGGAGATCCTTGCCCTGTTTTGGGGGTTCGTGATGCTGAGCAAGAAGTTTAAGGTCCCCTTTGGGATTTAAGCAGTGCTAACGGGGTTGCTCTGTGTACACGCTCATCCACCTCCTTCCCATCCCTCTGCTCAAGGGTTGTGCTTTTCGAATGGGGTTGGGAAAGGAGCCCTGGCATGGGCTAGGGGACCTGGGAACTGTGGAGAGGAACCGTCTTTGGGCTGACCAGCAGCAGAACGTGTGCACCTTGGCCTCCTAAGGGTGTCTATGACCATAACCACACGTATGAGCACGACCGCCGATGCCTGCTTGGTTTGGATAGCAGCTCTTGAGAGAAAGATTTTCTCCAGCACCTTTCTGAGCGCAAGAATCCTCGCAGCGTATGCCTGGGAAACTAGAAGGGAGTTCTGCGTCTCCAACGTGTGCGATTGTCTCCCGCCCAGGCRGGAAACATGGGTAGAGAGGATGGATTGATGGGTAGATAGGAGTGCATGGATTGACCTGTGATTTGATATCTATAAAAGAGTCTTCAGGAGAACGTGTAGATGCCCCTTGAAGGAGGAGGATTAGTGTAAGGCTGGGAAGTTGGTCCCGGTTGCCTTGGCTGTGCATTTAACTAACGAAGTWACACGGAGGGTATCCAGTGCTGCAGACATGGAGTTTTCCACAAACGGTCGCATCTCTTCATGCCTCTGAGTCTCCCCTGCCTTGACCTATGTGTCATCGCGTGCAGCGTGGAAAAGAGTCTACTAATAGTTGCCTCTGCATCATAACTCATCTGGCCAGTAGAGAAGGAGGAAAGTGAGAAAAGGCCAAGGGGAAAAGCAGAGATAGGAATGTGCATGTGGTTCTAGGCAAGACAAGGGATTTTGGAGCTGAGACCCAGGAGCAGGAGACAACAAGTCTTATGTCTACGTCTGTGTGAAATTTTGCCCCTTGTTACCTCTATTTTTGTAGCACAGAGAGCAGAGGAGCAGTACGTGCCCTTAGCCCACTGCCATTTCCAGTTTTGGTACCAGCATTGGTCTTGTAGCTTGGGTAGAGGCAATATTATTTTTCTTGGCTTTATGGCATCTCTATGGAGTTACATCAGCCCTGGAAAATAAATCAGGAGTTGCATAATGCGGAGTGGAAGGGGGCTGAACAGCACGATCGGAATCAGAATGAGAAAAACTGGGTRAATAGGCTTATTTTACATTGCACAGTGGATAGTTAAGTCCTTGAGGGCTCCCAAGTTCACCAGGAACTACAAGTCCAAATGAACTAGTCTGGGTTAGCTGGAGTTCACAGCCACAGGTCGTTTGCATTCACGTTCGAGTCCCCTTTGAAAACGAAGTTTCGTGACGCTACGTTTTGCTCCTGACCTGCTGCTGCTCTCAGCGGAGTCACCTGTACGTGCCTCCTCATGCCCCGTTTTTTCTAAGCATTTGATAAAATCTTCTCCCCACCCCTAAAGCAGCAGCAGCAGCAACAGGAAGCGTGTGACCGCCGCTACAAAAGCTCGGAGCCTCCTGCGGTGCCGGGGCAAGAGGGCTTTCCAAGGGGGAAGTCTCGTTGGAGGCCCCTGCTTGGTGCTTTGGGGCTTGCGCGTCTCGAGACATGACGGAGGAGGCCGGGGAGGTCGGCGGGCTCAAGACCCACGCCTGCCTGCTGCTCGTGGTGTGTCTATGGCCGTCGGTAGAGCAAGCCCTGGCAACACCGAGCCCGGGCCGTGAAGCGATGCCCGTCGGTGGGGAGGACAAGAAATGCTGCCTCAAGTGGCCCCCGGATCCCGGTAAGGGATTGAAACGTCTTTGATTGTTTTTCTGTGTTGTCAGGGTTAATCTGTGCTGATCGCAGGAGATGAAGAAGGGGAATGGGGTGTGTGTAAATGTCTGTGTATTTTGAGGAGCTGTAAATGTAGGACAACACTGCAGGGCTTGTCTCCTGCACTGAAAGGTGCCTTAGCTCTAAGCCCCAGAATGGACCCATGCTTGGGATTTTTTGTGTGGTTCTTGTTATCCGGTTATGAGCAGGGGAACAGGGTTTCTGAGGGCTGGCCTTGCCCACAAGGGCCAAAAAAACTTCATTTGAGGGAATGAGCAGATGAAGAGCAGTGGAATTCCTCTCCCATAACCCATCCATTAGATCCTGGTTGAGTGGGCCTTAACCAGTGGCCTCCACAAGCATGGGAGGGTTTTTGTTCAGAAGCTACGTCTATCACGTTCCCATKGACAAATGAAGTGAAGGAGCTGGTGGTGATCATGGAGAAAGCTGGAGGCTGAGTCAGCTTTGTAGGATGGGCTTTGGGAGCAGGCCCRGGATGCACGACATGGAGAGCAGCGTACGTAGATGGAAGAAGGGACCTCTTGTCTCTGCTTGGGTCTCTGAATTGTGTGATCCCCATCTTGCCCCTGTCACCAATGCTAAAATAGACCGAGCGATTCCTCCCTTCCCGTTATCACCTGCCAGTGATGGTGGGGGAACCTCTACCTACTGAGACAGTCATTCCACACGGGGTGAGGAAGTCTTTGCTCGGTGGGACCAGCTCCAGAAGGAGATCTGCAGCTGATGCAAGGAGAGAAACACCCTCAAACCTCTCCTCTTTGGCTGCCAGGTTCCATTAAGTTTTGAAGGTCACTAATAGAAGGTCACTGAAGGCTGGTGATGATCACAGGAAGACGTGGGCACTTTCCCACCAGCTCTGTACGTTCCTTTACCAAATACACTTTGCTTGATGTTGGCTGCTCACTGTGGGTTGTCTAAGGGCACTGTTGAGCTAGCCAGTATTTCCCTACGAATTTCTTTCCTTTAAGGTCACAAGATATTTTTGGCTGAACAGCAAACTGGTCTCCAAGTGACAGATGAACTACCTGACTTTTTTCCTACGACATCAGTAGCTATGATCAATCCTTCGCTTCCAAGACCTCGGGAGCCTCTTAGTGTTAATATAGTTGGAGTTCGAGCAAGGTTCATAATTGAATTCTCCTAGCAAATGAGGCTTGGAAAGAGAGCGGTTTTGTGGCTTGGATTTCAGCACAATTCTGGTAACAGAGCTTAGGAAGCAACTCTTGCTGTCAGGAGAGGCACAGGGAGGGTGCTCTAGCTTCAGTAGCCAGGCGTCATTTGGGTGCCTGTCACAAGACCAGGGCTGGCCCTAACTGAGAAAAGCCCTTTTGGTGTCCTGAGAGCTGGCTTGATGCCCAATGCCCTCTTGGGCCACCTCACCTCGTGGCACGGGTAGAGCTTTGGTAGAGCCACCCTCACCTCYTCCTCTTCCTCTCGACAGAAGGCGGCCGCCAATGCGTAGACGCGGAGGACRAGGACTGCAAGAGCCATCCGAGACGGAGCTGCGCCGATAGCACCTGTAGCTACTGCCTGGAGCTGCCTGACTGTGCCGAGGGAGAGCAGCTGGTCAGGCTTGGTAACTGCCATAGGAACGGTTCTTCAGGGTGCACTTCGGTGGAGGGGGCTCCGTTCACTGCCTTCGGGAAGGCTTCTGATGCGAAGGACAGCGAAGGCACACCCTGGCTTTGGCATGTGGAGGCTTCTCTTCCCAATTTTTGAGGCTTTTCCCTTCGTAAAAGGGCTGTTCTTTCTTTTGGGCTTGCTTTTCTTCCGTACTACTGTTAACCTAGTCTTTTAGTGACAGATCTACTGCTTTTGGTGGCCCTTTGGTGGCCCTTAAGTCTCCACCTTCTGCCGATGGTTCTGTACCATTGTCATTCTGCAGATTGTTCTGTACCTTTGTCATGAGGGGCCAACTCAACCCGAAACAACGTATAACGACCCAAGAAAAGTTTATATATTTATTCAGGAAGCAGATTCCAAATTCAGAAAGAGTGTAGAGGGAACTCATCATATTCTTGCCTTGTAGTATTGCTGTTTCTCCATTCCGTAAGGGCACTGACCTCCAATAATTCATATTCATGTTCTCTTTCCTTACAGGCACTATGGACTTCACATTCAAGTGCGAACCATGCAAGAGAGGGACCTATTCTAATGTTAAGAATAGCTGCTGCCGTAGCTGGACTGAGTATGTATTCAGCAATATTTTATTGAAATATGCACGATAAAATTCTCAAATGATTAGTATTTAAACTGAAAAAAACTCCCCTAAATTAGCGAACATCGGTTGATTAAATTTAATTCAGCAGTATATAATGTTTATTTCAACTTTGGCTTGATGCATAATGGGTCTCAAAACAAAGCCCTGTTGTGTTTCAACCCGCTTTCAGGTGCATTGCAAACCGATGTGAAATTATTCCTGACATGGATATCACTTGAAACAAAGAGGCTGAGAAAAGTGCCCCTAAACCCTTTGTGATCTGGTGTCCTCTTGTTGGGGACCATTTTATCCATAATTTGGCTTATGTAAAAGGAAAAGAAGGAAACAAGTTGTGGAAATAAAGGAGGAAAGGAAGAAAGGAAGTCAAGGGAAGGGTGTGAGAGGAAGGAATGATCTAAATGTGACTCTTCTTCTTCTTTTAGCTGTGAAAGCTCTGGACTTCTAACAGTCAAGCCAGGCAACAGGACACACAATGCTGTATGTGGTTTCCCTGTTAAAGATTTGATGGAAGGTACCTCTTCACCCTCGCTTGTTTGTCTAAATCTCTCCTTTTTCTCTACATTTCTTCAGCTGGAAACATGGGATAGTGTCATCCAGAGTTCACTGTCACGAATATTTGCTTCGGGAATTACTGTTAYGCTTCTTGCACTATTAGCAGATGTATAATCATTGACCAAGACAAGAWTACACCATCAAATCATTGCCAGAAATAGTGGGTGAAAGGCCCAGCAATTGTCCTTGAATGGAGCACACTTTGTTGGCAAATTATCCAAGTTTTCCATGCTAGTTTTCCAAGTTTGCTGCTTTGCTAGATTTCCTCAGGAAAAAGTAACTTAGCCACCCAATTCCTATAGAGGTGTTGGCCGAAATTTTCTCCTGGCTAATGATTTTCCACAGATAGGGAATCTCTCCAAACTTACTTGGAAACCCTGCACGTCCTTAAACAAAAGTCTGGGCAAATACCGTTATTAAATACGTTTGATTGCAGTTCTTAACACAAACGAGTCCTTGCACACCACGATCCTGGCCGTTCTCACCGCGGTGGCTGCGTTGGTGCTCGTCCAGCTCACCCTCTTCTTGCACTTCTGCCTGTGGTCAACGAGGAGAGGGAAGCACCACGTGGTCGCCGGTAAGCGCGTTGCTGGAGAGGGGCYGTCCCCCTCCATCCAGACCCGGAATGGAGTCAATCTCCTCTGTACTTTGGGGTTGGTTGCTTGGTTTTCCCCCGTGCAATGCCCGCCTCYGTTTTGCTTCTTGCTCAGATGACTTGCTAAAGGGAAGGGGCAGCTCGCTGGCATCTCCGAAGGCTTCTTGGACGTGCTCTTGTGTTSCTGTTTGTTTGCACTACAGGTCAGGAATATAACCTCCCCAGGCTGTCGCCCGGCTCGCACCATAAGGASGACACGTACAGCTGCCAGTTCCCAGAGGAAGAGCACGGATACAAAACCCTCGAAGAAAAACCTTGCTATTTTTACCCCCAGAGCCTGCAGTGAGAACRGGGTGAATCGCGACGTGCTGCACGGAGGGAGAACTGGACGCGGGTTTTCCAAAAGGAAGGAGGAGGAGACAGGGGCTGAGAGCATAAAGCATCCCTTGTATACAGAGCAGCAAGGAATGGGGCTTTGGGGGCTTTTACTTAGTTTCTTCTCAGCAAACCTACCCATTAGAGGAAGAGCAGACTCAGGGTAGCAGTTCAGTGTCGTTATTGCAAAGTTCCTGCTTTTTCCATGGATGATTTGCAGCTTGGTTTGTCAGCAGGGACCGTCGCTCTGAKGTTGCCCTTAGCATCTCCCGCACAAGCCTCAGTGGCACTTCCAGGAGCCCAGGGCCCTACCACCCATCACTGCAATGCTGCAGAAGGTATGGCAGGACCCTCACAGCCTTCGCAGGGAAAGCCCATTGGACTGAATAGGATAACTGGATCTAAAGCACAAGGCTGGATCTGCCTCGTAAGTGGTTGCGCTGTTGGGATTCAATACGCTCGGGAGTGTAAATAACTTTTCATCAAAGCTGTTCTTACTACTTCCGTACTGGCTGTATTTATTCTGCGTGCTGTGCGGACCGTGTTCTTTACCAGCTGCGTTTTACAACAAGACTTTTGTACTGTGACCTTTCGTGAAGGCAAAATAAACTTGGGATTTCAATTATGTACCTTTAGGGAAAGGTCCGTGCCGGAAGGATCTTACTTTGCATTATCCCAGTTCAGTTTTCCTTGCCCRGTTTCCCTTCTCCTGCAGAACCGTGGCTGTTCCAGCAACCTACCCTCACCCCCGTTGCCATTTAGACCACTCCGCTTGAGCCTTTTCTCCTTTTTAAGCGAGCGGCTGAATTTTTTTCTTGCTGCTGCTCTTCAGCTGCCCAGCATCAAAATAGCAGGAAACTGTGGCTGGTGTTATTTTCCGTTGCTGAGAATGGCAGAGAAACGGCACTATTTTGGGGCAGAAAAYTTTACCAAAAGTTCCTTTTTTGAGGGATGAAAGATTCACGTATCTAATGGAAGTCTCTTTGTCGGAGAATTGGGTGAAGTGTGCAAGCCCTTGTGGGCTGGTGGATAGCTGACAGTTCTGCCAATTAATATTGAAACAYGTTGATCAAGGCCGTATTATTCATGGGAAATTTGCACCGTGGCCTCTTGGGTTTCTATATGCCTACCTTGAAGGGCCGCTCTGCTTCCGAGTTACCTTCCCGCCTGACYTGGGCCTGTTATTGATGGGAAAAGCAACCGGTTTCCTGTCCCAAAGCTCAGATTTAGTGGGAAAACCCCCAAGGGTGAATCACTTAAACCTTGGAGATTTTTGCTCTATTTCGTGTCAAAGGATTTGCAAGTTCTCAGCAGGGAGCTCCTAAACAGGCAATCTTTACGCTTCACTTTCCACTCCAAACCAACTACCATGTGGAGTCCCGTCCTTTCTGCAACACCTGAATCAAACTGCGGCTCAACTTTCAGCTCAAATCTGAGAGTTTCTGGGATTTTCAAGCTCTGATTTAACTTGTATATGCTTAAAAGTTTTCTTTTTTTTTCCCCTTAGTAACATCCAATGAAATGCCTAGAGCAATATGKTTTTTTTTCTTGAATCCTTTTTCAAAAGATAAAATACAACATCCTTAGATTTTTTTTTTGGCATTTACTGCCAAAATTGCAACTTTTTAGGGAGAAATGCATTCTGTTCCAGCAGTCTCGCAGCCGGTGACACTCGGCCCTTGTTTGGTTAGGACTTATCCAGCACTTGTGTTTAATCCCCTTTCTGAGGAGCCCCGTGAGTTGATCTAATTGCAAAACAAGTTCTGAGGCAGCCGGTGCCCTCAAACCCACCCAGGAGGTCAGGATACGGATGTGGGGCCCATGCAAAGTCGCCTGCTCACCGTGAGCTGATGCACAGCTGGACTTCTCTTAACGTGAGAAATTCTTTAGGACAATTCATGAAAAACATGCGGAAAAAGTCCCCGTTAGGCTGGAAAACACATTTTTGTCGCCCTCCTCCCTTCTCTCTGACACGAGCTGCTTATGGGTGGGAGGGAGTCTCCAGGGTGGGCAGTTGTTGTCTTAGGAGCCAACTGATTTAACACCCTAGTTTTAAGAGTGCTTGAGGCGTCAGGGTCACCACGCGTGACACCAGTGGGAGATTTAAGGGACTACAAGTGCAGTTCTTAGAACCCGACCTCGTTCGGTGGTGCCCGGGGCTCCTTCATTTCTTCCTGGAAAGAGAGAAACCGCTGCCAGAATTGAAAATTAAGAATTAAAACAAAAACCCTCACCCAGGGAGGCTGGATTGCGCTGGGTCTGGTTATTCCCAATTAAGAACTGTACCTGCAGCTTTCAGAGAAAGAGATTGGCTCCCCAGAGCTTTATTTGTGAACCAGCACGGTCACCCGAATCAGTCCAGAATGTCCTTAAAYGCAAATGTTGCTTCTACACACAGCTCGGGTTCAGGCTAAAGTGTTTTATTCATAGTATTTACACAGTGTTTCTGACAAGAATCAGATAATAAATATACTAGGATTGGGCAAAACTCGAGGTCAGAATCGCAAGATCCTGCATCCAATGCAGCAGCCCGTTCAGCACGTCTGGCCATGGGAATAGTTGCTCCGTCCTTACTTTCTAGCAAGGGACTCACTCTTGCAGCTCTCCCCCTGCGTGCTGGTGACGTATCCGACACACCTTCCRTATCGTCGCTCCAAGCCAATGACCTACTTTGGATATCGCCGGGATTTCTTAGGGATCACGGGTGGTGGAGGAAGAGCGGGAGTATCTAGGCTTGTCTCCACCTGGAACATATTTTTGACACAATGAGGATATTCACTCTGTCAAGAACTTTATACACCAGGTAAACAGAGCCCCGCTCAACTAAAGAAGAGCCATGTTGGTTGATAAATACACAGAGCCCTGCCTAAGGAAGTTCCCTGTGGAAAAGGAGAAGACAAGTTGGGAGGCACATGCATTTGAGATGAATCTATGCGTCTTGAGATTATTTCTGCATACTGATACCTTCTGTAGGTAGAAGAGGCATTTTTCATAATCCTCAGTGGTAGAACARATGACCAGGATTGGTTCCGTTAGGCTTCCTGCAGGATATAAGGGAAGAGCTTGGAGGTAGGAGCACATACGTTAGCAGCCTATAGCAAGGAAAGTCGCAGGCTAACGCCTTGTGCAAGACTAATCCCCTCTCCTGGGGCCACCCTCTGGACCTCTTGCCTCCCCTTCTAACCTGAGGAATGCTCAGATTTCCCATGGAAAGAAAAGAGAGGTAACAGGGACTGGCTTGACTGTTGAGCCAAGGAGGGAAGCGCATTGGAGCCTGGCACCCACCAACACGAGACCCTAAAGAGCATCTCTTCGGTTGCTCCAAATGTAGCTGGAAATGTTATCTGGAGCAAAGAGCCAGATTTATATATATAAGTGATCGGTTGTACGTGTTTGTGTAGGTTACGGGTACAACTGATCCCATTTGCTGGAAGACGACTTCCKAAGATAACCCATCCTGACGCAATCCGAGCGCTCGGCTCCTCCCTGCTCTCACCTCACTTGTCTTACCTGTAATTTCAAACTGCAGCCCTCCCAGCACAGCTGGTTTCGTCTTTGCCTGGATTCCAGTTATGGGGAGTTTTCCCTTCAAAAAAGTAAGGAGAAGCAATGCTGTTGCATTTTCCTTGGACTTCTTCCTGTCCTTAACAYTCAGATATTTTTCATCTCCCGCAGCGGCTCGCAAGATCCAGCTCCTCTCAGCTCTTTGCTGCTGCTTCGCCCGTTTTCTCCACCCCTCTCTTACCTCGTATGTGACCGCAGTCCTCTCCTCATCCACAGAGAGGAAGAGCAGATCTTCTGGGAACAGGGCCAGGAGTCTTTCCTCGGGCTCCTGCGGAACGGAGGCGGACGGTACAACTTAGGGGCTGGAAAACCCATCACCGAGTCTTCTGCTGACTAGATCAGGCACATTTTGCAAGGAAATGATTAAGAAATACTCTGTGAGGCGGGAAAGGGATGGGCTAGATGCCCACGTGAGGTCCCTTATGGCCCCGCGTCCTCCGAGCGCGGTTGTTTGAGGGCGTTGGCAGAAGGGATTAGTTTTGCCCCGTTAACGCACGCCCTACGTTACCCCAGCGCCGCCACTGGCAACTTGCACCATCGCCARGTACTGCATCCTCCCCAGGTGCTGCAGAGGTTTTCCTTCCCACTTCAGAATGGTGCTGCAGGACAAGTGCCTCATCAGCTCCCTTTTCTTCCAGCGCTCATCGCATGGCACCTTTGTTGTTGTTGTTGGAGACAGACCAAAAGGAGACAAAACCAGAGGTGTGATGCACTCCGGTGTTCTTTAAAGCACAAATAGCCCGGTGGGGGGGTTTCAACATCAGTGTAATCCTGCCATCTTGTGGGATGCTGCAGTATGTTTGATAAGAATTTGTGTAACTGGGTCCAGCACGTACAGAAGTCTCTTAGATTGGTAAGTGGGAGGAAACCTGATTTCTTTGACTGTGTAATTTCAAGAGGCTCCTTAAGCTACAGCCCAGCAAAATGACCAAAATGATCAAAAAYGGTCCTTAAGTTTCCTAAAATCTCTCATGTGCATAGGGCAGCAGTTGTGACTTTTGAGTGATAAACCRCAGTGTGCAGCAGATGGACTTGCCTTAACCTGGAATGAAGCTCCAGCATCCCCACGTAAGGCTAATGTTTGATTCTAGCCTGACCGCAGCCATCCTTGGAAAACCTTATCCCATTGCAACGCCCTTTCCTGCTCTCATCCCATCTTCCATAGGTCTGCTCTAGGCTGCCTTACCAGAAAAGAGATGATGCTGCTGGGGCTGGCGGGGCACTCGGCGTTCGCCTTCTCAATCCCGTGCYGGAGGTGTTGAACCCACATGTCCAAATCCGCCGAATTCTGGCAGCAGACSAGCCTGGATTCGATCATGGACCCTGGGCAAGGAAACACCCAGGGCTCGGGGCTGAGGAAGGGCATCTGCGATGCAAAACGCCTTTRTGCATGCATTAGTGGGGCAGTTTGTCCCAATCACCGTTTGCCTCCTGGTTTAAGTAGATAATTAGAAAAAAAAGGAGACCATATAACTTATATTGCCTTGTGTGTGAGGAATTGCAGTTAACTCTAAWGCAGGTTTAAGGCCGTGCAGCAGTTGCATCCACCTGTAGGACCTGGGATTCCAAATTCCTTCCATCGACCTGTGTCTTATTCACTACTCGGTTGCAGCTGCTCGAGACCAGGCTGGAAAGCCTTGGCTGAGCCGGGAGAGGAGGCAAATCCCTTCTTCCCTGGGTATCCCCATGGCYGCTGAGCCCTCCTCATCTTCCACACACACAGGGTGGCCCTTGAGGACCCGTGCAYGGGAATCACTGCCTTACGCCTATGAAAACCCCTTCCAGACGCTGCAGATCACACTTACCTGCAATTTCAAACGTGTTGCCGATTGCACTCACTACCTTTCTCATGCGCATCCCAGCAAGAGGAAGGAGACCCTGGGGTGGTGGGGAATTGTGTTAGGAAGCAGTTGGCACGAGTAACTTCTCTGAGCCCTACTGCAAAACGCAAAGAGATATACAGGAGATAGGAGCGTGAATACAGTCGATAGATACTACAGGATATTCATGTTTTACCTCATAAACAAATGACTTCTTTGCGTGATCCACTGAGAGGATCAGCAAGTGGAAGGAGAAGAGCACAACGTAGCACTGGCACATCTCCTGTTGGAACAAGGTCAGTCATATCTGTCTGCCAAAACATGTTAAAAATCAAAAATACAAGGAATATTAATCTCTCTCAGGAGGTCTTCTGAACCCTCTTCAATCAGGATCAGTCATAACAGTRAGTACTAACGTGCTGCCCAAAACTCTTGGAGATGGTTGGAATGAAGAGATACCTCAACAAAAAGGTGATTTCCTCCCCTACTTGGGAACCAATGAAAACGTGCTGGTTGATCAGACAAGCCATCATGAAATCTATTCAGCTCGTGCTGAAAAGAGCTGAACGTCTTGGTGTTAGCTCTTGAAAACAAAGGTCAGGACAAGGCTATGGCCGTAGGATGTGGCCTTAATCGAGCCCTGGGATCTGACCGTGGTTTTGACTTACGTCAAGTCCAAATCTCCCCCAGCTTTTTTACCTCACTAGAGTTCAAGGAACTTTCCAGAGGTGGAAACCTCCCTTGCTTACGTGGTTGTAGGGCAAGAACCATTACCTCCATGCGGTAACTCCTCAGCAAAACTAGAGAGGAGCAAAGGATGTCTCCAAGAGAGTGGATGTTTACTCCTTCCCAGCCACTGATGGGCTGTGTGGTCAGTAAGGCCACCAGTTCCTCCTGGGTTCTTCCCCACAGTGCTCCTGCCTGGAAGGAGGAAAACACCACCCAATGCAACGGGGTACGGTATTAGAATAATGTGGTGATGGGGGAGATAAAGAGGCCTGTGGTCTTCACCTGGGCTCTGCTTACGAACCTCAGCCCCTGCTCATACTCACGTCTGGTGTCTCTGTTAGGATCGCGGGGTCCTTAGGATGGAGGAAGCCTTCGCTCTGGCCTTCTGAAACGGACCACTTTCTGAAACCAAAGAGAATATGGGAAGGTGTTTAGAGAGAAATACTGCCATGTGTTGTTACACAAACAAGAAATTCGTGCTCGTGCAGAAGGCTAATTTCTGGAATTCTGGCATAAAGTTTGTGTGTTTTACAACACTTTTTCAGAAAAAAATGGCATGCAAACCCTCATGAGCATGAACCGAGGCTGCAGACGGAAGCATCTAACATTTGGTGTCATTGCAAATTTTGGCTAGAAAAAGGGAAGGAGCAGGTTTTCCTTTAAAGGAGTCATAGCCGGAAAACCACCACGGCCGCGGCGGGTCCAGCCGCAAGCCCGAGAAAGCCCCGCTGGGTCTGGGGACGCTCGGGGGCTCTCGCCCGCTCCCGCAAGCGCTGCCTACCTGCGCCCGCCTCGAGCAGCTCCCGCCTCCAGGAGCTCCACCTGGTCCGGGCCCGTCCCTGCAGAKCCGGCCTGCCTCAGCCCGCAGCATCCCATGATCCGCCGCTATTCCCGCTCCYGCGGGAACCTGCTCCCCGCAGCCGCGGGGATCGCGGGAAGGTGCTCGAGGAACAGCCGGCGAAAGCAGGGCAAGGGAAGGAAGCGCACGCGTCCCCTTCCACTTTCTGCTCGTTTATACTCTCCGTGCGCTAAAAGCGGCAGAATTCGAGCATTTCCTGTCGGTTTTAGGCTCCCTCCCCCTCCGCCAGGTCCCGCGGGCGTCACTGCTTCCTGCAGAGATGATGGTTCGATGCAGGACGTRGGTGCTGCTGCTCGGCTGTCGCCTCAAGCGAACGGGAAACCCAAGAGCCTCCATGGAGTCCTGGAGTCAACGTGCAAGCGGTTGGGCACCTAACGGGCGACGGACTCGCATGTGCAACCGGGTGCATCCTAGGAACGATGGGCAGAACCAGAGGATCAACCCCGTCCAACCCGGTCATTGCAACTTCTCTTCCTCTCTCTCTGTGTAAGGATTTTAGCTATAAAGTTGGGCTAATTTGTGTTGTACCTGTCAGAGTGAGGTTGTTCTTAAAAGGGATGGGTTTTAACACGGTAATGGATGTCTAAAGTTCTGTAAATTCCCTTTAAATTGTCTGGTTTATTAAAATACCATTTTCTGAGTACTAACAGAGGTCRTAACTAATTTTCCAAGTGAATCCGATTCTCGTTCTTCTCTATTAGGTGCAAACCACCAGCACACGCGCAGYGCCTAAAACCCCCTTTTTCGCTTTTATTTTCTCGTGCAATCCGGACTCGTGAACGCCCTGGCCCGCCGTGCCCGCTCGGAGCCTTGTCCCTCCTCGCTGCCGAGCCGCGCGTGCGGGATAGCCGGGATGCTTCCTTGGCACCGCTCGCTCCGCAGGACGCCAGCCTTTCCTCCGGGACGTGGAAGCTTCTTGGAAGGGCTCTCCGGTGCYTTGGCAGGGCTCTGCCCGAGGCAGCTGGGGCTGCTCGCGTAGGGCCTCAGGTACCTGCCCATGCAGGGGGAGCTCCTGAGCTTCACCGGTTTCTGCCCCGGGGCTGCAGCGTCTTCCTTGTAGAGAAGCACGAAACGGCCAAGCGCCTCTAAAGGCAAAAGGCTCTGGCCCTTGAGGCGCTTGTTGAAAATCTCAAGAACCAGGTCTGGAAAAGAGGGCAGAGTTAGGAGAAGGTCCAAGCGCCCCGGCACCAAACTACACCCGAGCTCTCATGGGCACGTACAGGGCAGCCGGTGCATGAGCACGGGGAGGGCAGAGGGGAAGTGGTTTCCAAGCTGCCATCTGTGCCCTGTGCGGCCTGCTAAGGCTTTTTATTTTYATTTTAAAGGGCAATTTTACTCCCCCCGTTGCCTACACTCGCTTCACCTGCGTCAACTCCACTGGGGGGACGTTTCAAGGAATCTCRAGCAGGAAGCACACCGTGAGGCTGCGGGCGAGGTTGTAAAGGGTATGAACGACGCCCTCAAAACAAACACGGCAGCGCACGTATAATAACCGTGTCTACATTGTAGTCATGGCAAGGCATGGAGGGTCATGGTCGCGTGGTGGCGGCCATGCTTTGCCCACTGACCAAGGCTCTCGCCGACCACGGCGGGGATGATGTCTCGCAGGACGCTGCAGTTGGTGTGCAAGGCCGGGTTGGCGTTCATCTCCAGCAGCCAGATCTAGGGAAGACGGTCACAAACGTGGAGCCAGGGCCCGGCCACCTCCGAGTCACGGCGACGGGTGGTACCGGGGCTCCGTGAGTACCTTGAGAAGGTGGGAGTACTAAAAACGCCCCCTCAAAACCCCATCGTGTCTGTGCGGGACTGGCGGAATTACACCAAAGCTGGCACTTTGGTAACAAYAGTAATTAAATCCAACCCATATCCGCACCAAAAAATCCCCAAACCGGAGCTCTTCTGAGGCTTTCTGACACTCTCAAGAACGCGTTAAGCCCGGGGAGCTCGTTGCAGTGGTTAACACCTCGAGCGAGCGGATGGGGAACGAGCTCGCCGTGCGTTACGGACGGAGAGGGCAAGATGCCCCAACAGGAGCTGCAGCATCCGCCCACGCAGGACTGGGAGGACACTCCGGAGCAGGTGGATTGCTTCGAGGGCAAGGAGAAGACGGGCCCTATGCTAAATGAATGCCTAAACTCACGCCYCGCTCTCTCGCAGAGGTTCCAGCTGACTCCTCCTGTGCCTGTTTTGAGTTTTCTAAGCTTCTCGTTTCTCAGCCTAGAAATCCTCCTCATCCTGACCAATAACATTTGCAAAGAAACATGTTTTGTCTCCCTSTCCGTACCCAACGCACACGGGAGGCGAGAGGCTCTAAATGCWGCGTTTTCACCCAAGCCGAGCTCCCGCTTTTAACCAGCCGAGGAGGGATGGCCACAACAGAGGGGTATCGGATCTCCCATTCTACTCAAGGTTTACACAGCCCAGGCCGTGCATGCCAACAYTGCAAAGCACAACCGCTGCTGAAACGTGAGAAGCGGCCACTTTCTGCGTCCTTGCCATTTACCCTGCCTTGTCATCGCCTTCCCGGACAAAGGAGTCCATTGTCCGGGTGCCTTGCCCTGCGCCGCGCGCATTATTCCCATTCTTTTCCCGAGGTCTGCCGTTCCCACTGCCCTGCGCTGCAATAGCTTTGAATTCCTTTCTGCTTTAGCAACAGCAGGATCGGCCAGATGGCTTTCGGCCGTGGTGAGGCCAGGTGGGTTTGAGGAGCTGCGGTGCGATCGCAGCATGGATTATCTCCTTTCTCCCGCCTTTCCTTGTCTGCTTTCATGCGCTCGTTATGAGGGGACCTGTGGTTTAAGCACACGTTATGCACCCGGYGAGGCTGCCGAGGGCTAAACCTAGAGCAAACGCAGGTTCTGGTGCTGGCACCTGGATCAACAACGACGGGTGCTTCGTTAGGGCAGCGGGGCCGGTTCTTTGCCGCGCTGGTGGATACTCATGCACATCAGCTTAGTCCTTGTGACATTAGAGCCATTGTACTAATGCGTTACGGCCCGTCAACCACGCCCCACTCCCGTTAAAAGATAGGACATTGTTATATTCGCTACCTTAAAGTCCTCGTCAACTAAAAAGTCGCAGCCGATGAGGTCGAAGTAGCCCAGCTTGCGCTCCAGCTTGAGCCTGGCCGCCAGGAAGCACTGCACCATGATCTGCTGCATCCGCCTCTGCAAGAGACACCCACGGGCGCCGAGGGGCAACGGAGCGGAGCGTGCGCGGCACGGGCTGCAGGACGCGGAGCCGCCGCCGCGGGCTGCAGAGCACAGGGCACTGCCGCCCCTCTCCGGGGCGGGAAGCACGGTGCTTTTTGCAAACCGCATCCACCCGATTCGGGGCGACT
>PTEX01000336.1:113677-211394 GCA_003342815.1 Eudromia elegans | reverse complement strand
GTTTCACCGGATTTGGAGCTGAAATGCATGCTTGGACGTTTCTGTTTAATTCATGACACCCAGTTGGCTGAAGAGCTTCTGATCTCTGGGAAACTTTTAACCAACTCAACTCCGTTGGCTTTTCAGGTGTTTTTCTAAGCCCCAAAGCATCTTAACAAAGATGCTTTTCTTTGGGTTTTACTTTTGGGTCTTTGGGTTTTACTTGGGTCTTACTTTTCTTTGGGTTTGGGTTTAAATYATAACATCAACAAACCGTTAATGAGACTGTTCCCTGCCCCTCCTCCCTCGGCTCGTGTGTTTTCCGGGAAGCTCCGGGGAACCGGSGCTTGCTCCGTGTTCCTGCTCCGCTAACCGGGCACGCTGGCGTGCCGCAGACCTGCAGGTACTCACAGTAAACACAGTGAAAACCCAGTCCTTTGGGAGGCCTCTGGCTCTTCTGCACTTCTCGTTGACGTAGCTGTTGAAGTGCTCCATCCGCCAGATGGTCTCCTCCTTCAGCTGGTTGTACAGGGGGTTCTTCTTCTGCACGTACTGAGGAATGGGGACACGGAGCAGAGGGAGGATTAGATTTCCAGCAGTGGGGAGCAACCAGGAGCACAGCAGAACCCCCCCCCCCCTCCCAGTTCTCTGGGGTTGTTGAGAAGGACCAAATTGTGAAGGTGGAAAGAGCAGTGRGGACACCCATTCCATGGACATTTCTCCCTGTGTGTCTTCCCACGTGCATATGGACCCTCCGAGCTGCTTTCACATCAGGGATTAATGATGTTTTCTGGAATAAATCCCACTGCTAATAGCGTCTACCTGCCTGGGAGTTGGGAAATATGTCTAACATGGGCATGCCCACGGGAAGCCCGGGTGAGGGCTTCTCTTCCACTGCCTCATTGAACCCTTATGGATAACGGAGCTTATGGATAACGGGCTCTTTACCCTGTTTGGACACACGCAACCCCCCTGTGCCCTGCACAAGAGCTTGGCCTGGCTRCAACCGCCTCTTGTTTTCTCTTTAGGCAGGAGGAAAATTCTTGACTCGGAGCAGGGGGAAAGGGCAGGAAGGGAATGAGGGCAGAATTAATTGCAATTTGGAAAAGGCTCTTCTACAACCTGGGGCTCAGGTGCAGGTAGATCTTATTTCCCTCCTCCCAGCAGGACCTTAGATAATTTACGTTCTCCTAATAAGCATCTGTCCCTTGTTTCGTATCGGTTGTGCCTTGGGATCCTACCGGAGTGCCCGAATTCCCCTGTGGATGGCCCTCCAACTGAGCAAACAAACTATTCCAGGAAAACAAGCAGGGCAACTGATAATGCCGTATATTGCAGGAAGCGGCCATAATCCCCTGTCCTGAACTGCACTTCCACAGGAGCCATAAAACCCCAACAAGAACCCAAGTGGGTTCACCTAATACATCTCTCCACGAGGCGTTTTGCTGATTCTCAGAAGTCAGCAGAATATTGGGAGGAGAAAAATGCCTTCGAAACAAAACCACTTCCGTCTTTCTTTTTGTTCCAATACTCTTTCTACTCAAATTTGCCRCCACAACTGGCTGTTTCCCGGGCGTCTGGACTTTGCACGCCTTGGAAAAGTCTCYTTTGCTCCCCATCTACCCACTTGCTCCCTGTCAAGCCCTGCCTCTTCTGAACTAACGGCTGAGAGAATCTTCTCCAGATCAACCATTTACCAGCCCACGAGCAGAAGCAGGTCACTATAGACACACAGGGTCCCTGCCCAGGATGTTTAGTCACAGGATGCGTTAAACATTCCTTCGTTTCTGGTTTACCTGATTGGTCAGGTGAGCGGTCAGATCATCCGAAGCAGCATCGTAGCTGCTGCAGGTCAAGCGCACGTACCCTTGGGCGAAGAAGACCACGTAGGGCGCCGTGCAGGCAATGAGGAGGTAGGAGCGGACGTCAAACTTCTTGCCGCCGAGGAGCAGAGGCTGCTGGATGTACCTGGCAGAGCGATCGTGCAGAATTGCGCATCAACGAGCAGCCCCAGCACGGGGCAGGTCCGAGTCTGCTCGGAGCAGCAGCGGCTGCCCCTTTCACACCACAGAACTCATTTTTTCCCCCCTATTTTTCAGCCTTTCTTTAGCAGAGCGGCAGCAGAGGGCGCTTGTAGGAGGTAATACAAACGCCCAGAACAGGTTCTTGCACCTGAAATAGAAGTTGTGCTTAGTCCGTGCGGTGGGAGGTAATTAAAGATTCACTAACACCCACCGGAGAATATACAGAGTTTATATCAGAACACAACGAGCCCTTCASGCAGCAACATCGCTTTTATGGCCACCCTGACACGGCCTGGGAATTATTTCCCTTTATCTTCAAAGGCTGCTGGAKGCTTGTATAAACAACAAGGGTATGCCGTGAGAATAAGGATTACTGCCCTGCTGGGACACGATGCGGTCGCCCCGTGGCAAGCTGTGCCATGAACATGCCAGTTGATGTCACGCTCTATTGCATGGGTGCCACGAGGTTCAGAGCGTCCCCATAGGCCCAGCCAAAGGTTGCTGTGCCTAATAAAGAAGCAAAAGCACCCAGGACCTGCAGCTCCTACAATAAATAATGAAAACTAATTTTTTGCCTCTGYTTGGAGGTTTTATCCATTCACCTCCGACGTGATTTATTTGTAACATCTCCCTCAAGTTAATTCRGTCGTGTTGAAGCGAGATAGTGACTATCAGGAGCTAAAACTGTTCTCATGGCTACTGCTGTCTCTCTGCTACCCCGAAAATGCACAGGACATCCTAGCAGACACAACCAACCAGAGCAAGACCCTCTGCCCCCGAATGGAGCACATCTCCGMGGCTATCAATTGAGGGCTATCAATTGAGGCTATCAATGGGGCAAGGCGTGCTGTAACCACGCCGGATGCTCAAGGAAAGGTTCATCAATCTGAGGGCAGCTTGGCTTAACGTTGTGCCCATCGACGGCGGGGCTCCAGCGCCTACCTTTGCACTATCCTGGCCTGAGGGGCCTTGCACGAGCCCTTCTTGCTGAGCGGCTCTTCCTCAGTGCTGTGGAGCTTCGCTAGGTAGGAGGCGACAGCAGCTCGAGTTTTAAGCAGGAAAATTCCTCGGCCTTGGTTGGAGCAGGTCGGTTTGCAGATCCAGATATCTCCCTCTGCAGAAACGACGAGGCTGCTGCAGTCACACGCGCGGCAYCAAACACTGGTGTGCCAATTAACGGGCTCCGAAAACCGCTCATTTAAACGTGTGTGGGTGTGCACATATATTTATACATATATATATTTATATGCAGGTATGTTATATGTGTGTGTCTATATGCACCTGCCAACATGCGGGCAGGAAAGACATCAGAACGATGGCTACGCTTTATATTTTTAGGACTTCTTCAGGGGATCCTATGGCTRTTATAGCTATACTGCTAGCACGATCAATACCATTCACCTTGGTAAAGCTCAAAAAAGGCATTCCTTTCATCTCTCAAGTCCAGGCGAAAGGATTCCGGGAAGAATTCTTCCATCTTCAGTAACCTGTGATCAAACACAAGCTGCAAACCCTGTCCAACATAGTAATTCCCTGTTACTTTCACAAAGGGTGTCTGCAAGGCTCCTCATGGCTCCGCATCAGAAAGGAGGACCCTTTTTTTTTTTTTCAAGCACACTTTCTTCTTATGTTTCTTATGTTTCTGACCAGGGCTCAAAGAAATTAAAGAGTTCTTACTTGTAATTAGAGCTCCAGGTGATCTTGTTCATCACCCGCTCTTGTTCTCTCAGGCAGTTTAACAGACCTATCTTAGTGGTGAGGATCCCGTTGTTGGGAATCTGGTAGAGAAGCTGCTCACCTGCAGGAGGAGAAACAAACCCGAGGAAAATAAACCCTGCCCTCCTCGTTCCACGTCACCGTTGGCTTCCACCCCTTCACTCTAAAGCAGCAGCAGCAGCAGCAGCTTTGCCTACCCTGCAGCTCAACTTCCCCAGCCCGGGCACCACAAAAGTTCAGCATTCCCCAGGTTTTTTCCTCCTTGCCCTCTCCCTCCCAAGCTCGCTGAGGCCTCTACCTTCTTTGAAGCTGTTGTAGGTCTCCCGGCACTTGGTCTCACACCATTTCAGMGCGTAATCCTCTCTTCTGCTGTCGTAGACGCGCTGCCAGCCCCGCCGCTGGCAGTAGATGCTCACGCTGCATATGGAAAACGAAGCAGCAAAATAGCCTCCTTTCCATTAGTGAAGACTTAGAYCCCTCCAACTCCTAACACTGCAACCCAACAGAGCCATGAGCATCGGGTCAGGATGTGGAATGGGCAGCAAATTGTTGAGATGGCTGCAGGACATTTGTTCTTCTGCACTGTGGAGGCAGGATGGGACCCTATGGATGCTGTGATTCGGCCTCTAATAAGGACGTGCACCACGCCAGCAGGGTTATTGCAGTCAGGATGCAAGCAGAACCACCGCCCATCACAGCACTGCCCATAGGAGTCTCCCAAGGGGACCTACTTACAGCTCAGCTCCATTAGATCCACCAATATAAAAATAKGGTCCCGGTCCCTGTGGTTCATCCGGTGTCTCCTCCACTGTCTGTTTTGGTCCACAACATTCCTCGCCACACGTTGCRGTCTCTTTAGCCCTGACTTCATCAGGTTGCACCTCAGAGGCGCTAGAACTAGCTGCAAAGTTGGGAAGTGAGAGATGATCAGGTACCTTCTTCATAAAATTCACATCTAATAAGACAGCTGGCAAGGAGGAAAATATGGCAAGAGAACTCTTAAACTGATTATTACGGCAATTCGGAAATAATTTCTTATTTTACCTTCCTATTTCTTGTTTTACCTATACAGTATATTGAACAGAAGATCAGGGGAAATAGTAGAAGGGACATGAGCTGAGCACAGATCATTCCAGCTGTCCAAATGGATGGATTGGGAGGCCTATGGGATACTCATGGACTGCAAGGTCCAGAGAGATGTGTAGGGCCACGTAGGGGCGAGAAGAGACTCCCAAAGCTATTGGCCATACACTATACATTGGCCATACACTATACATTGAAACGGTTTTTTTCATCTAACAAAGCCTATAGGAGTTAGAGCAAGTGTCACATCCTGACGTGACATGTTTCAGGTATCTGATATATTTAAATATATATATATATTTAACTAACTTTAAAGCAGCAAAACTTGGGCAGAGGGTGGATACAGAACGTCACACACTGTGGTACTGTTAGGAAATAGAAGAGTAAGGAAATCTCTTAGGGAAAAGGGAAGYGAGATGGGATGAGGACAGCAAACGCCTCCTTTGGCTCCAGTTTCATTCAGAGGCTAAATTAGCATCTGCTGAATTTCTCTTTATCAAGCTAGGATCTAGTATGGTTAGAAAGGAACAAGTAAAAATCAAGGATGACATAGGGAAGCATAAGTCTATGAGGGGCTGAGAAATTATGCCTCTCGTCTCTCTCAAAATTGCTTGTGCATAAAGTTTGGGAGAAGAATAAACCCTGTAAGTGGGGAGAAACTGCTTCATTCTGCTCCCATTGCAATGGGGTGGTGGCAGGGGAGGAGGGAGCTGGAATTCAGCTACTCTTTGGACTGCTCTTTTATGGTTATTTCTTCCATAAAAATCACGTGATCACACGAGGAAAAACTAACTCAACGGCAAAACCCCTATTGACATAAGTGGGGAGAAGGTATTGGACACTGTTATCTCTCACGCTTTGCGAGCATTTGTTTTATGTCGCCTTTGTGCTCCACCTGTCACCACTCTCTTGAGCAGGAACTACATTAAATTCCTGCTTGTTCTTTTAGCCCTTTGCACCAAGGGGGGGTTTAAGAGCAAAAGCCTTTAATGTTCTCGCAAAAAGTGTGCTATTATCAGTGCTAATCCCTGCACTCCTGCCTCGAATTGCCCGCTTAAATGATATATAGGCACACATATAGTTTAAGTGTGCATATATATACACGCACACATATAAATAGTTGAATATAAATATATATATACACACACACAAAAAAAAAAAAGTGTATATAGATATAAATACCCAGTACTTTGAGTAGTATGAAGTGCAATGTGGTCAATGATGGCATTAACTGAGACCCTGGGTCTAGGACTCCAGACAATCAACAGTTGACAACAAAGACACGAGAGTCACCTCTGGCAGCCGATAAGGGTCTGGCCGGCGTTCGGCTCCCTCTCTGCCCCATGGATTTCTTGTTCTTCTTCCTCTTCGGGGGCACGAAGGCCATCGCAAAGCCCGGGCTGCAAAAGGCAAGATCGCTGTGGGTCGCTTATGAAGGGTGGGTCTATAAGGGGCATTTTTCTCTTTGGTCATTTGCTCTGTTGATTACAGCTCCCTTTGCCCACTGCATGTGGTTCTTGAGCCTTTATTTTGGCAATAGTGGATAACACAAAGCCTCTGCTTTCCATCTCTAGCTTCCTAAGGGTCATCTCTAATGACAAGCTCGCATCTGAGCGCGTTCATATCTAGTTGTCCTGCCTTTTCTACAGCCCTCCCTTTGACAGCGCTCAATGCASATCTTGGGTTGACCTGTAGACCTGGAATGACCCACTGGGTGCTCTCTCTACATCTGCTGCTCATGGAGGAGCAGCGTTAAACAGTTGCCCCCTCATTTTTTAGAAATGACTGGTATTCTTTTTGGCAAAGCTGCTCAGAGAAGCAGCTTGGAGGATCTGCCAAGTTATATTTGAATTAAGGGCCTGGATCCTTCCTTATAAATATTAAAATACAGACGAAAAGGGATGTTTAKCGGGTAGGTGGGCGCTGCAGGTGACACAAAACGCTTTCAGCACAAACCCCTGGGCACCACGGGGACAATACGTACAATATCTCCACGGAGATGAGAAGCATTCCCTGCAACCATCTCCTCCTGCCGTTTTGCCCCTTCGTTCGAGGGCCAAGACCATATCTCAAGCCAACGGCAAGCAGTGGAAACTCTAACCTTTGCTCGGCCCTTTCGGGACACTTTAGCAAAGCTCTGACCGCCTCGCGCCCTTCCCTTGGCTTGGAGAACGTCCCGTTGGTTTCTACCAGGCCGTACACAGCTTGTGAAGGCCCRGGCCACGCCGTGACTGCGCAGGCTCCTGCTCCCGGGGTGGGTTTTTGGAGCCTGGAGATGGTGGATTGAGAGCAGCAGGTCACGAAGCAGAGCTGCCTCCCTTCTGCATCTGCTGAGGTCCCTTGGGCTTCTCGGGGGGGAGGTCTGAGGAGCCTCCAGAGCTATAAACACAGGCTGATCTCCTAGCAGCAGCTGCCTGGTTACGACCAGCAACTGCCTAAGGGGTTCCGGTGCTAAAAGCGCGCAGGGATTGCTCCAAAACCAGGCTTTTTTCTCCAAAAGCGCGTGCTTTCGGATGAAGCTCTCCAGCACTGGGGTGTTACAGAAGGGCTGCTGAACCAACCCAGGGGAATCAAGGGGAACTTGCAGAGCAGAGACGTGGGAAAAGCGGCATTTGCAGCGGGAACATTGGTGCTTGCCCCTCCGTGGCCTTCCCCAAGTCTCCTAAGGTCAGGCCGAGGTAGCCGGTCTCCAAAAAGGAAAGCAGGAAGGCTCCTTTCCTGCTCTCCAGGGCCCAAACCAATGGGACGGGCTAAATTCCTGCAAATCTCCACCTGGTCTTTAATTTCCCTCCCTACGGCAGAGTTTGCACAGGACAGTTTATTAATTTTTATTCGTTAAACTGTAGCCTAGCAGTAGCTGAGACCTGCTCCATGCGGAGGGACTTTCCCACCTCGCAACACCTGAGCTCCTCATAATTAAAACTACGGGGGGGGGGGGAAAGAATGAAAACACAGCAGCAAAAATGATTCTTTTCTTCTTGCCTGGCAGCCTTTCTTTTCCCCAAAAATAAAACAACACACAATAAAAAGAAGCCGGAGGAAAGCTGAGACAAGGTGGAAGCTGGCTTGGGTCCCGTCTCCGGGTYGCCTCTGAATACCCTGGCACTCCTTGGCGGTCACGGTGACCTTCGGGAACGTTCTCCGTGCTTTCCCGTTCGTGCGSAAGGCCCCGAGCGTGCGGAGGCAGCGAGGCCGAGCTTGCAGCCCTTCCAGTGCCGCCGTTCCATTCACTTGAATTAACGTGGCGCTCCGGTTCCCTTCCGCGTGCAAATAAAACGAGACCTTCCTTACAGAGCTGCTAGGAACAATCACGTGTCATTCGCCCTCTGCTTTGAGATCCTGCTCGGGGTCTTTGAAACCCTTTAAAAGCCCTTTTGCACAGCAGGTTTCCTGCCCTTTGCCCAKCGGGGCTCTCTGCAGCCCTTCCTTGCCGAGGAAGGGGACGGGGCATTCATTTGCCTCTCCCTTTTTTACCCACCTGCCTGTTGTTTACACAAAAAACGGACGGTGTCTGTAGCCACCTTGGGGCCTTCCACAACCTGCCGAGTCTTGCTGAACTTGACCGGTGGGTTTTTAACGTCGCTAGAAGGAGAAATGGCAAAGACGGCGAGACGGGCGCCAGCTCCGCTCCGTCATCGGAGAAGCCTTCGCAGCTCCCGCTCCATCCTCATCATCCCAGGGTTGGGCCCTGCTCTGTTTCAAAAGACACCGGGCTGAACCATTCGGGGACGGACCCGGGGCGCCCCGGGGCTGGTGCCGACGCCGGCCAGGGCAGCAGCCCAAGCAATGGAGCGCGGCGCTATCACCTCGACCATCTCCTGCACTCGGGGATTTTTYGGGGGTGACTCACGCTGTGCATGGTCTGACTGTCCTCTCCCATCGCTAGCCGGAGGGTGGGAACAGCACGTCCCGGAAAACCGGGTTTTAATAACRCCTGGGAGCTGCTTCGCCTGCTCCCCTCGCTATTCCCCCCCGCACGCACGAGGAGTTCCCGAATTCTCAAGGTAGCTCCGAGCACGCCCTACGCTTCCTTGGCCTCTTCCCTGTGCTTTTGCAGCCCGCCTTTTTCCCAGCGTTTCCAGGGCTCCRGCAGGCAGGAAGCCAGCTCTGCACGGGAGCACGGACGTGCTCTCCGGGGCTTGCAGCAGGCACGAAGGGCCAGGCAAGAAGGGCTCCCTCGTAATGCACCTTGGCATCCACCTTGCAAGAGAATACCGAGCGGAGAGGCAGTCCCGGTTTGTCAGGAAGCACCTGTGGAGCTGGGGACAAACGCGTGGAGAGTGTGAGGGTTCCTCGGACAAACAGGACCCCCTAAAAGCCCGGGTTTTGGTGCCGCCGCCGCCGCCTCTCGCTGCACCGCCGGCATGCAGGCCACGCACGAGCGCCAATTAATGATTAATCCCGAAAGCCTGGAGCCAACCCGAGCCGTCGGGGAAAGACAAATCCCGCCGCTCACGGACCTTTGCTGGGTCCGAGCAGGGAATCGAGCGGCTGGGATGATGGGCTGAATCCCGGCATGGACATCCCATGCAGAAGCATCACTAGGTGAATTCTCCGCACGGTTTCACCAAAATTTCCCATAAYAGCCCCAGTTTTCAGGGCTGCTGAYRTGGGTAGGAAATACACGCTCTCCTGTGTCTTCCTCCTCGCCTGCCTATGAACCCCGTGCAAGAGTGGTTCATGTTTTTCACCCCTCCTCTCTATCGCTGTCGTGTCGAATTGCTTTCCTGCATTGCAAACCCCTCCTCGTCTTCTCCCTGTCATTTCTAAGGTATCAAAATCACGAGCGGTTCCTTTGTTCCCAAACACCTCTGCTTTTTCAAACATGGTCTAAGGGAAATAAAGAACGGAAAGATTTGCATGCTATTAATTCATCCTGGATGGTGTTAAAGCTGTTCTTTAACTCATTGGGTGCTACCGAAGGCTCTTTTGCTGCCATTCCCCATGTGTCTTTTGAAAGGACGGGCGTGCAGAGCAGACAGTGAATAAGAGGTCGTCTCAAACACACATGAAACCAATAGGTCCGTTTAAAGTGGCCTTACAGAATTATTGCTCCTCCTTGCTGTGTTTGCTGAGCTTCTCCCTAGCCCCGGGTCCTAATTGAAGGGACTAAAGTAATGGTTTAAAAGAGTCCACAAGGCGACCTCCCTTTTGAGATCAGCATTAAATCAGCGGCTTTATCAGATCCTTCAGCTCTCCCGGAAGCTCTTTAGGGCTCTAATGTTACTTAAAAGTGCAGTTCCTCTAACTGAGATATCTTATCCCCATGTGTCTGCTGCCTTGGTGCTTGGGCATCCAAGTGAAGGGGGCTTTGCTGGAGTAGGTGCCACTCGTTTCCTCCACCTCGTTGTCTCCAGGGAGGTTTTCCACCCGTTTTGGCAGTGCTATCCACCTGGGTTATCCCAGGACTATAAGGCGCTATTCAATCCAATGGGCTGCATGCCCATGTAGAGTGCACCTCAGGAAGAGCAGTAACGTTCCTGCACCCTCCAAAATTATAGAGTCGTGGAGGACTTAGAAGAGGGAGTTCAACACTGATGTGGTGTAAGAGAGAGTGTGTTCTTACTACTGAGTGTGCAGGGACCACCTGTGCTGGATGGGAAGGTCCCGAGCCATAAATCCCCCTGCTCYGTGCCTGCCTCCTCTTCTGCTTAGAAATCAAGGATATCTCCACGTACGACGTGTGAATGGGTCAGTCTCACATACTTGGCCACAACATCATGAAGGAAGGGCAAGGATAAGGCAACGTCTCCTCAATATGGGCTGGAAGAACCACTCAATGCCCCCAAATGCAAGACGTACCCGAGCTGTATCGCTTCGAAATAAATTCAACGCAAAGCTCAAATTCAGTTCTTTTAATAAACATGCAATTTAAGAGTTTAAAATGAATGATACAAACTCAAAAGTACAACAGGAAATTAAATAATATACGATATAAATAACTATGATTATTATTTGAAAATAATTAAAGGGTAATGCTGCTGAAAGGTCAAACATTTCAAGCAATGGTGTCACTCCAGAAAACCCCTGAACAGGCTGATCACTTCATGCAGGGAGAAACAGCAAAGCTTCCATCAAGGATCTCCAGCTTCCATGAAATCCAAAGGGTAAAGGTGTGATGAGGAGAGGCACCGACAGCAAGGGAAAACAAGGAGCCACTTGAAGGTCAGGGACAGGGCAGTTAAATGCATGAAGAGCAGGGATTTGGTGCCTTGATGAGACCCTCGGATACACCTAAGGAAGTGCCCACAAAAGAACTGCCCTATGGAAAGGAATGCCACTTGTCCCGAGTCCTCCTAACTGAAATCCCACCTTGACCATTTGTGAACATGGAGGTTTCCTAACTGGGAAACCTTCCCGACAACTGAGTGCGACTCCATTGGTATTATGGAGACCCACGTTGTTTTTAGGGAAAAAAAAAAACAGTCCAAAGGGCAACTCCAGTGGCTCTTCTGATCAAGCCCTTCCTTTCCCTCTCCATACTTCCGTCAAGACGCAGACTTGGCCGGTGCGATTGACGGCATTACCAGACAGTATTAGACAAAAATAGCTAGATCTAACTTTGCCTGGTAAGACAGCAATCAGCAGGCACTCAGGCTAAAGAAAACCACTAATTTTTATATATATATATTTTTTTTTTTTTTTTTTTTTTCTCCAGAAGCCAGGACTAAAAAGGAAGGGCAGGGAGAGGCCGACAACCTCTTCTATAGACAAAAGAGAAGCCAGTAAATATTTAACCTGAAATACTTCCTGGTAAAGAGGCAGCACACCCAGGGAATCACAAGTGCTTCCATGCACGGGTACGAGTCCAGTCTAATGGAAACCAGGCCTTGGGCAGCTCTTCCACCACTGCAGGAATCACTAGTGCCCATTTCTCCTATGAAACGGATTCGGTGAGAGGAGCAGCAGCAGGAGAAGAGGAGGCAGAGGAAGGTCTTAAGCAGAAGGGGACTTTTCTAGCTTAGACCTGGCTCTCGTGACTCGCCGTCTTTCTCTGAGAYGAGGCTGAGACCCTTTCCTAAGCATAAATAGGGAGGGAAGGATCTTTCTTTCCCCATTTTTAAGGAAATACCCCTTGCCTGCCATGGATCCCCAATTACAGGCATCTGCCCTCAGCTATTTCGATTTCCCCAACTCCATCCGAGCTTGGCACCTGCAGTTTGCTTTAGGAGGGGGARATGGATGGGAGGAGGGTACATTCTCCAATCCATCTTATTTAAATGCTTGTTAAAAGTCAATTTGCAGAGTCACTCAAATTTCACACCATTTCCTCCATCCCTTGTGAACCAGTTACTTATTAACATGGCGGCTAATCACCAAAGAATGCTCCTCTGTTCCTTCATTCTCCCTCTTATTTTCCTGAGAGCTACATAACCCTCAAGAAAAAAAACCCACTGCCAACTGAGCTTGATCCAGCACCATTCCAGCTTTAAGACAGGCAGAGATGCTTTAATTGCAATTTCATTGCAATGTGACCAGGTTTAAGGTGTTAGAACCCCAACCCATTAACCAAACCCAGTGCCTCTCTGAGCACATACTGAACTGCAAGGCAGCTTTTTATGCTTAAGGGYCCCAACCTATTCACTCCTTCCAGTTTCTCAAGCTCTCTCCCAGGATTCAGCAGTGGTTGCCCTTGAGGAAGTTCCTTCTTTAAGATACCCAGCCCACATCCTTGTTGAGTTGAGCAAGGACATGACTCACCTCAGACAGAGCAAGTCACTAAAATCCATGCTCCTACCCATGGGAATCCCTCTCCTCACTCATGCACTTGCTCCTCCGTCACTCCAGCTAACTCGTTGGTTAAATTTCATCTCTTCTTTTTAGAGGAATGATTCCTTCCTTAAGGATTACCAGCGTCTAATCAAGACCTCACTCCAACCCAATGCAGCAACGTATTTCTGCTTGAGATGTTGAAATGAGTCCTTTGGGAGGCCACAGCCCTCCGTATTGCCCTGCTTGGGTAGGCAGAGCAGGGTAAGCACTTAGCCTTTGTTCCTTTGCTCTGTGTTAAACTGCTTCATTTCTAAGGGGAATAATTAGAGTGATTAAGCCACCTGTTCTATGCATTGAATGCGCTGCCTACAACAGGGCAACTTACAGGTCTGGAAGTTCCTTGGCAGGTCAACCATGGAGGCTATTGAACTGTAAGTGGAAAATTGACCCTTTCAATGAGCATCCTGTCCTCTAACCACCATCTACCATCAAGTGTGGCAGCCTACAAGGAAATCTTCCTGCCATATAAACACATCTCTAAGCAGTGTTTGGGGGTAGGAACGTGCTACGGTGCTTCTGAGAAGCCACACAGYTCTTTTTCATGTCAGAGCAGAGCTGCTCATCTCAGTTCGAGCAGTATCGAGGTTTGGTAGCACCTAACGGAGAGGTTTCCAGTGGAGGAAATCAAAAAAGTCTTTGGTGGAAGTATTTATGAGTATAACCATTTACTATATCTAAAAAYACTTATTAATACTGCAGTCAACATCTTACCCTCTTGTCCAAATGTTCCAGTTTGGCCTAAATTGTGGTGCACAGTCTTTCTGGGAGGGCTCCTCCTGGTGCATGTTGTTGTTTGGTTCACCCTTTAAACATCGTTACCAGACAGTGTTAGAGTAGATCCAAAAAATCCAGCACTGTCTAGTAAGATGCCCACAGAGGACCAGAGTCTGTCCAGCAGTTGGAGAAATGGAGCATCTATTAATGAGTCCACATTCTTCAGGATATCAGGGTTCCACTACAACTAACGGAAATGACTTGATCAGTTTGCCTTATATTACTAGACACGTAAATAATTACCAGATTCATGATGGGCAGAAGGATGACATTGGATAATAAGGGATAGTCTGGAAATCATGGTGGATTTCAGGAGACAAAGGTGATATCAGAAAAAAAAAAAGATTTAGTAGAGATCTGAAATAGAAACACAAGATTAAGTTCTAGTTCAACGTGATGCAGAAGCATAAATTTTCTTATAACTTGTTCCACCTCTTCCTCCCTCCCTACTCTGTTTTTGATTCACAAAATTATCAATGGCTTTAAGTCTTCCCAGGTAATTAGTCTAGCACTAAATGCTAAGCCTTCTTTGTCACTCTTTTGAGTACTTTCTAGTGCTGTTTTCTTTCTATATCAGTTTTCATTGGTTTTTTTTTTCTATCGAATAGCCTAAGAGAGCTCTGGTCTGAGCTGGGCTGCAGAGCTGCTCTACCATTGCACGCAGTACGCATAGTCTGTGGATCCAACCTGTAGATTTATATGGTATATACAACCTTTGCAGGGAGCTGAACAGCAATGGACTMTATTCCATCCATGCTGCATGCCTCAGTTTACACTTCAGAGTTGGAAGGTACGGCCAAGTCTTTCAATTCAAGCCCATGAGTCGACGTATTCTCTGGGGCAGGAGGGCTCCTCGTGCTGCTTTGTTGCATTTTAGAGTGGTTGACACCTGGCAGGTACACCGAACATCTGCCCCTAAGCCCATGTGCCACGTAAAACCACCCAACAGCAACACCACCCTTYTCAATGGTCACCCTGGAAATCAGTATTTACAGTACCTTCAATATCTGACAACTGGAGAAGAATGGCTTCTTACATTGTTTTAATTCTCAGTAAAGAACAAAAAACATCCGGGCACCCTTCAAGACAACATTGTCCCATTAGTCTGATTTAGTTCTTTCCAAGTGATTTTTAACCAGTGACATTGATTCACTGGCGGGAAGAAATATCCAAATAAGAATCAAGTCCATCATATTTTAAAAGGCATTATTGCGTTAGACCCTGGAGTGATGAATGCCATCAGCAGGAATTGGACTCTAAGAAATGACAAATGGATATAGAAGAATATCTGTAAAAATAAGATTATAAAAAATTACACATTGCATAAAAGTTTAAAATTCTAAAGGCGAAGTCTTTGCTATTTTGCACGTTCTACTGGAGAGGAGGAGTCTGAAGGAACTGCTGTGAAAAGGAAATAGCAAAACTGAAAAAGTCAAAGCCACGTTCGCATTTCAAGACGTCACTTCCTAACTCACCTCGTAGTAGATGAAAAAAAAAGCATTTTGTTTTAAGGAGGAAGATTACCAACTAGAAACCTCAAATGTTAAATTTCCATWAAACATTTATTGTCTGCAATCAATGTCTGAAAGTTAATAAAAAGAAGGCCCGGAGAAGACTAATTGCATTCATCTCACTAACTGCAAAACTTAACATTTTCAGTTGGATATATTCCATCAAGGCAGTATCAAATCCATTTACAGACCCACTCTTAACATTTTATTCTAATTCTAGAATAATTCTCATGTTTGCTTTTACCCTTTATTCTACAACTCAAAAAGATTCCATTTTAAGCTCATTCATGCTTGGCTCAAGCATGGATTTCTCTCCTGGCCATTAACCTCTGCTTCCCCATTCGCTGTTGACCTTTTCCACGTTGTACACGAAACACCATCATCATCATTACCAGGCAGTATTAGAAAAACAGAAAACATCCAATGCTGCCCAGTAAGATGGTAATGGCATCTCAGGATCACGGTCTACAAGCAGCAGATATATCACAAGCTAGAAAGCCTGAGGATTTGGAGAGGAAAAAGAAAAATAATGGGCGGAAAGAGAGAGAGASASACACAAAAAAGACCATCKTGTAGTTGTTTCTTGTAGTTATTGGGAGAGGAGGAAACAACTCTGAAAATGTATCCCAGAAATATTTATACAGGTTGTATACTTCTACCTCTTTCAAACAATAAGTGGTCTCATTTATATTTATACCTAATAAGAGCTGCAGAATATTGCAAAATGAAAGTCGAGACACAGGCAGCTACAGCCAACCCTATGCCCTTCCTGGTAATGTAAATTAAAAATTTCCATGTGAGGAAGCACAAAATCTAGGAGCCACTGGACCTTTAAAGGCTCCTTCCAAGCAACGTTTTGTGTGAACTGGCACTTCTGGTGCCATTTCAAAGATGCTCTATGGGCAATTCGAGTCAATCATCTCTTCATTTCTGGTGTACTGGGAGCCAACACAAGAGGTGCAGATGTTGGGAGTGTTATTACCATTTCCTGATGGTAACTCAGTATTTCAACCAGSTCGGAGTTATTCCCAAAGTGTGGCCCACCTAAAAGGGGGCCAACGCTCTTCCTTTTAAGAGACGACATCACAACTGCACTAGAAATATATCTTAAGGTAACTATTTCCTCCCCTAAAGCATTCAASAGCAAGCCTGCCCTGCCTTGTGCCYGGGGAATCTTTTCCAAAGGCAGTTTCTTGCTCCTGAAACCTCCAACGATCCCAGACAAAGCTGCTGTGCTGCCCCAAGCCACATCACAGCTATAGGAATGCCACAGACTATTGCTTCAAAAGTGTGAAATCCAGATTGTGCCAACAGGTTCAGTGGGAACACCTCGTTTTGAGGCTAGAACATACAAACCAGTGACTGGCAAACACTATTGCACCATGTCTAGGGGGTAGAGGATGTCCAAAAGGGAGATGTCTCAATAGAAGAGCAAAACCTTGGTTCTTTCTCCAGYAGGTAGAAAGAAAAGTCAAAAGGGATGAGGAATAAGGAATTTTTATAGGGGTCTGGCTTTAAAAACACCTTCACTCTGTTGACTTGGACGCTCTTCCTGATAGAGTAAAACACCTGAGGTCAAATTAATCTCATCTCAACTCCAGCTCCCCCTGCAAATGCCTAAATGACTTTAATCCTTCCTAGGGCTCTTTCTGGAGCAGCTTACAGCAGGCCATTAAAATAATAAGAGTTTTTGCTCATTTTGACTAGTTGCTGACAATAACAGAACACATAATATGAGAAATAGCCTTTGTGTGATCTCCTGTACAATACATTTTCTATTAAACTTAATTTCYTTCATATTCCATCTATGAAATAAGTATCAATAATGAATTGTGGGATGGCAATTCGCCGAAATCTTATATTGCACATTACAAAATGCCAATTTTGTTGTTTATATTGTCAGTCAAAGGACCAAAACCTGATCTCTGCTAAGATATCACAAATCTGGAATACCTAATAATGTTAATGGGGTTATGAAGCTCTTATTGTTATAAAAATAGAGCCCAGAAAATTAACTGCAAGTTTGTCAAAGGCTTTGTTAACMGAGTGGCTGCTGCTCGGAAAGTTTGATAACAATTAGTGTGACTTAAAAGAATGATTTTTATAAGCGTTAAAATGGGCAAGTCTGTGTTATTTTATCTGAAAAACACCATCCTGATCTTCACTTTAGCACATATAACTTCCACAATTCTTCTTTACTACAAGAGTTGCCAAGAAGTTTGCAAGCTACAGAACCTTTTGTTCCCTAAGAAGGTTACTCAGAAASACAAGTGATACTCAATGCTCAGCATACCATAGCTACCTGCTAACTAAAAATACTACTTGCAATGACAAACTATGAGACACARAACCTCCCCAAAAGCCTGGGGGGACTAACCAAAAAATCATAAATTSCATTACTCAACCCTGTCTGCAGAAGGAAAAGTTAAATGGAAGCCKCCGTGCAGCCACTTTTACACACCCATTTCTCCTATGAATCCTCATTTTGCATCCAATAGCTCAATGCTGCAGGTTCTGCTTTTATAAGATGAAATCACACACATCTCTATCTAGACAAAGAAAGKTTGCTGGAAACTGAGAGCATGCTTATTTTCCATTGGAAAACAACTGCATTTGTCTTAAGAACATTTTAAACAAGACTTATTTAATACTTACCAGAAAATGAGCCATTAATACTGAAAAGCAAAGCAGAAAAGAAAAAGGAGAGAAAAAGAAGAGAAAAAGGAGAGAAAAAGGAGAGAAAAAGGAGAGAAAAAGGAGAGAAAAAGGAGAGAAAAAGGAGAGAAAAAGGAGAGAAAAAAGGAAAGAAAAAGGAAAGAGAAAGAAAAGAGAAAGAAAAGAGCCTGCACATTCTCCAATCAACTTGTGACTCACAAGAAAAGCAATTTGTGCCCAACAGGGGCCTAAGAGTTAGGAGAATTTCGTCTGCCGCAGACCATGGCCCTTGCTTTTCACACACTCAGTACAAGCGTGGTCACAGCATTAAATTAATTGCCGTGTCTGTAGAGATGACACTAACCTATTGGGGCAGAAGCAGGAAAAGTCTGAGATGCGTCATCAGAAAAGAAAAATCCCTGGGCAATGATGCTAGCGCGTGGCTAAAATGAGGCTAAAGTCCCTGCTCCGTCCCTCGTTCTCCTCAAGGAGGTTCCTCCTGCAAGTAGGTCTGCAAACGCAGGGAAACTCTACGTCCACCGCCAGCGGGATCTTGAAAAGAGGCAAGTCCAGGACAGAACGGAGACGAGGAGAAGGGAATCGAGGCAGAAARGTGGTTCTAGTCTTACCGTGGCGAAACATTTGAGGCACAAAACGCCGAGGAGCAAAACAAAGAGAAAGCAAACCAGAAAAACAACCTTCCCCCCTAAAAACCCGCCAGCCCTCCTCCCATCGCCCAGTTTTCCAAGTCCTTCGTGTGCTTTTCTCTGGCTATTCGGTACCCATGAAATATAAAACCACCCTAATGGTCACCCAGGTTACCGACTTCATTTAGTTAATCATCACCATTATTACCAATGCTCAGGCCTTGAGTTTAAAAAAAAAAAAAAAAAGAATAACTGAAGAGGAAGGGAAAACAAGGAACTTGAACCAACCCCACCCCCTTTTTTTAAGGGTAATTAGCTTTGTACCTATAGTACTTTTTTTTTTTTCCCTCCTCCCCTCTCTTCCTTACCCGCCTGCTCTACTCATTTCTCAAGAACGTAAAGCTCGTACCAGCTTTAAAACAATTAGACATCGATTATCCCGTGAGCAGGAGGGAAGGGACTGCCCAGGTGGCTGCAGGTCGGAAAAAGGAATGTGCAGGGGGGCCGAAATAACTCCTCTGTTAATCTGTAGGGCTGAGCCTTAATCAATAGTCAAGGGCTATGAAAAGAACAAAGCAGGCGAAACTTAAGCCCTTCTGTCTTGGAGCCTCATCAGATAAGCTCTACCTGCAGCCCCAACGCGCACGGGTAGGTCTGTAAGCTTAAAAAGCATCAATGAAAACTAAGTTCTGTTCGGAGTATTTATTGACTATTATTTCAGCCCCAACCTAAGCCAGCTCCAAGGAAGAAACGAAAGAAAAAAGGATCACCTCGCCCCCAAAAACAATTTATCTAACTCCAATAACGGAGCCCTTTTAAAAAAAAAGCTAATTAAAGTGAAACCGTGCATCGCAACGGCAAGATGCAGTTTCCTCGGGCCACTTCCACCCGTGCAAAATATGTAGGAACACTCTAATTGACTTGTTTTGCAAACAAAATGCCTAACAAATGAACATCTGGCTACACCCACATTTTATGTCTAATTTGCATGGGGGTTTTTTTTTGCAGTTTTCAATGTCATTATATAATTTCTTGTAAGAAAAGCAGCAAACTCACTTAAGCCTTTCTGTAGTTTTTAAACTAAAAACAAAAATTTCTGTTTCCCAGGCGAATAAACCTTCACACACACAAAAAAGTGGAAGCCTAGGAGAAATTTAGTCTTTTAAGACGATTTTCCTGAAGAAATTTTTAAATACTATCATTAACTATTATACAACAACTGAAGTTTTAGCATATCATTTACTGTCTGATTAAGGGAGCAGCATTCTTTGAAGGAGGGCTTTCCTTTCTTTATGAAATGTGAAAATTCTACTCATCTCCTATACAACATGTATTAGTAATAATAATATTTCATAATTTAATAATTATTAAATACTATTAAGTAAAATTTTTCAATTCTGGTTGTTAGTTTTCCTGACAGTCACATGTTTGTCTGCAATTGGGCAGCAGTTTGCTTTGCTGAAGTTGGTCGCCCACGGACCACATGCTGCTTTTGAGCTTGGGCTCTCATTTAATAATAACTTGCAAGAAGAATAATTTAATTCCAGAATTTTTCGCATGATTTTAGGAGGAGAAACAGGGTAGAAGGTCCTACCACGTAACAGCACCAGCTCTGAGACACCCACATCTACAAGCTGCAGAACCAGTTCAGATTTAAGAAGTTATCAGCAGAAATTTAAAAAGACCAAGACCGTTCCCGAACTTGCAAAATCCAACTTAAACACCTAGTCCTGTAAATAACATCTTAGAGCTGGCTGGAGGGTTTTTTGGTACAGAACAGCACACAACTTTGCATTATTAATGCTGCTCTTTGAGGTGCTAGCGAGTGTAAACTCGTCTGCTACTACGGAAAGCTACAATAAAGCAAAATCTTTTTAAAATCACAGTTTTTTCCAGATAGAAAAGCTAAGTTGGTTGAGTTTAAACACTTACGAGAGGAAAATACTGGCAAAAAAATACATACATATCTACATTGAAAATGAGARCGTAAATAGACTTGCAGTATTTCATGCAATCTGTGGAAAATTTTTCAGAAAAGAGCTATTAAAGGCCTCCTTGAAATTAAACAAATCAAAACACATTCAAATCAGGACAACTTTTGACTCCGTATTGCTGAAAGGGGCGACTCTGTAAAATCCTTCCRGCCGGCTTTGTGTCTCAGGGAATTTTCTAGAAGGCCGATCCAGGAACAGGGTGGAGAGAAAGGCACCGACTCCCTTGTCCTCTTCCACCCCGGCCCGCCACCTCTTCCCGAGGTCCCCTCGCCTCCCAAACACCCCAAACTACCACCTCTATGCACATTGTTCGGAGGAGGAGGAGGTTTTCGGCACCTCGCGGCCGCGCTTCGCAACGGAGGAGGAGGGCGAAAGGGTCCCTTTTTGGTGGCCAACTCGTGGTGGCCAGGGCTACTCATGGTTGGCACGGACACCTCCTAGATGGGCGTCTACCCGCGWGAAGGGAAGGCGTCCCAGGGCTCAAATTGCCACGTACGACAAGGGCGAGGAAAACACRACGAGCCCAAAATGGCTCCCCGGCGCCGTGAGGCAAAACCAACAACGCCGCGTCGGAGCGGGGCCTTTCCTCAGCTCCTAACGCCCAAAATACCGTTTTGAACACCTCCAGGTTGGATGTTTTTGCTCCGTTTCATCCAGTAAAAGCTCATTTCTGTTCCCGAGCGGCAGAGGGAAGGAACGCAAGGCTAAAACAAGAGGCCGGGGCCAAGGCAAGCGTAGCGAGATACAGCAAAAGACCACTTCGTTTAGCAAGCAAATCGGAAAAAATGGCCATCGCTCCCCCGGTGCTGGGAAGGAGCCCGTACCATACTTGCCCTTAGGAACGTCACGCTAGCCCTACCGAAGCCGGCTCCTCTTCCCAACACGCCGTTCCCTCTCCTTTGCGCACTCTTAGGTTTTACCCAAATCGTTGTATTTCGGTCGCAGAAAAGCTCTCAAAATGCGTCTTTTTTCCCTTTTTTCCCCCCCCTCCAGGCTCCCGTGACATCTCGGCGAAACTCGCCCTTCCCCATTGGCCGCCTCCTATTCAATTTCTGGATTCTGCTTTTACCTGCCCCAACTGGTTTGGCTAGTTGTAAAATGAACGTTTGAATTCACGGGCTGGCTCGCCCTCCCCCACAACAGACAAAACCTGATACAGTCCAACAAAACCCTCTTTAATCTACCTGGGGGAAAGAGCAGGAAGAGAAAAAAGGAGGAAGAGAAAAAGAGGACAGAGTTCTAAAAAAAACCCCACAAGGTTGAGAGCAGAGCTTGGAGGAAGGCAGCTACCCAAAGGCATCAAAGCAATCAAACTTTGCGCTCATTAGAGCATTTCTCATCGCAGTACCTGGACGCTACGGCTTACCACGACCATGAGCACACAAACATTCAAGTAACTTCCGTGCTGGAAACACAACCACCTTTTCCCAAACCAAGACCAGCCGCCTTCAAGCAGGTAACGAAAGAAAAAAACCACCAAGATGATCAGGAGGAAGGCGCCCGTGAGAGGTTTCTTCTTCTTCCCTTCTTCCCGCGTCCTGGAAAAGACGAACTTGGAGCTTTTTTTTGCGGTGAAATTCATAGGAAACAAACGGAGAGGGGGAAAAAAAAAAAAAAAATAGAACTGTACCTGAAAGACACATTTCTAAATGGTATGAAACTACTGAAATAAAACTTAAGAGTAAAATAAAATAAAACTGAATTTAAAAAAAAGGATTCAAGCGCGCGTGGTTTTCTTCGCAGCCCAGAGCGATGTTGCTCGTTTAAGCTGGAATTGCGAAGAGACGGCGAAGTGTCTCGGGGCTCGTCTTACATGTAGTCCTTCACCCCTCCCTGCGCAGGTGCATTCTTTACGCGCAGCCAATCTCATGGCCTCTAGCTATTAACAGGTGTGTCCTCGCGTTTCGGGAGAGGCCCGGCGCGCAACCGGCCCCTCGAGGGGCTCGCAGGGCGCTCTCCCGCTCCCCTGGCTTCAACAAAAGGGGTGAATGATCCGCCCGGCTCCAGGGTCGGTGCTTCTGCTCCAAGGAGGTGCCTTCCACACACCCCAAAATTGGCTTATAGTAGAGGTCTACAGGCAACCCAGAGGGGAATGGCGTTTTTCCCTCCCTCTAAAAATCAACCTCCAGGCAAAATCCTCTAMAAAACAATTTCCTTCTCCCCACCGCTATGATAACAAAGCCACCGAAATGGTTCAAGTCTGAAAAAAATACTTTAAAACCTTCAACTAGAATGTTACCCCCTCTGAATTTTGACGTGGAACTTAAGACTATTGAACGGGAGCACTCCCAGTTCATCCGCAGTCCAACAGCAGGTACATAGGTGTGTAGATGATTGCCTTTCCAAGCAAAAAATGTCATTTATGTGGAGACCATCCAAGGTCAAACAAAAGGAGGTAAGGACTGCTGAAAGACACGCCTTCAATTTTGCTAGCAAACACACAAGAGTTTTTCCAAACCACTAAGAGAACTTATCCCTATCCAGTCCTGCTTGAGTTCTTGAAACTCATAGAAAGTCCAGCCAGGACTCGTGTCTCCTGATGCACCAAGCAGGGAGAGCAGAGGCCCACATAAATGTTTGTGAGTCCGTTCACGGGCACCGTGATTGAAACTACAATGACTAGAGCACACGTCACCCTTCGGGTCCTTGTGGCAGCTACACGTACACAAGATGAGGGCCCTGTTGGCTCCATYGATAGAGCCAAATTTGCTTTTCCTTTAAAAAAAGGTGCTCCTGGGGTCTCGACAAAAGGACTCTATTTCAGAGCATATCATAGGTTAGAAAGTATTGAAGGAGGGGGCAAAAGGGGTCTAAAATGAACCGCTGTTCAGTTCAAACCACGAACAAAGAAACCCCGCAGCTCTCTAAATAATATTTTCAGCCCYTTTCAAGGGTGTTTTCAGTAAATTCTCAGCAGTATCAGAGGAAAAAAGAAAAATAAGGAATATGTTTTCTTCTTGTTATGAAGGAAACATGCTCATGTTTCCTATGAAAGCTGAAATAACAAATTATCACGTTAATTAGTAGAACTGGGAGAAGAAGTCTCTTGGGACCCAACTTGGGCTCATAACTAGCTCAAGGGGAATCTTGGAAAGCTCTAGTTGCCCAAGACTGATTTCTTCTGCAAGGGTCTTATATTCTTTTTCCACTCACAGCCACAGTAGAGAAATCCTTTCCTGGTGTTTGCCTAGGTGAGACTTTGCAGGAGACTCATGGCCTGTGGAAATGAAGCTACTCAAGAAATTCTCTTATTCCACCACTCAGTAAACTAGCAGGGGAACAGGGACCTTGTCCTGGTCCCTAGGGGGGGGTTCAGATGCTGCTCGCTAACTCACATGGCCTCCTCTTCCCAAAAGTCCTGGAAAACTTGGAGAGATGTGTGATAACCTAAACAGCTACAGGAGTGCAAAGGTTGCAAATTTGCATCCCCCAAACTGCACCCTGGGGTTTTGGAGCAAATAAAGGTGAATTATGGGGCACCAAGAGGTTAATTAGTTTGGAGTTTGCCCACGTAGTAACAATCTGCCCAAGTCCATGTATGCAAAACGCCTGGTTTGTGCTCCAGGGAATGCAAATACGCAGCCTGCTTTTATAAGCTTGACCCTAGAACAGCAGCAAAGACACAGGTAACGTGCGACTTATTAGCCCCACTRCTAAACACATGCACTGTGGTGGTTATTGAAATGCCGGCTGTATCGGGGCCATCAGCAAGCCAAAACCTTACATCAATTATCCTTTCTCAGCTAAATGCAGATGAGCTAAATGAGAAACTTGCCCAAATGGCACCTGAGGGAAAACTGCAGAATTTAACCCAGTGGCTACAAACATGCATGGGATGGCATTAGAAGAACTAATATTGCCATATATCCTGCCCTGGGATGCTGAATGACCTATGGACGGCATGGTAGCTCATTTGGCCTTTCACAACGCTGGGGGCCAGGCAGGCATAGAAGGGCTAAGTATTAAAACCTGGTGTGATAAACCTCTCTGAAAGTCACCTGGAATACACCACAGGAAGTGATCAACACCAGGAGGGTGGTGGATGACAAAGAAACAGAAGAAAACGCAGAACGTGGCTAGGGAAACGCCCATGGTTTTRTATGGATAAAGAAAGGACGCAAGCCTTCCTGTCTCCTACAAACAGAGTATTTTTGGTGTTGAAAAAGAGCTTTCAAAGGACTGTTTTGCAGCCATTCTTCACAATAGTTCACTTTCATCTTGTTCCAAAAAGCTTCTTTTAAAYGGTTTTTAAAAACAGGCTACCCCAAGCGCGCTGGGCTCCTTCCCTATCCAGGGAGTCCTTTGTTGCTAGTGCAGCTCTACAGGAGGTGACACCGGCGCGCGCCCATGACGGCGCCGACGTCTTCACCCGTCGGGGCCGTAGCCCCCGGGATCGTTTCCTGCATCACCTCAGCCCGCTTCACCTCCGTACCCGCATCAACAACCCCCGGCAGCGGCGCGAGGGGCACGAGGTGACACGTGCAGAGCCGCGGCCGCGTAGCCCTGCGCCCAACGGCGCCGCCCTCCCCGTGCCCAACCCCGAGAGCAGCACCACGCGTGGCCCGAAGGACTCCCGGGCGAGTCCACGGCCCGGCTGGTTGATCCGTGAAACCCGGGCGTGTTTGTGAGAGCAAAGTTCAGCTCGAGGCACCTCCTGCCAGGCCAGGAGTAGGAGTCATCGCCGCGGCCGCTTCCGTGTCTTAACAAGTTCGGCACGGAGGGGAGAAGCCGAGTGCTCCTTGCAGCGTTTTTGGAGAGCTGCAATAACCCGCAGGGGTGGCTCCGTGCAATCCAAGACCGCACGGCTGGAACGTGTTTGGCCGGGGCCGCGGTGCCAGGTCGTGGTTGCASCTCACGCTTCCCTCACCTTCAACACGACCCAAGCAGCGGGCAGGCGGGTCTGACTAATGCACCTTTATGTGAACACGGAAGGAAGGTTTAACAGTCTCCCCAGCCTTCCCTTCTCTTTGCCCCCTCCTTGTAAACATACTCACGGCCAACAGTCCAATCTGCCAGAGTTATATTATGTTTCCATAGGGCACGAGCGGCTGAACAAGGAAGGAGTGAGATTTCTTCCTCTGTTTACGTGCACACAYGCACAGAACGAAATCCTTAACGTCGGTGTTGGAGATGGACCCAGGAAAGGCCATCAGCTGCTCTGCTGCCCAGTGCTCAACACCCCTTACAGGGTGGCAGTACCTCTGGGTACAACCAGCTACAGCAACGCTGCTTGTTTCTATCAGAGCAAATGCAAGAAGAAGAAGCCTAACAAGAGTGTGCTTCAAACGATCTTAAGGTCATTTTTTGAACAAAACCCAGCTCTCTGAGGCAAGGAAATTGGGCCTCAAGAGATGACTATGTAGCCTTTCTATGCTCCTTTTAATTGCTGGTAGATTCAACACATTATTTTTGAGCAATGTAGGAAACCTGCCTTGATGCCTTGTGCTGCTGAGCAGCACCACCAACGCAAGGATCGCGTTCCCTTCCTCCACGTTGCCAGCACTTCCAGCCCGCATCCGCATTGAAGACGATACCGTTGTCCTTAGTCATTCCCAACCATCTCCGTCTTCCTCYGAGGGTCGCTGCCTTTTCAGGGAACGCACAAGGGGATCGCTGAACTCCTACACAATGCTCTGCAAGCTTCTACCTTTCCCATGTGGCCGAGTTGTCCGCTACGTCCCATTGTAAGGAATGTGGCAGCCTGGCACCTGGGCTTGCCTGGCCTCCCATCTGCCCGCTCCCCATTTGGCCGCAGCCGAGTGAAAAGAAGAGGGAGGAGAACAAAGTCTTTCATCATCCCAGCACCAAGATTTCGGAGGCAAAGAGCTGGGGCTCTCAGCTGCCCTAAATTGAGGGTTAAGGCTGCCAACTGCCGACCTGAAGCTACGTATTAGCTTTCATGCAAGCCTGTGTTGTTCGGGCTAGAGCTTTGCTCGCCCTTTGTTTCCTCCCCGATCAGTTAAGTGCAGGCAGGTGTTCTCCTACCCGGCTAATCTGTACGTTCAGCCGGGTCCAACAACCGCTCCCTGTGCCCTGGGCAGGTTAAGAGCAGCCCAACGCTTAGTTGCTGTGGGAGGCAACGGGGCGAATGGCCCCACGGAGCGCCCTGATAAAGGCCGCYGTGGTCGCGCACGGCTTCGGCTCACGTCATCTTCCTCTTCATCCTTCCCTTTGTAACGTAAAGGGAGGTTCTGCGTCGCTTCGGAGCATCCCTGATATTTCCACGTAAGGCTGAGCGCTGCTGCCCTGTCCCGCGTTTGCCTTTTTACAGCTTTACATCTGCAAAACGCAGGGAATTCGTGGTAAGATTTGGCAAAGAGCCGCAGTCTTGCTCCAGTCTTATATTCCTGCTGAAGCCGAATTCTACCCTGTTTTGTCTGAATGCAGACAATAGACTGAGGAGCACTGGGGGATTAACTGGGAGCCTTTTYTGCACCCAGTGACACCGGGGTAAGACTAGAATTACTCTGAAATGGTGAGCAGTACAAATCAGACCGAACCCCAGMCGGGCTTTGTGCAGGTTTCAAAGGCTGCAACAGGAGCAGCCCCATCTGTCTGGTTTTGTAGCCCCACTGGTATTAACTGATCATTAAGACAGTTTGACAGGTATGAACGGGCAAAAACCCACGGCGACCAAGAGCACCGCGCTCATCTGAAGGTGCTAAGATTGCATGAGGAGATGGCCTTGGAGGAAGCAAGGCCTCCTTCCCATAGTGTCCACGCTTCCAGAATTAACTGCAGCAGCTTTCCCAGCTGTCCTGGGTCAGCAGAGCAGCTCCGAATCCTAAATCTGGCTTTTTTCCCCCTATTTTTTTTTTTATAACAGGACCATGAGCCCGTCGGGAATCTGTTGGTCGCAAAGGGACATCGACGACGTCTCTGTGCGTCCCAAGGGATGGCAGCTCCGTGGGCAGCCCACGGCACCGCGCTTCCTTCCCTCGCACCCTTCCCGTCACTTCCAGGACGTGTTGAAACAGCTCCGCGTGGAGCCGCTCTCCGCAAATCCTGCGCCCGGGAAGCCGATGAATCCACAGGGGGAAAAACGACCCGGCAGCAAAATCAACCTTGGACACCCAYTCTTAAGTTAGATCCTGGATAAAACTACTGATTATACAAGGGAAATGATTGAAAGGCACTGCGTACCGCAGGCCCGTTTTAATGTTTCTATATTAAGGAAATAAAAGCTAGTATAAAATCCAGGTCAGGAGCTATTTGTTCTGCCTCAGGTGACTGCGACTCGGCTAATCAGCGAGACACACCTCGCCTTTTGCACGGCCCTCCCTACTAGATCTGCAGTTAAAACCAGGCAAGGCAGGCAATTGCAGCCTGAATACCCACAACGCCGACAACAGCGGGCGCAATTTTGGCTCCCGAAAGCGTGCAGCCTCGTGTCTGCAGCAGGAGCAAGCAGACGTCAAACACAGAGAGCAGCAGCCTGCAACGCGGATTCGGGGTTAGAATATTGGTTATACCGTGAACGACCCTCAAAGGACGTGCAGCGTTTGAATAGGAGGAAAAAGCCACCCCTTGGAAAGCTTATTCGGTTCAAGGGGCGTTGATTACGTTAAGCAGAGCAAGAATTAGCTGGGTGAATTAGCCCGGTGAATTAGCTGGGTTTGCTTATGKGGCTTAAACTGGCCGCTTCCTTCCCAGTAAATGACTCTTGGTTTGCAGCCATGGTATTGCTCCATTTCTTACAGATTTTCTTAATCCTTTCCATAAAGTCAAAGGCCTCCCTGAGCTCCYAGGGTTTCCTTTCCTGGGATTCCCAGGCCCAAGGGAGCTATAGAAAGGTATAGAGCATCCCGGCAGGCAACCCCATGGAAATCCACCTTGTCCCCGGCCTTGCAAAAAGAAAGGGCCTGAGCRATCTCGCCGATACATCCAACCTATAAATCCTGCAACTCCTGCCGAGGGCAAAATAACGAGGGCAAGGCAAGGAAAAAGCCCGGCGTCGTTTCTGGCTTTGTTTCACGCGTGCAACCGTTACCGTTGACATAAAAATCCATCCWGTGCTGAGCAAACATACAATCCCCTCCCTAAGCAGCTTGAAAAAAACCTCGTTTCCTGGTGTGKTKTTTTTTTTYSYCCYCCCYTCTTTCTGATACAACAGACTGTTGTTTAAAGCAACAGCCGGCTGCGTAGCCAGCACAGATCTAGCACCCCGATTAAACCCGTGCTCTGGGGCGGCTGCTTTTTTAGCACCGAGTGCTCGGAGAGGCCGTCGAGCAGAGACTTGGCCTCGCCGTGCGGGTCCCGGCGCCGCGATGCACGAACTGCTGCTTTGGGATGGGCCGAGCGCGCCCGGCGATTGTTTGATTACCAGCCTTGGGTGGGGAAGYGCGCTCGCAGGCTGAGCCGGGGCTTCCGCGTTGGCGATGGGTAGACTTTCCGCCCGGCCAGCGTTGTGGAGGGTTGTTTTTGGGGTAAAGATGACAGAAATTGGGTAAATRCCTGCTCTTTGCGTAGCAATTCACCTTTTCACATACACCTGCAGTGCGTTGCAATGGGAGATACCTTCCTGCAGCGTCATTTGCACCACTTGAGCAATGTCCCCGCTCAGGACTCCGTGAAATGAGGTGACCCTCATCATGTCCCTTTGGAGGCTTAGCTCATCCAAAGGAAATCACCGCCATTGGGATCACTTCAACTCCAGCTGTAAAATGATGGGTCAAACCTCCTACTCACAGAGGTGGTAACGAACRAAGTAAAGACAGAAAGAAGACCCAAACCACTGCTATAACCATGCTACAYAGGGAAAGAGAGAAGATAAGAGTGTTCTCAAGGTCCTTACAAAATTATGCTGTATTAAACCAAGATTTCAATAGCTGGCACATCAATAACAGCTTCTCTGCTCTTGATAGTTATCATTGGTGACCTGCTCTTCCTGCCTTCCCTGCAGGAAAGGSTGGATGGTGCCTATGAAGGGCCGAGCGCGTGGGACAACTTCAGCAGCAGCCCTGCGGATCCATCAGACCTGCCGGAACACAAAGAGCCACCGAGGGAAAGGACACTTCAAAACCAGAGACCGACTTTGCATGGATAATTCGGATGAGGAAACCAGTTGCTGCTTCGCTGCCTGCGCATTTGAATGCCAAATAACACAGCAACGACCGCGTTGGGAGCAGGTCCTACACGAGAGGGCAGGGGCAGACCCGGCACATCGGTAGCGGACACAGGAAACGCTCCTTGAAGACCCCTCATTAGGGGCCCTCTCTCCCCGTTCGTCCTGGGCTGCCCTGTAATTACAGGAACAAAGCTGCAAAAGGAGCGTTGGCTCTCGCAGGAGATAGGGGTATGGGCGCCTAAGAGCAGGATCCAAACGGAGGTTTCGGGCCAATGAGAGTTGTGCCAAAACTAAGAAAATTCAGGTAAAAACAGAGAGGGCRAAGGAGAATAGGTAGAGTGAAACCCTCGCTTCCTTTCCATAGGGTTCCTTTTATTTTTTAGGCGTGTTTGRAACCAGACGCAGCTCGTTTTGACCCATAACTCAGGCCTGAAGGAGCAGTGGGTAAAGGGAGAACAGAAGCAAGGGAGAACACAACACTCTGAGCACCCTGGAGGACCCCGCTGCAAATCTCTACGCTCACAGGCTGCAAACCTATAGATTCTGTAAGGGATCAGCTCAGGTCGCCCTGAGGTCTCCACCCCATGCGGCCTCCCATGGCCTACCAAGGGTCCATATGGATTTCTTCATATCTTACCAGCCTTAAAAAGTTGTGTAAAGGCCCCGTGGCCCCCTCCTAGCAACGTTGCTTCGGTGTCTGGCCTCACCTGCACTAATTGGTCTCTGAAGGACCAGAAATGGCACTAAGTGCCTTGGGTGCAGGCGTGGGGAAATTAACACCAGCTCCTTCCTTTCCATCCCAGTGAATAATGTAATTACGGGAGAGGGAAGAAGGGCTGAGCCTTGCATCAGCTCTCAGGTGGGGCTCGGCCTTTTCTTTTCATCCCTTCTTCTAAAGGGAACGTAGGGGAAGACATTCACAGCCCCCACCGCGCCAAGAGACACGACAGCATCGTTTGCCAGTGAAAGAATCAAAYAAGCATAAAAACTAGGAATAACTGGTCCCGTAACTAACTCTGTGACAGTTCGGAAGTCTTAAAAAAGCTCCAGTTTGAGAGAAAAAAAGTAGAGAAGTAGAGCAGGAGCAATCATCTTCTGTGCCAGGCCAAGCCATAGAGCCCGTTTCCTTCTACCTTTTCCTTGGCTTGCCAAGTTTGCTCCTACCATCTGCTCTGCTAATTCCCCCATGCTGTGCTTGTTGCAAACATTGCAAGAACCCAGCCTTCTAAAACAAGAAAATATAACACAGGAAAATCGGATAAAAGACCACACAGAGGAAAAGGGAAGTCGTGAGCAAGTGACTCTAAAAGGAAAAGAGGGTTGATTTTGCTCTGTGAAATAATTGAAGTCATTGTTTTAATCCTGATAACTTCTAAAAAGGCTTCATTTGATTTGTTGGCACCATGAGTTTGGGGTCAGTAGGCTCAGGGCCACTTCAGCTTTGGAAAAAACCCTCATATTGGGTTTATATTTCTAAAGAATCTTTTAGAAAACTGTGTTACTTCATTTGTTTCACGCAATTCGCACAACTTGGCCATGAAGTCCTCAAAAAAATCATTCAACTTGCGCTGAGACCATCGTGCAAACRGTGTGTGATGACGAGGAGGGCTGGGGATCCGCTACCCAACGGTTGCCTTGCTGGTACTTGAGGTGAGATATCCTCTGCATTGGGAAGGACGATCCAGATTCATCCTTTGCTCCGGATTTCCAGGAGTGCCCCCCAGCTTTGGGCAGAGCAACTCTCTATCCGGACGGCGACTCGCGCATGAGGAGCACTCCGGTTCCAACACATCCTTTTGTYGGCGTCCTCCACGGTTGTCCCTACGGAAGGGGCACCGAAACCCGGTTCCCAGCCCAAGAACTTGAGCCCGGGCACGGGCTGAGTCACCCTCTCTGCCAGAGCAGTTAGCAGGAATGGGTGTTGCCAGCCAGGAAGCTCCCGGGTGAGTCACTATCAACTACAACCCTACCTAGATAACCTTGCCGCGGCTTCGGAGCTTGGCTCCGTAGACCAAATCCAGCCCTGCGCCGTTCCTCCTCCCGTCTTACTTCCCTTTGAAAGCTGCCTRTGGAGCTAATTGGATGCAGAGATTTCAAAATTGAAAGCCAAGAGACTTTCAAGGCTATGCAGAGAATGGTTCCTTATTATAAGGACAAATACTGCAATAAAATGAATGAGGACGTATGTACAGGAATATGGAGGAGAAGCAGCTTTTTGCCACCCAGCTCAACAAAAACAGACTTTTCTTATCACAGTGAACCTACGTCAGAGAGCCTGAAGTCATTGGAATCCCCATCATTTAACTTACTGTCATTTTAGCTGCGTTTCTAGACTGCATTATAATGGGAACCGTTGCCAGCTGCGAACTTGGACMTTAAATCTGTAATTGGAAGGTGGAAAACACATTTCTCAACARGTCTTGGGAAAACTATGAAACTGCTCCAAGAGACTCGCTCCATTGGCCTRATAGAGCAGCCCCTGTCCCCCAGTTTTGTGCATATAGAGATGGGCTAGGGAGAAAATGGTTTCATGATGGGGTTTTTGAAGTGTGTGAGACCCAAGGTTTACCYGAGTTGTTCAAGTCCACATGGAACAGGCAGAGAAGACCATTCAAGTCACTATCTGAAATCAGAACTTAAGGGACAGTATCCATCCATATATGCCAAGATCCGAGTCCTTCCYAAACAGAGGTGGGGATCAGGAGAAGAGGGAGGAGCAGAGGCAATGAGAGAGATGGCAGTTTCAGCCCAAACTGAGATTAATGTGGCTTAATTTTAGATCTRTGGGGTGAGAGAAGCTTCATCACCAAATTTAGACCAGAACATCACATCTTAGACCTCCTAAATTCTTTAAGAGCATGCGTGATCTTAGCAGGAGGTAGAAGGCTCCATACCTTGGAGGATACCTAAGGCCTGAAATCACAAAGGGGGGGTGTTTAGCAAAAGAGCCCCCTTCAAATCAGTGGGGCTGAGCTCCGAGGGGGCTTCAGATCTGGCAAAGGAGCTTTGATCAGTTCTGCAAGMGGGACTCGGGTTTCTAAAGCGCTTGGACACTTGACAATTAGGCAGRGAGACCAACTTGATGGATTGGGACACTTTCAACCTGCTATTTCAAACAGCTCCTCGAGATGAAAAAGGAATTTCTCTCTGCAAAAAATAGGAGGAAAGAGCTCGAAGAGAAGGGCCGTAAAACAAATTAACGTGGGGCCTCCAGGGGCTGGCTCAAAACATCTCATTCCTTTGAGATGAGGTACCCTTGGGGAAACAGAAGCAGCAAAACAAACGACAAAGGGAAGCCGGGGGATGTAAATGATGAAATAAAGAGAATGCTGTAGAAATTAGGCAGTRTTTGCATACAGGATTATAGGATTTTACATTATCCAGTTCTTTCTGCAGAACTAGCCTTTGGAAAATCCACCTGAGCATWTGTCTCCGAGATAAAGAGTGTCTTTCACCTTCGAGAATGTGCACTTGTCTTCGGCCTTCATTTTGAGCTCTGTTTGGCACACTTTCTTCTCTTTTGGGTCTTACAGGTGTGTAGATCAGGTCAGGATGGTGTCGCATATGGAAACTGCTGCATTAAATTGGGCAATGCCCGATCCTGCTTGCAGGTCTGTGTTCAGCAAGGAGAAAGGAACTGCACCTACTGACCGTGCAGGATCCCAGAGAGATAYATAGGAGAGGATATATAGGAGCACCAAATTCTTGAGCAAAGATAATATTGAAAAACCATTCCACAATCCGTGGGAAACGCACGGAAGCGGTGCTAACATTTCCAGCTGTGATTCCCAAATCCAGGTGTTTTACTCAAAAGGTTTGTCTTGGAATAAACCAAATCCTAGCAGCTGGGGACTGTGACACTGGGAAGTCGCCCTTTGCTAGCAATAGAGCCTACATTTTTCTGCACCATTTCAGCATAGAAGGGGGCTAAAAACAACTGTATTTGCCCTGCCCAAGTCTGCCTCMCATTGCACTGCAGAACTGCCTCCGTGCTCCCTTTCTCCCCATCCATTCTCCCATTCCATTCAAGAACACCAAGTTACACGGGGTGGAAAAGAAACGGGCCTAATCATAACCTGGAAGCAGGGAGAGAGGGGGCTAACAGTTAATTAAGCAAAAGGAGGCAGTATCGGGTGACAACACTGTGAATCACGTACAAAAAATTTTGGCTGCCTCTTCAAAAAAAAAGAAGACTACAAAGGCGTGCGAGTTCAGAGGGCTTTGGGGAGCACCCCTTSTCTCAGGTTGACTAATAAACAGATTTTCTGGAAAACTGCATTTATCATCAGCCTCCCAAGCTCGGTTACTTCGCCTCTTATTGCCTCTCTAATTCCTTAGCTTGCCTTTCTTTCCCTGTGTCCCCTCCAATACTCACTTTGCTCTAAGGACTCTATGGGCCCAGCAGTCCCGGGCCACATCAGGGCTCCAYGCACCACTCAGCAGCCTCCAGCAGATAAAGGACACCCAAACTGCAGAGAATTCAAGAGGGTTTCTCTTTGTGTGTCTTTTTTCTTAAAGACCTTGGGGCTTTCAGACTGTTTTCCATGAAGATTTGAATATTGAAACAAATATTCCTGTGCTCATGCCTCCATTTGCAAATAAAATGAGGGAATCACAGCGGACGATTCAAAGCTGCCCTATTCAAACCCCGTTTTGGTTACGAAATGCTGCTTGCTGGGCCCAGATGAGTTCCAAGGGAAACTGCGGATGTGCTGCCGGCATCTCTTCCATGTACTCGCTTTGTTTCCGGGACACCTGATGGGATATTAAGGTTTAGTTATGAAAAGTGCACCCCCTATTACCAATGGGGATTGTTGGAGTCGCCGATTTCTTCAATGACTTTTCAAAGAGAAGCTGGAAAAATGTACCCACAGGAAAGGGGATAAAAAAAAGGGAGCGATTTCCATCCTTTCTTGCGGGTATAAGGCAATATCTGGGGGTTCCAAGATAAAAGTAATGTCCTATTGATGGTCAGAGGAAGGAGTTAAATATAGCAGAGCTTTAAAGGTTGCCACAGGAGATATTGGGATGTGCCCGGTTGGGAAAGGGCCCCGCAGAAGCGCAGGGGTTAAGCGGCTCCAGGCGCCTGCACCTTTTATTTGCCTTGGATTTGCACCAAGTTTGAGTCATCGTGTTCAAACAGGAAGAAAAAAGGGAGAAAAAAAAAAAAAAAAAGAAAAGGAGCCTGATACTCCACAAAGGGCATTCCCATACCAGGGCGACCGCGTCAGCGCCTACCAAGGAAAGAGGCACCTCTGGARTAAGGTGGATATTCGCACATGAAGGACAAATACAGCCTCTTCAGAGTGCTAAGGAACCAGCACGAGCAACTTAGAGGCATTGGGGTACACGTAGACAGGATCCTCGTTATGGAAAATCCGCCTTTACGGAGCGTCGGGCTGGAGCTGCCCTAAGCCCACGCTGTAGGTGGGACCGGGGCTTTTCTGGTAGCAGATAAGGCACGCGAGGAATGCAGGGCGGAACAGATTAGATCTTCCCCCCCCCCTCCTCTTCCAGGGAGACCTGGATTTCTTTCCCTTCCCTCGGAGGCTCCGACGCAGCCCYGAAGCGCGCGACGTTACCCAAGCGTTATCCCGCTCCGGGATTCAAAGCCAACRATTCACAGGTTTTTCCTGTTTAATCAGGGGCTGTCCAGGAACTCAACCAGGCTTTGGAACAGGATCCGCTGCCCATTCGCRTGGAGCTGAAATAAAAGAATAAAAGCCAAAAGACCTACAGCACATTAACCCCTTGCTCTGCTGTTTTAACCCCTCGCTTTGCTATTTCAGGCTCTTTGAAGTGTCTCTCCTATAATTACCAGTGATCTACACCGGTCGTGTCCCCATTGCCTGGATTTATTATCTTAATAGTATAGAGTTTGCTCTCCTAGATAAATACCAGGAGGGAAGGGGTAGCCTTGCTTTAGGTCTGTTGGAATAATACCAGGATATATATATTTTTTTTAATCAGAGGCTAAAGCACCTGCAGTCCRGCCCCAGTTGTTTGAACCAGTTTGCTCACCATGCAAGGTACCCTGTGGTGTAAACTCATGAGCTAACAGGAGCAGGAGGATGAATCACCGAGTGATTGACCCGTCCTCGACRTCCTGATCCACCCGTCCTCGAGGTCCTGTCTGCACGGGGCTCCTGTCCGAGGTTCACGCTCCGGCCTCCCGATGCCTTTTCCTGGATCAACGGACCAAGTTCTGGCCCTTTGCATGGGAAACAGGAGGGTTTTTTTCCTTTTGGCAGTGCAGTTTTAGAGCTGCATTCACATGCATCTGCTAGGACAGCGAGGGGCCGGGGGGACCATGGACTTCATGCATCACAAGCACATCCAAGGTGGAGCTGGAAGTTCAGCAGGAGGAACCCAGAACAAGGCAGCAACAGTCCGGGCTCAGTTGGGACCCTAGGAGATATTAGTAGATGTGTTTTATGGAAGAACCAAGGTAAATCAAGGTCTGTGCAACTGGGTGTTATATTCCCATATTGCACATAGGAGCAGTGCTGAATGGGCAGAGATGGGAATAGAAAATGGAGTGTTTTAAACCAGATTTGTCTGGAGAGGACATTCACTAAGAACAGAAAAACCTCTTATATTGCACCAAGATTCCCTTGCTAACGGGTCCAAACGTTTCACCTGGAGCTGAACACAGCATCCTTTGCATGAGCAATACTACAGGAGTGGAAGTGCTTGGCCCATCAGTGAGTAATTCTCACCTGATTTACTCATCCTTTAAGCCCGACACACTAAGGCCATTAGCAGATATATCCAAAGAAAACCACTCAGAGAAACCCAATACATACCTAATAAGTTAGAATAGTAGAAGAAACCTAGGGAATTATCATGGTAATACAGGTCAAAGTTGCATTATCATAATTTTTGAACTATATTTACGCTGCTTTTTTTTTTTTGCATTCAACAGCACTTAAGTATTAATTAGCATTCTTTGCTAATGAGGGCAAGCCGGTTAAACACAATGCTATCTTTATAGCTAATCTTTCAGGAAAACGAGGAATCGCCCGCAACTGCAAAAGGGAAAGATTTCAAGCATGTTTCCCAGGAGCGGAGGTTTGAGAAAGATTTAGCAATGATATGAAGTTATCCTTGACTTCTTCCTATATATCAACACAGTGGGTTCAGTCTAGAACTGTCATTCGGTGATGGGAGAAGATGCTGCATGTCTCTTGTTCTAGGAAGGTTTTAGCAACCTGGGTGTTGTGCATCACACGTTGAATTCCAGGCTGGGCTTGCTAAATGCTCCGATCATCCCATGGATACACAATCATCCCATGGAACACGATCTCTTTTCTCAAGAGATGATTATTTCTGTTAATGAGGTTTGAGCCCTTGTAGCAAAGGCTGCCTCAGATCGGTCCCAAAGGTAGATAGTAAGACGACTAGGTAAATGATGCAATTCTTACCTAAACCCAGTCCTGCTGCTAGGTCCAAGCCTAGGGACAAGCGTTAACATGAGGAAAAGACACCAGCACAGCTTTTGTTCTCCCAGCTGCCCAAATGCAAACACTGCGTGGCTCTCATGAGTCACCACAACCTACCCAAGGGCCGGTCCCACCAGGATGGTGCAAGAAGACCTCGTAACCTCAGGATGAGGGGGCAGCTTTCTGCATCGGGGCAGAAGAAACCGCGCGAGCTGATGCGCCAAGCTCCGTCTTGCACATCCCTGGCGTGGATCTGCAGAGATCCAAGGGGGAATTCTTCACAGACCCTCCTGAACTCTGCTTCTCCTGCAGCAGAGCCAGTCACAAGAGTGCTATGAAATCAGAACATCCATTAATTCAAACAGCTTCAAAATTAAGAGCGAGGCAATGATCTATCCCATTAATACAGCTACGTGCTCTTGCAGCATGGAGTTGCTTGAAACCTAGATAAGTAGATACAGAATAGAGGAGAATGTTAGGCCTGTGGTTGCATGAGCACTTCCCAGGAAAAAGGAAGCTCCAGACCCAACCAGTTGCCAATGCACACCATAAGCTCCAGTAAATCCCCCTGCTAAACAAGAGCCATCACGAGGTGGATTTTCATAGCAAATCCCCCAGACCAAAATGCCTCTGGAGGCTGCAGGCACTCCAAGAGGAAACGTGGGCTTGCTTTGCAAGAGGGACTCGGTTGGTGGGAACACGGGTGCACGTCCTGGTCAGCAAGAGTCCCTGTATCATGTTATTGGTCCAAAAAAAGCAGCACTCACTTGTACCGAGCCCTTCTTCCTCCTCAGGAGGGTTAATGATCTGGAAAGCTGACAAAGCGTCCCCAAATCCTCAATTCTAGCACGAAATCTCATCCCAGGGAGAACTTTGCAAAAGCTGCTTCCATTATTGCCCCTGCCCAGTTCAACGGGAGGCCACAGCACATCATTTTTTATACCTCTTAATTTCCAAAATAAACACAGTTATTTGCATCTAGCTAACAGCAGCAACCCTGTGTTTTTTAGCAGAACGAATGGGGCTAAGTTAAGCTTCTCTTTTGAGAGCTATTATATATTTTTCTACAAAAACTATCTGGCAATGGAGAGGTCCCCAAATAGCTGCCAGCACTTGAACAACACACCAAGGATCCCTCCGAACAGGACGGTGGTTATGGCAAAAGACAACAGAAATAGTTCACATTGCACAGTAAATACCCAAGACAGGGCAGCAATCAACGTTCATCTCTACAGAGCTCTGTGCTGAGGGGAAAATAAAAGAACCAGGGAGCGTTTTGCCTTTCCTTCCAGTGCAATATCCCTCCTGCTTCCCCAGCACCCCCTCGGTGCCTGAGCGATGTCAGGAATGACTGGAAGGCTGGAAAGTGACCTTGTATCGCACACAAAGCCTGGGGACCAGCACCACGTTTCTGCTCCTTATGACGCCCTCAGGAAAGCCATTGGGGGACGCAGGATTGCCACCATCCAACCTCATTTCGCTCGCCCTAAGCACCTCGAAAACCCCAAAATTTCCCACCCTTCCCTAACCCCTTTTCCACGCTCCCTCCCAATGCTGCAGCTAAACCCACCCAAGAGAATTCCYCGTGAAAACAACAACAAACCAAGTCCATCACTTACTTGCTCTCTCCCGTTATCCTTGCGATTAACTCATGAACACACACAAAACTCCCCCCCAACGCGGAGCTGCCTTTGGCCTCGTCGTCGTTAAGAGTCRGGGCAAGGAGGCATTAAGAGTCGGAGGCAGGACGGGCTGGAGGACGAGCCCCCCGGGGCCGCTCGGAGCGGCGCGGTGATTCCGCCCGCCGCGGGGCTCCGCGGGCTCCGTTATCTCGGCCTTGGCTGCGCAGGAGCGCGCTGGGGAACATCTTTGCCTGGTACAGTGCGGAGCCGCCGCCGCTGCTTCACAGGCCAGGAATTCTGCACTGGATAATTTTTAACCTCGGCCCCGGGAGCAAGCGCAGGGTCTCTCCCGCGCGCGCCCCGCTCTGCTCCGGCGGGCTCTGGTTTGGCTACGGGACCGCCCGTTCCGGAGGGCTTGGGCAAGGGGAGAGGCAGCGCCCTGCAAAACGCCCCGGCGAGGGGGAGACAGCACCAGCCCTGCCAGGGAAAATATATCCAGGCTTCAAAACTTGTGGGTTATTGTGCAATGGCAGTTAATTTTCCTTTTCTCACCTATTTCAGATAAAGGTTTGTGGCTAATACCAACTGAACACATAAGGGCAGGATTTTCAGCAGCTCGAAGCCATCACCGGGCAGCATCCATCAAGTTACAGGTCRTTTTCTCCCTTGCAATGGACAGACCCCCTTGGATCTCTATCACAGCAAGCAGTSGATGGTTCAACTATTGCACACAGCAAAGGCAACCCAGTCATTTCACATGTGCTCCTGAGAGAATGGAAGGAAAAAGGACTAAGGATCATTCCTTATAAAATTAACTCTCAATTAGCAATTACTTTGCATGGTTAAACCAATCTCTCCCCTTTATTCCATCCCTCAATATAAATATTCCCCCACACAAGTGCAGGTCCCCTGTACAACAAACCCTGTATTTCCCCTCTGCAGAGCAARCAGACACCACCAAACCACAGCAGCCATTTCGTATGGGGCTGCATCAATAAAATGTGATTTATAGCAATGTCACAGGAACGTTTTGTACTTATCAAGCTGCAGATAAGATAGGAAGCATTGAGAAAGGCTCATTAAAGCACAGGCTGGCAATCAGCACGTTAACGAACTTGCTTTTCAAAGCTTATTAGCAACGAGGCAACGGGTATAGGTGAACTTCTTGTAGGGGTAGGTGCACGTAGAGGGAGGGTTAACCTGCTGGTGAGGGTTATATGATAAAAATACCTAGAATGTAACTTCTGTGCTTGGAAAGTTGACTTGTTTTATGGTCCTGAAACATCTGAAACCTCCCATGAGGATGAAGGGTTCACTGAATTCCTCCTGCTTGCATCTAGTTCCAATTCGGGGTTAAATCAGGTACTTTCAGGGACTTTGAGTTTTACTTTTTGCCTTATGAGGAAGCTTCCTTGGCCTTTGGAAGGCACCAAGGCTTCACGGAAACAACCCCCAAGGGAACAGCCCTTGTTCAGCCCCCTACAACTGTAGGATCAGGGAGCAGCAAAAGCAAATTCCCAGCGGAAAAGCAGCAGAAAACCCAGGAATGGGGCAGTTCTTGGGTCGGGGGCCCCCGGTGGGGTTGCCAAATGCTGAAAAGGCAGGTGCAAAAAGGGACCGTTTTGGCTGCCGTCCAGATGGGGTCCTTTGTGTCTTGCTCGAAGGATAGATAACGCGGAGAGCCAGGGATTAATGTCTTGGGAGCAAAGCCAGCCTTGCAGGAGGAGAAAAATACATCGTATTAGTTCGGCTCAGATGGCGACGATTGTTTGCCAAGTTGCTTTCCCTTCTTCCCCATTACTTTGTTGGGAAGGGGGATGCTGTCCAGGCCCTTACCTGCTGACACCCCCACGTGGCCACTGGGGCAGGGGACAACCTGCTGCAGTGGGTCCCTTTGCTCTGCCCAAGCATCCAAGGGAGCATTTCGTTTACAGAGAATTCTTCAGTGGCTCCACATCAGCTTATGCCAGCAGCAATGTATTAGTGCCCATGCATTGAAAAAACAGCAATTAATTGCTAAAAAGTACCCAAGAGTGATGGGAGGAGGATTAAGGGAACAAATAATTTCCCTTGGAGACCTAATAAAAAAAAACCCAATAAAAATAACCCTAAAAATCTCTGAATCCAGCAAAGAGTCAGTTCCTGTGTTTGCCCCAGAACAAGTGGGCACTGCTCTATGTGTAGGCTTAACTCCCAGGTCGATAGCAGCTACGCATGCCAATACCCATCCATCGTGAATATACACGAGGAGGGAGCCTATGGCTTAAAAATGCATTTAATCAGCGCCCTGGCCAAGGACGAGTGGCTCATGCAGCACTTGGAGCACTCCAGGAGCCCAAGACCAGCTGGCTTTGGAGCGGCGTTTTCTACCCGAAACGGAGGAATGTGCTAATGGTTTACTCTCCTTGAATAAAAGCACTTCAGGAATACTTACAAGGGCTCCCTTGSTCTGCCAGCTTCCACCAAGGGGAAGAACAAATACGGGCGCTAATCAAAGCCCTGCATCTCGTGCCGCTGCTGCCCGGGTGCGACGCCGTGGGGCGAGTTGTTTCGCCTCCTCTCAACTCCCTCCCTTCTTGCCGCCGCTGGTTTGAGTCGGGGAGGAAGCACAAAGAGACCTTTGTCCTATCTCAAGTCCCAAAGATCGCCACCGTGCAGCTATAAATCCATACGTCTGCAGCAGGAGTCGCAGCTATTTACCCAAGAGGAAAAGAAGAGTTTTCTTAGTTTAACCACGTAGAGTCAACCCCTATCTCTGCTCCACATTTTAAAATTTCCTCATAACTACGGAGAAAGAACATGAAACCACTACAGAAGTCACCAGCTCCCTATTAGCTGCTCAAATAACAGACTGGGGTTCAGGAGTCAACTTGCACCATCACCCTTCTCTACCCAGTCCCATTTTTGCTTTCTCTCTCAAAACTCATTAACATCCACTGAAATAAAAGTACCTTTAAAAATAGATAACATCGTTAGAAAGCAGCCAGAGAGGTGCTTTTTCCACTGCCTATGATACTATAAAAGAAACCCCGTGTGCTTTTTACGCATTATTTGGCCACGTCAGTTAGCTGCAATACCCAAATGTGAAATATCCTTAGAGAAAGGCACAGTTTGCAGAGCGTGTTAAGTCTCTAGCAGCAGCAAAGTGATACTGAGTTAAAACCTTTCAGATTTGGGACATTTGCTTAGAAAGCTGCTTCGCTTTCATCACTTTGTCCTCTGCCCCTCCAGCCTTTCCCTCCCTCCCTGAACATCCGTATTGATGCCTTCCTATTTTTAGGAGCGTGCATTAAGATAAGGCAAACAGATAAGTAACCTCTCCCATGTCAATTTACTCGCTTCATCTGATAATTTAGTCCAATTATAGAACGAAATACTTCAGCATCTCCACTGGGTTTAACCAAAGTCGCAAAGTAACTCTTAGCCTGGGAGCAGCTACCATCACCCAGGGCACCAGGAGGATGTGCAAAGGACACCAAAAAACAGGTTGTTCTGTATCTTGCTTTGATTTGAGCGTGGTCTGTGAATGCAGGAACACTGCAGAGGCCWCCACAACACAGATACAAGCCTGGGAACGTCTTACCTAAGGACACAGGAGCGTCACCACCGTGTGAAACCTGCAGAATCGAGGCCAGGGATCTTCTAAGATGACACATCCTAATGCAGCTGGAAGTTARGCAGGACTCACTGGTCAAGGCGTGCAGTACAACTGGATCTCACCTGCTTTTTAGTGGAAGTTTGCTAAGATAAGACACAACATAGGGAAATAGCATGAAGCCAGGTACAAGGTGTATGCTACAGACTCCTATCATGCTTTAAAAACAAAGAAACCAAATGCAGGCCTGAAAATAATCCCAGACACAATTATCCCTGAGCTATCGGCTCAGACCAGAACTCTTCATCACACCTGGAAGTCATAACCACCCCTATACTGAGAAGAGCATCTATGATGAGGGATGCATGGATTATGCTCTCTGCATTTAGCTTATCCCCCCAAACAGGGTCTGTCATTAACATGAGACCGAAGGGAAGAGAACTGGGCTCATCCACTGACTTTTGCAGCAGAGTTTCAATAGCTGCACCTCTGTTTTCCRGAACAAAGCACATACAGTAATACGTATTGGTGTGCAATTACTGATATCCTCATAAGGGCCAGGGCACTAACTCATTTTAGACACTAATTTTAGAGAACTTTCTGCCACATGACACACACACAAGTAGAGGGAAGCAAAAGGAGAGGCTCTTTTTCAACCACAAAGCTGAATTTGATCGCTCAGCTTTAAAGAGCTGCTCTTTTCCAAGCAGTCAGGTCAGCTGGAAACCCTGAAGGCAGAAAACAAGCAAGKTAAGAGCTGCAGAGCATCATCGTTCCTTACAGAGGATAGAGGCCAGGCAGACAGTAACACCAAAACAGCAGGGTTGGCCCTTCTTAGGAAGGCACATGAACCAGGTTTTGCACTTCTCATGAGGATACCCAAGCCTGCCAGGTTAGCTTGCTCTTCCAGCACGTTCACACACCGAGCAGTTGGCAAAGACCAACCTCACGTGACTTCACGGAAACCAACTTCTTTTTCAAGAGAAAACAGGTTCGTTTCTGCCTTGGTAAGTGGAGGACACTTGTGTGCTTAAAGCCATCCACAGCAGTGCCAGCCTCACATCAGAGGATGCTCACGCTCCATAAAGAAGTGCTCCAAGGCCCGTATTCCATGACAAGCTTTGCATGACCTRGGGCTTTCTGCTTCTCCTGGCAGCTCCAGCAGCATTAATAGYTGCTGTCACCTGGTGGTGACATTAACGAACCTCAGCTTGCAACCCTGCAAGGCACCCAATGCATCCACCTGGGGCAAGGAGAACAAATTGTGTTCAACAGAGACCAAGCTGAACAGGCAACCAAAGGAGTCGAGGTAAAGGAAGCAATCCAGGCATTTCAAGAGGCTTTTAAGCCATTTTATGCAACCTTGCAATTGGGAGAAAGTCCTGGGAATACACATGAAGCGATTAACATTCACATTGAGGGAACATAAAGGCAAAAATCCAGACAGAGCAACTGTCAAAACTTTGCTGCATTTATTGCTTTTATTACRTTATTTGAGCTGGGTAGTCATTTGCCAAAACCCAATTGCAGCTCTTTAACATACGGTAGGAAAACAAGAGTGGAAAAACAAAATGTTTATGTGCAGCTTTATAGGCAGAGAAAGTTGATTGGAGCAGCRAGGTTACAAAATGTAAACACAGTAATTAAGGCACTCATTCTAATTGCAGGCAGTTAATTGTACTGTACAGAGCRTAATTGAACCTCCCTTCGAGCTTCAAGCCCTGCACTGCTGCAGCCTCCTGACTAATCACTAGAGTTGATTTGGGGAGAGCTATAAATCTGCTCCCTTCCTCATTAGTCTGACTCTTAGGGTCCCCTGTAGCCACATTGGCTTTTTTTTATTATGGTTCAGCTCTAACCACAATCCTCTTCAGGATTAAAATTGGATTTAGACGATGGTGCCTATAGGGTTAAGATGTGAAGGTCTGTGCAAGTATGTTTTGTGTGAAATAAAGGAGAATACTGCACCATTTATCTGAGCAGTGCTAAATCTTCTTAAACTAAGATGGAAAAGGCTGCATGGGAAAAGTCTCTCCCAGTGTCTCCTTCAGGGCAGACCAACATTTTCTGCCTCCTGCTCTGCAGGACTTGTAGTAGAGGGGCAAAGCAGCTTACAACAAGGGAAGTTGTTATTCCTGAAGGAAAAATCTAGTTTGGACTTCCAAAAAATCCAAGACCAAGCTTACCTTCTGCTGTACCATCCAAGGGCAGCACGTACTTGGAATTTGATTTTCAAATATTATCCCCCTTGTGTGTCCCCCTTTGTCATGCTCTCTGATTCAGAATCTCTTCTGAAGTAAATTTTTTAGGTTGAAAACCAAAGTTAGGTGTTTTCATCTCCTTCAACATAAAGCTCTTCTCCTTTAAGATAACAGAAAATAGGTACCTATTTATGACCCTCCTTCTTAATCAAAAAGTTTTACGGAAAATGTACTGTGAAAAGACTCTAAAGAAAAAAGCCACCATTATTTTGCTTCTGTGGTGTATATATYCATAATTATTCACAAAAAAAGCCCATTGAAATGCCAAATACTTTTGCTGAAGTGCTGCCACCAGGTGTCACTCCTGCCACTCGCTCTGCCATGGTGTCACTGCTGAACAAGTCACAGCTTCAGAGCATCTTTGTCACCAAGTTTGGACCATGAGGAGTTTTCAGGGAAGGATGGATGGGGGCAGGATGCATAGGATCCCTCTTTAGTTCATGATGGTCGTGGAGATTCCCTGCTTCCACAGCTGCTCTGGTCTAAAAAWCATTTAGAAGCATCCTAAGGAAAAGGAACCAAAAATAGTAATGGAAGTTTTTTGGTGTGGCTGACAAGCATAATTATTGACTGAAGTGAAAACAAACAAAACAAAAGATGGCCTTTTAGGAATGCAGAAACCTGAGCTTCCAGAGGGAAAAAGAGCTGCTACAAAAGCTTCACACATTCGAGCACTATTCTGATGGAAATAGATGCAAATCAGCATACCAGGGATRTGCCCTGCTGCACTGCAGCCTCTGCTACAATCCCACTTTGTTCCTCCCAGGAATATACCAGGCACATCCAGCTTGCTGCAAAACCAGGGAAGTTGCCTCCTTGCTCCCTGAGAGCTCATCGGTGCCATCACGAGTTGCACAGACCCCAAAGCTTACCAAAAARGTGTTTTTTAAAGGAAATTTGGGCAGCCCCCTTCGCAAAACTGGAGCCGATTCTCCCAGTGCTGCAGGCTGCAAGCACCAGAACCAGCTTCTTGCACCTAGGCTGCCTTTTGAGCACGTGGCACAACCTAAATGAGAACACACTAAGGAGAAGAGCCTTTTTACTCCTTACAGCAAACACTATGAGCACTGGAAGCTTATGAGAGGCCACCCGTGCAGATGAATTCAGACAGAAAGGGTTTTGCTCCAACAGGACAGCTCCTGTTTCCACACTGGTCACGACCAGATCTTTGTTTACCCCTCAAATCCATGGGTTATAAAGGGARGGCTTATCTCCCCCAAGCCATCGTGGTTCAAGAAAATTCATTCACRAACTGACGCAGTTACAAAGGGCTTAAAATGTAAACAAGAACGAGTATCTCCTGCCATCTCTGCCCTAGGATTTAGCTGTAAAACTTGTTTGCAGATTGATTTAGTGCTTATAATAAGAGGAGCAGTCTTAGAAACGGGTCAGGAGCGAGAGCACTTGAGGAAGGGAAGCATTAGCCTTGAGCTATAGCTGGTTAGATATTATGACAACAGAGCAGYCTTACCTCTTGAGGGGATAAAAACCAGCCTCCAGCAAGGATTCCCTTCAATTTTTCAATTTCCTTTTCCATAGAGACTCCTGAAACCAAGTTTTATTTTGGAGAGGTGAGTTTTTCATTCACCTCCTCGTCTTCAGGAAGTGCATTTTTAGCACAACCTAACCACCCTGCAGAAGGCAAACAAGGCATAAAGGCAACCTGGTAGGTAGCATGAGTCATCATTTGCATGAATCAAGTCTGAAATGCTTCAAAAAGGGCTCAAAGTCAGTTTTTGAAGTGAATAGCAAATCCCAATACCAAGATTTAAAGTAAACTCTAACTTTTGAGGCCCAAGGGTCAACCACAGTCACCACTTGAGGGCTTTTTTAAATATACTTCTTCCAATCCTCTGCTGGATAGAGCAGAAAGATGAAACAGGGGCCTTGCTTCCCACTACTTAACTGCAACTACCAGGAAACAAATCAGGGGTTTCCTCCTGAAATTCCCTAGGGAAGAGAAAGCTTTCCAAAGGTCACCGGACTTTGGGTCAGCCCACAATAAAAGGYGCTGGATTTGCTGGGAAACAGCACACTGCGTGCATGCCCTCTCTGCAAACACTATTTATTGGGATGCCAGTAAAAACAAGAGTAATCAGACACAGATAGTGCCCGAGGCGGCGGGAACCGCATCGGACAAGGAAGCACCGGGCCAGCAACCAGAGCAGATTAATGAGATCCCGATTCAAAGCCAAGCAGGAAAGACAAGAGCAAACTCAGCTCACCTGCCCTCCTGGTTCCTAGACCCCAGAGAGGCACTTTAATAGGCAGCACATTTGGACCACACCAAATAAGTGAGGGGAAGGCACCTGACCAGTGTCTGGTATGGGAAAAGCAGCAGGGARAAGACAAGGGTTTCAGAATCCCAGATTAAAAAAATATGCCAAAATCCCCCCTGTTAAGCAGATTCACAGCTACCCAGCCCTGCTGTTGCAGATCTGCTTGTGTCAGATCTGGAGAATTGCACTCAGGGATCTCCCTAGTGAGGGGGTAGGTCTTCAATACCTCTCTTCTAATGCCTCCAATCACTCACACTGCATGTGGGAGAGGAAATCTCCAATAATTGCATTTCAGGCCCTGGTGGAAACGTGTAGCTGGCAGATCTCAAGAGCCTGTCATGCATTTATTTGCTTAATACCTAAAGCCTCCTGCCTGGTTTCAGCTCCACAGCCCTGCACATGCTCCCAGCTGTGATCCCTGCAGAGCAGAGCTCTCCAGTGGGGAATGACAGAGCAAAGCAGCTCCCCCAGCAAGAGCCACCCTTCACCTCTGCTCTGGGTGCTGGCTCCCAGCACAGCTGTGGATTTTAACTACTGTTTTCCCCTCCTGTTTCCCCAGTCAGCTTTATTTGTCCTAGTGCTTTTTTTAGCCAGTATCAAAGCAGCTCCTCAGATAAATTGGTTCTTACTGTTTCCTCTTTCCTCACCAGGATTTTGGCATTGTTTTGTTACGGCAGCACATGGGTACTGAAGAGCACAGAGATGTGGACTCAACCTGAGCAGAGGTAAAACRACACTCATAAGCATTTACATCTCAAGCTGTTCCCTTTTATTACTTCTCAATCMTCGAGTTTAAGTGGTACTTGAGTTCCATATTCACATTCTGCTTTCCAGCATTGGGCRAGGGAGCCTAGATACCACATCTCACACTCGCTGCATAGAGCCTCACTGCTCCCAGCCCTTAGGGAGGTCTCCAGTATCTCTGGAAACAGCGCTGCTGCTCTCCGAGTTACTTGTCCAAGGTCAATGGGAAAAGCCTGGGGTATYTGGCTCTTGTGTTGCAGAATTACCCCTCTGCTCACCTCGCATCCGCACGCAGGAGGCGACGCGCTCTGCTCACTGCAGAATATTGCTCTGAGCACAGCGACTTGAACTGATAAGAAAGAAAAGAGCATGAATCTTGACACGTTAGACCACCTAACCCTCATCCATAGGCAAGGACTACAACCCCAGCAACAGCTTTACAGCAATATTCACATCAAAACAGCTTCAGCAGTGCCAGCTGATGGAAGCTGCCACACACTTCCCCTTATGTCTCTTATTTCATCACTTCACAAGGCAACAACCTGCATGATTCCACTCACCTTGTTGATGAACCACCCCAGCAGGTGCTTTCCCAACCCGCTGCGAGTTTCCAAGATCCCTGCTCACAGGAAAGCAGGATTCCTTGGCCCTGCAGGTGACACAGGGTGCCTGATGACACAAACAAGCCCCATGCCACCCTTAGAGGCCACAACCCTCCGCAGAGGCAAAAATGCTGTTTTTACCTGGTTCCTTCCATGTTCTGCTGTTATGGTCTGTCCTGCCCAAGGAACCTTCTCCTGCCCAAAGCCCTCAGGGGACCATCCTCACCAAGAACCTTATTGCTGGTTGCTCAGACTCCTCTCAAACTGTTGGAGGTACCTCCTGTGCTGAAAAGGTGACTTGGTTTGAGCGCTCCTATTGCTCCCTTCACTCTGTGCTTGAAAAGGAATGATGTGCAAGACCTCCACAGGGGTTAAAAAAGCTCAAAGATGTTTATTTTGGCATAATTTAAAAATACACAAATACATTACATATCAATCCCTTGTTTTGGAATCATGTTATTAGCTCAGAGCTGAGGCTTATTAAAGCCTCTTTTTACACGTTGCTATTCTGGAGAAAGGTCAGAACCAAAACACCACATTATATATTTAAGTTGACAGTGCAAATAAACCAAAAACTGTTCAGACCAGGAGTCCATTGTGTCAGACAGCAATAATGAAAGCTGAACAGTCCTTGGAAAAAAAATAAGTAAAAATATCTGCATTTAAGAGACTTTTCTAGGAGGGAAGAAGAGAAGATTAGCATTCTGGAAAAAGTTCTCTGCACAGAGTTAGAGCATTAGACATATGACACAAGTTACAATCCCACTTGAGGATCAGATAGGGTTTGGACAGGTATATACATGTAACAGTGGTCTGAGATATTTAAATCCCAGTACAACAGTGGCACAAATGCTCCTTCAACAATTTATGGATAGAAAGAACAGGTTAGCAACTATGTACTTCCAAGATGCATCAGTGAGATTCACAAGCAGCAGCTCCCTGCTTTAAAAGGTGCAGTTTCTTGGCATTATATTATTTGCATAGTTACTCCTTTTCCTTAAAAGTTAGGAAATATTCAGCAACTAAGTTCAGGAAAAACCTATTGCCTCCAAACAAGTTTCTACCTATGGAAAAATCTCAACAGTACACAGATAAAAAAGACATCAAAATGACMGAGACAAAACTGCAGCTTCCTCAACAGGGAACATATGAACTGTAAGTATATTTCATATTTAAAAAAGTGAAATGTCTCAGGTTTGTCTGCTGTGCTTAGTTTGGTCCACTAGAACATTTGTCTTCTCACTGCCATAAAAAAAAGCAATCTCAAGTATTTTCCATATGCTCGAGTCAGCAGCCCTTGCTTCTTCATGGTGTGTCCCTTATCCCCAGTCTTTGTCCTAGCTTGTCTGTATGTTGCAAGAGATCTCATTCCTTCTTAGGAGATGAATATTATAGCTACACTGAAACTTGCTTTCAAACAAATCCTTTCCTATGCCCATTCTGATCCTACTGCTTTCATTGAGCCTGCAACCACAGGGAAAAGAGAATCTGCATCTCTGCCCTCCCCATACAGGCATCAGTTCAAGACAGTTATGGGCACATTTTCTGACAGGGTGAATCAACTGTCCTCATTAGTGATCATTATGCTCATGTCAGCAGCGGGTGACAAATAGCCACAAAGTCAATTATTTTAGGAGTGCAGATCCATAATGCAGGAGATAAACCAAAACAGGCAACAGCAACACAGGCAGAAGGGAACACTTAGAAATAWAGTTTCACACATGCTGACAGTAACACTTCAACTGATTTAACAACCTCAAGTTTTTCCACTCATTTCCCACTGTCATGTCTATAYCACTGTGCTCATCATGATGATATAAGGGCTCATGTGGCAACAGTCAACCCCACAAAAAACAAATTTGGTTCACAGATAACCTAGGGAAAAAATATTAATTACAGCTACCTAATTTGCAGATCAAGTGYGCTGCACCGGTGGCATAATAAGAGTAAGGTCAACCATCAGAGATGTCAGGCATGTTAATAAAGAGCTTGACTAAAAAGCAAAGCCTTATTGCATTGGCAGGATTTCACCTGATCTTTTCAATTCATCTCAGTATTCACTGACATAGCTAGAAGATGCACAGCTACCCTCCAGGAAGTTTGATTTCCCTTGAGCTGCTTTGAGGGAAATAAGGTTCTGGAGATCATCTACACCCAGCAGACATAGCAGCCTATCAATTACAAAACCATAGAAAATGGCTTTTTTAATTCAAGGACCAAGCTGAAACCACTGGAAAAGCTTCCCAGCAAATCCCTACACTTGGGGTCAGACTCATTCCGACCACAGCCTTCCATAGCCATGAGAACAGCATCTGGACAGTTAAAAAACAAGGTCACTCAATATCAGAGGCTGAAGATGATGCTCCAAGAGGCATCAGTTTTTGCATCAAGAGAATACTGCATTTTAAGTATTGTTATGTTCTCCTACAACATGAAAGCAGCGGCACTTAGTGTTAACATTTACAAACGGGCCGTTCAAAGGGAGTCCACACCCTTGAGAGCCCCCAATCTCTTGTGTTGATCTGCAGCACCAACCCATTCAGCTCCAAAGACAGTAAACATGGCACAACACAGGATGAAAAACTTGCCCAAACCAAAACCAAAGGCAGATACTTTACAGATTTCAAAACACAGCATCTGTAGGAGACAAACAAAACCACAGAGCTGGAATAGTGCACTTCAAGCCCACCAAAGCAGTTCACAGAACTGGATGTAGCCTGTTGTCAGCATCTTTACATGAGTTCATTTCTCCTTTCATATTTGGCACAAACCCCTCAGATGCAGTAATTTGGCTTGCATTTAGGTCAGCTGCTTGCGATGTTTTCCTGGCACTTCAGTGGATTTAGAGAACATTTGACACTGTATACACCAACAGTCCTCAGTTAAGAATGAAGGTTAAACATTGCTGACCCTCGTTTCTGCAGAAGAGATGATGGCAGAAGATGCAGATGTCACTAGTGACCGTTCTCGTCTGATATATCGTGGCTTCCGAACTGAAATGGTTGGCAGAGAGACATCATTAACATATAAATATATCTATACAACCATGCCTTTATCATTGATTTACAATCCCACACCTCAAACTATTTGCAAGGGGCAGTTTGTACATCTCAATTCAATTTGTATGTAGAAATTAAAAAGGTCTAGGGAAGAAAATTAAGCCAAGCTGATTAGATTAAATGTTCCCCAAGAAATAAGTTTCCACCTGAGTTTTTATGCTTGTTAAAACCCATCTAGCCACCTAGAAAAGGCCCATGCATCAAAATGCATCTTGAATATTCCCTTCATGTGTGTTACTTGTTTCAAGAAGCTTGATATCACTTAAATCAGTGAGCCTGAATATGAACCAACTTATTCAGCACCTGTAAAAAAACTTCCAGCTACTTGTAAATTCTCTCCATCTTAACTAGCAATGAGATATTTTAACACCAAGTACTTATTACTCTATGTCTACATTAATTAAAGCAATAAATCCTATCAAGATGATCAACTGGACAGATTTAATTGGATTTCTGGCCCCACAAGAGATTATACAGTTCTATACCAGGCTCCACAGGTAACTGTTTTGACCTGCTCTGTATTCTTAGCATACTCATTTTGAAGGTTTTCCTGCTTGCAATAATAAAGTGCCAAAAAGAGAATCTAATAGGGGAAATATTTCCAGCAATACACCCCAGAGAACAATCTCACCTGAAGAAGCAGGGGGAGGTATCATGGACGCCTGCAAAATAGAAGAACAATCAATTCAATGTACCTTTTGTCCTCACAGTATTATTTTAAAACAAGATTGAGAAACATTTTATAGTTCCAATAATGTCTAGAGTGCAAATAGCCTTTCCTGGATAATCTAGCTTAAGAGAATCCATGTGGTCAGTACTCATCCTTTTTGTTTTGCCCCATTTGGTCAAAGAACCCAAAGACATGGTTTCATCTCAGTTTCTCACACCTCAGATGAAGTAAATTTTTAACAATTCAAGATGGAGTTAAGTCAGTTTACTAAGAAGTTTATGCTTGCTTATTTGTATTAAAAGAACAGATTTTACTTACTGTTTCACTAGGCTGGAGAACAGATGCTAAAAGAGAGAGAAAGAGACTAATCATCATTAGTTCAGAAGGCTAGAACTGCTAGTTTTCCAAAAGAATATATAGAACAGAAGAGTTCTATTAATAGAAAAAGGTTTTGTCACAAACAAATGTCATGGAAATAAATGGGTATTATTAAATCCTGTTGAAATGTATTGTGTGTAAAGAGCACTGGGGCATTTTGTTGGAGGCCAAGCAAAGATCAAAACTTTACAGACAGAACAGACAATTACTTAGAGATATTTTACCTTTGTTTCTTCTGTAGAAAACATTAGGAAGTTTATTGGCACGTTTGAGGTAGAAGAAAGAAGCAACAGACAGAATCAAGAATAAACTAATGAAAAATGTTCCCACAATGAGGGATGCTGCCACTTCTGGGCCCCCTGTAAAAATCAGAGAAAATACTACTGTCAACTGGAAATCTCTTCTTTTTATATAGCTTTCAAGATCACTGCCAGCAGGACCATAAATAGCAAGGATTTTAAGAAACAGACGATGTTTACAGTCTTGTTACAGGGAAACCAAAACAGATTTCTCTAACAAGCTCTTCTCGAGAAGTTCTCAGTCTGAGCAGCAAGAGATACTTCAGATCAAGTTTATGTAGATGGCAAGTTAAATGTTTGAAAGGGATCAGCAGTACCCAACTTTGACTTGGCTCTATTGCCTTCCTTTAAGGGCAGTGGTGTTAAACACTTGCTCTATGTCACCTCATTCTGCATTCTACCTCCAGCTAAAGTGTGCAATGACACCATCTAAATAAGCTCACCTTGTATGAGTTACCTGTGTCAAGCAAATATTTTTAAAGGAACTAAGTGACTGGTCAGCAGCGATAAAAAAAGTCTATCTATAGAAAGGTTAAGCGGATTTCAGTCATGTGACAGGTATGTAATGTTGTCTCACCCAATAAAAACAAAATTCTTGCTGTATAAGGTTCAAAATCAAATCAAGCTGGCTACTTCTGACACCCCACAACTGGTACAGAAAAGCATTTCAAGATAAGTGTAACAGAATTGAAGTACCTCTCAGTAAAAGAAAGGCACTTAATTTAAGACTTACAAGAGATTCTTGCTGAGCAAAACAAGTAAAAATGACTGTTACCCATCTGATAAATATATATTTGATTTCTATTTACTCACCTATATTCTGTATGAAGGGAGTTACGGTGCTTATATTCATTTCAAAATTCATTCCTCTGACACCAGCTGTAATAAAATTGGTATTTTTAAAGCAAAATATTACCATAATATCACTTTTCAATTTCAGAAAAGGAACCAAGCATAATTTGTCCAAGAAAACTATTGACTGCTGTGTTTTTCAGGAAGTCGCATCAAATTTCTTACTTGAAAGCAAGCACATGTATTTAACTGACAAATAAAATACAAAATTATGTATTTCTTCAGTGGACTCAAGTACATGAGGAGCTGCTTGTGCTCTGAAGAGGTCCCCAGCAAATGCCCTTTTATAAAAGCAGAGATCAAAGCATTCAAAAAAAATCAGTATTTGCATGATTTTGTCAGGATGGAAAAAAAATTCTGAAATATTCAACTACTACAAAATGCAGTCTTTGCTGGACTATGTACTCAAGAGGAGATCTCACTACCAAAAGACTCCCATCAAGACAAAGGGATAGTAAAGGACTTACTATTTCTGCAGTCAGTCAGATTGTAAACAGGTGCAACAGGAAGGGTTTCATTTTTGCATTTAATGCAGCTACTACTACCATCCTCATTCCACCGCCTGTAACAACCTGCACAAGAAAAGAGAGCGAGCTGAAAACAGCAAATTCACTGTTTCACTCAAACTATTCTTCCTGCTCCATTAGGTACACTTTGTTTTTCCTTTCATACCCATTATATGCACTACCTTTTCCCAACTCAAATGCACTGAAGAAAACAGAAAGGAGGAAAAAATAAAAGAAACAAAAACAAGCTTAGTAATGAAAGTCCATTCTGCTTTTCATGCAAGGACAACTTCTGTGAGTCATAACTGGCAATACCTGTGCATTTAGAGGAATAAAGACCTCAGCATTCACATGCACTCATTAAGTTTTTTTCCCTCCACAGCACATAATCGGGTGCTATATTTTGGCTCTAGCTATCAAAAACAATCTGAAATTTCATTAAACAATGATATACTGTACCTGGGCTGCACTGGTTGGTTACAGGGCAGGAACTGTTTGTATCCCACACATCCACACAACATTCTGTCTCTGAAACCTAAGAAAACGAGTTACAATGCATTTCCCAAAGTTCTTGGCTTCGCTAAAATAATCCAGAAACAATTGATAGAGAATGCAGAGGAATAAAGTGTAACTACAGCTAATACTTGCAGTAACTTGTGTTCAATTTTTCCCTTGAATCAGAAAGCCTTCGATAGACTGCAGTTATGAAGGGAAAACAATCTGACATAGGTTTTCACTGTACTTTGCATCACAAAGCAAGCAGCACCTACCAAACTTTCACTAGATTTGCTGGCAACTTCTGCTACAAGTTTAGTTAGGAGAAGGACATATGGCACCTCCATGCCCAGGGATGACAGAGGTCTAAAGAAGGAGAGAAATCAGAATGGTGTATTAATGATAGAGCAATTAGGCTTACCATTTGCAAAGAAACTTCTGCCAAAACATTTATTTGAATTGCAGAAGCCTTTAATTAAATATGCCAAAGGGGAATGACTTRCCTGGGTTAAAGATACAAATGTGAGACATTCAGAATTTTCCCTCCAGCTGCAGAGGGGCAGGTTTCTGGCGAAGGCAGCCTGTAGTTGCTAAGAAACAGGGAACCTTATCAGCCTGTTCCAAGCAGGGCAATGCAGGGGCTATTCCACACCCAGGAGCTAGAAATCAATGCGATTGCAAGAGAACAGCCACTGCCTGGCACCAGAGCTGATAAGGCTCCCGCGGTTACTCCTCGGGCTGCAGCATTGAGCTGGGATGGATTTGCATCAGCACAGAGAGCACAGCACTCTGAAAAGACAATACTGCAATTAAGTTTTCCCACAACACAGTTCCGAASCATTAATGAAGTCAGCCTGGTAGTAGGCAAGACCTCTTAATTGTCTGAAAACAGTTCTTATCAGGAGCAGAATACAGGCTGTTACACATCTCAAGCTGTCCCCTACCCCCAAAACATACATTTCCTGCCCTCCTCCCCATCCCCCTGATATAGCTGTTCAAATAAACCAAAGCCAACAYTTATTGAATTTCTTGGCTAAAAGAAATGCAGCATTCTGATTTGCATTGTCCAGACATTGTGGATGTGTGGGATACAAACAGTTCCTGCTTCCTATACCAACACTATAACATGCAGGAGACCCATCTCCTTTTCAAGATGTCATCAAAACCCACATCCACTTTCTCCAGCTCCTTTACATGCAGCTTTAGAAAAAACATAGCCTCTCGTATTATAAATAAAACATGGGAACAGACACCACCCTTTAACTGAGGCTTAATTAGAGGAAACTGTTACAAAGGAAGCCTGCAAACTGTATGGCAAAACTCCTCCTGTGACTTTCATAAAAATAAAGAGCCATTTCCGTTTATAATAAAAAATAGTGAAGAGTTTTAAGCTACTGTATAATATGTAGCATAACCCCYGGTAAGCTGCTYGTTGAGGAAAAACAATCACTGAACWGTTTTTACCATTAATTTCTGTTCAATTGTTGAAGCCACTGACATAACCTGTTGCCTCAACTTCAAAATATAATTAGTTCAGCTTGGTAGGGAAAATTGTCTTCTGGAGCTCAGAAAGCTCTAAGGCCAAGGGGGGAAAGTTCTGAAAACCAAACTCCACTCTTTGTGCTACAGCAATTTGACAGAAGGACAAAAAGGTTCATTTCTAATCCACAATTAGCTTTACAAATTGCTGACTCTAAAKCATTAAGTTATTTTTCAGCAGTGTGTGTGGTGGGAAGATACCTCAGATGCAAACATCTGTTTTAATAAAAAGGTGATGACATCTAGCAGATGAAAGGAGATAATTTTTCTACAGCACAATGCACAGCCCCAGAAGCCAAGAACTCTGGGACTGCAGCTTTGAAGGCACCACTTTATCCTGCAAATTTGAGCAAAATAGAAGTTATTTATGACTCAAGTGGCTGCAAATGCAGGCATTGCACTTACCTAATTTAACAGAGCTTTCTGTCTGTATATCTTGCTATACAAGCACTTCTATAAATGTTATGAATAATCTCACACTAATTACACTGACATAACTTGCACATGTAACCTTGCAAAAACAGTGGGACTTTCTTTATGCCTTTGTACTGCACTAAAGGTTTAGTAACCTTCAGAATTTTAGTTTTTTTCCAAGGCAGTGCAGCAAAACTCTAACATTAAAACAATCTCAAGGATGTGTGGATGGATGATGTATTTTAAAAACACATTCACAGCTTGCCTTACTACCTATTAGCTTTCTGCATTCCATCCTCAAAAATGGGATACTGCTTCTTGGATGAGAAAGGTTTCCCCTGGGAAAAAATAGTCACTGTTGGTAACATCATTTGTGGACAACTTCACCACTTTGGACACTAGGCACACATTTTGTCAACATTTGACTAATAATTGTAAATACTGGGAGAAGACAAAAGAAAAGCGATTTGCTTAAACAGGTATATTCTTGTTGTTTAGAAAAATACCTATATTCAGGAACAAGTTGTGCTAAATAAACAAAAAAATTAGTAAAACTAGCCACTGCCAAAGTTCCCAGTCTTCCTCCTTGTGAAATGTAAATAGCCAAACCCCATAACCTCAACATCAGCTGCCTTTCCATTGCTGAAACAAATTAAGTTACTAATCAACAAGAGCATTACATCTGAGGGCAGATTTGTTCACAGCCACTAGTGATTGCAGCAAACTAGAACGCCCTGCAGCTGTTCCAGCAGAAATAGGACACAAGAGTTAATTGTCCTCAAATCAGAGGCCCAATATATTTTATTTCTGTGAAATATATGCTTGGCTTGGACCAATTTTAATTGCAGAAAAAAATGAAAGCAGAGGTGAAAGAACTTAAAACTCAGAAATATACTACAAGAATATTACATTAATTTACATTTAATCCCAGAACCACTTCACAACATCTCGCTCAATTCTCTTCCAGATGATAAAAATCAGAGACCCATAACAGATAAAATACTATCCATCTGAAGGAGGCAGAAAGACATGAATTCACACATGGAAAATAGCATTATATACATTTTTTTTCATTTAAGGTAACATGCATGAGAGTTAGGATTGGAACATACAAATTCTTCACTTCTGCACATGCAGTGCACAAAGTTGGGTTGGGCCACAGCTCAATGGGTTGAAAAGCAGGGGTTTTTTGCTTGTAAAACAAAGGACAAATCACCAAAGAAACCAGCAAGTGGAGATTTGTACTATGTATTGGCCTCTCCTAACCAACACATGGAAGAAACACACTCGTTTTACAGCTTGCCAACCACAAGCAAATCGTAACTTTTTTTTATTGCCAAACTGAACAATATATTCTGTTGTATTTTTAACTTTAGAAAGGAAAGGCTCTTATCTGGAGCCTCCTTTATACGGCTGCAGAATGAGGTAACTGAAGTTTTGATCACAGCGAGTTGCACATCAAAGCAATGTACAAGTTTAAAAAGAAACCTACGGCTGCACATGAAATGGGCTTTATGTCAGGCTGAGCTTCCCCTTCAGATTAAGGGCATAACGCCATACACAAGCCAGAGTCCAAATTAGAAATTACTTACGCTGTAGATGCCAGAACAATTGAGAACAGGGATATTTTAATTAAAAAAAAAAAGGGATTTCGCACCAAACAAATCTCCAACCACTTGCCAGGGCTACAAGGCACAACTAGAAAGGTTGCTGCAGCAGCTCTGCAATCCGCTTGCTTTGAAACGGTGTCACCCTCATTCTGCCACGGGGAGTTCCTCAGCTCTGACGGGCCTTGAATTAATCATGACAAATAACGAAACTGGACGAGACAAGACGCTGGCTCCACGAACCACAGGCTCCCAAGGGCCTCGACTCTCACTTACCAGCCACCTCAGAGCGTGCAATATTGCATCTTCCTCAGAGCTCAACACTTAACCATAGGCGGTTGGCTGCTAATTTCTCATTGACTCATTCTCAACCGTTCCCCCCGATGATGAGTCTGCAAGGAGAAGAATTAGGTATGGGCTGGGCTTAGAACAAACCTTTATAAACCAAAGCAGGACTCGTTTTTCCAGCTTTCTTAACAGAAAGCCAAGATAAGAGCTGCTCCTCCTGCCTCCGTCGCAGGTTTATTTCTTTAAAAGGACACCAACCAGCAATTAAAAAGACACACCACACATTCAAGGCAATTAAGAGACCTGCTCTAAGCTAAGATTTGCTTAAAAATCAACTATGTACATGGAACATGCCTGGAGCTGAAGCCAAAACTGGCACGATTTGGGTGCCCAGGGAAAGATGTGCTGGAAACTCAGCCCAGGCACAGGCCCAGCAGCACAAGCCTGGGTTACAGTCGGATTTATTTGGGGTTTAACCCCAGAATAAGTCCCAGATGCCCCAAATGCACTGAGATGCAGTAGTTTATTGGGGAGGGGGAGTAAACAATTTTTATTCATCCTGGAGAAAGAGGAGGTTAAATTGAGAATACAGGGAAAAAAACAAAACAGCAGAAATTGCTTAAAATGTGTGAGGAACCCAACGGCTTCGGATGAGCCGGGGAAGGAGGGACCAGCAGCGACTCCCCTCCCTGCGGCCACCGCCCCCGGGACGAGGCCTCTTCCTCCCGGGACTCGCCTCCCTCCGCCCCTGCGTCGCCCCTTCGCTAAAGGCCCCGCGGAGCCGCCGCCGCCCGCGGCCTCCTCACCTGAGGAAGCGGCCCCCGGTGTCGCCCGCGGCAGGTTCCCTTTCGTACCCCCCGCCCTCAGGCGGCGCGCTGCCCGCGGCTCCCCGCCTCACGCCGGGACTTGTAGTTCGCTCTCCGCCGCCGCGCCTCAGGCTCCAGGCAACAGGCCGGCGGCGGGGACTACAAATCCCAGCAGCCCCCGCGCTGCGCCCTACCTGCGCCCTCCTCCCTGCAGGTAAACCCCCCTCCTCAGCCCGCAAGCGGAGCGCGTTGGACAGCGCCGCCCGCCCGCGGGGCATCCTGGGAAAGGGAGTTCAGGGCCCGAAGAGGAGCGGAAGAACGGCGAGTCGCAGAACTACAACTCCCATCGCGCACCGCGCGGGCGCGGCCATTTTGAGCGTTGCTTGGCGACAGAGACGCCCCAGGAGGGGCTRGGGAGGTGCCGCATGGAGGCCGGAGACAAAGGAGGCCCCGAAAAATTATATGGTTGGGAGAGACCTTCGGGATCGATTTCCCTGCCTACAAAAGGCCAATGGCACCGTCAGGACACATGGGGTGCCAACACAGGGGAAAAACGCATGTTCCCCCACCCACTAATTCATTCAATGGCAAATATCATGACTAAAAAAATATTTCATTGAATATTTATCATGATAGAGGGTGGAGAGCTGCCTGGCTAAGCATCCAGCCTCACCTCGTTAATTACTGCTGAAATAGAGCAGAAGAGGCAGAATCTCTTGGCATAACTAGGGCTTGAAGTGGATAACAAGGTAAGCTGCATTTCTACTCTGAAATCTAAGTCTTCATTAAAAAAGCAGGTTTTGAGCTCTCAAAAAAGGTGAATTTACATGTGATCCATGGGGAAAAAAAAATACATATTACATTCAGTAGCAGGTCTCCACTATAAAAGATTATACACAACATCAAATGCCATGCAGGGAAAGAAATGGATTCTACAGAAGGATTTTAAAATAAAACAAATGCCATGAAAGTTGCTGGTTTGGGACCATTTATGGAGCTATTTTTCCAAGCAGGAAAAAACTAATTTGTTGACTCCGATTTGAATAAAAATATTCGCCAATTTGACTTCATCAGTCACAGAAAAAAAGCKACTCAAAAATTCAATCTTGTCCCCAAGTGAGCAGAAAGCACGGGACACCCATAGGCTTCCTCTTGGAGYTATCAAAAGAGCCCAAGGAAAACAAGCAAAATAAATCAATAAATGAAGGGGAAAAAAATAGTTCCCTCTGTCTTTTACAGCACTGAAATAAATGGACTGTTCCTGAAAAAGAGCAAAACCAAAGGAACAAGGAAGCAGGTTTGCGCAACAGGATTTCCTCTGGAGAGACTTCTATGAAAAGAGGTAGTTTAATGGCTCTCCTTTTTACAGCCTTATTGAGCTTTGAGTTTCTGCCATTTAATAAGTTGYTCTCACAGCTGGAAAACTCCCGGAATTTGCCCAGGAAAAGCTCTTGCCTCTTCCTAGGAAGCCTTTTGAACACTCSAGCGTTCCCACCAGCTCAGCCTTAAGCTGTTGTCTTCAAAAATAAGGGAAATCCCTTACTAGGGTAAAACCTTACATTCGCATTGAAATCAGTTTAGCTTGGGGCAAGGGAAGAGCCAAAAAATCAGCTGCTCACCAAGCTGAGCTTCCCAAWACCCCTTCCTAAATAGGAAATAATTCCCCTTGAAGAGTTAACTAGGATAACGTTATATTCCCAAAAACTCTGCAACTTCCAGGAAGGGAATTCACCCCTAATTTCCATCTCTGCAATCCAGACCTTTGCATGCAATAAACAACAGAAACACAGACCTTTGCATGCAATAAACAACAGAAACACCAACCCAAACTACTCACGCTCCAACTGCTCTCTCCTCAGCTCATCCAGGAAAAAAAGGGGGAGAAGACCCAAAAGCTCCAACTTTGGGGCTTCCCTATTTATGCTCTGCTGCTCCTCCTCAATTAACACCTAATTAGCGGGCACACCTGCAGGAGTTTGCTCCGCTMGGGAATGTTTTTAACCCTATGTTGACCCTGTCAGAAGCAAAGGATGCAATGGATTTTTTTCCCCTCCTTTTCCTTTATTCAACACCTAATAAATCCATCACTCCGTATCTCCAGTTTTCCGGGTGAAGTGAGTAGAGGAACCAGCCRTTTCCCCAATTTCTGCTCATGGTTGTAAAATCCGTATCATATAATTTTTGCCCCATAAACATGTGCAATTTCCCCCTTGTTGAGTCTATGGCGTTCACCGTGGCGCATCAGGCAGCAGGAGCCCTTTCCCCTGCTTGCCATAAGTCGACAGCAGGAGTCTAAGGTCCTAACAAACCACKTTTTGTCCTAAACAACCTGGAAACAAATAGCGTTGCTTGTTTGTCTTTTGGGGTGGTGGAAGAGCAGTGGGGTCAAAGGCTCCGGATCTAACTGCTCCTCCCMAAAAAATAGTCTCCAAAGCAAAACATATTTGGAGCCTGTCGCGTGTTTCATCTCTTGGTTTATATGTTAAATGGCATTTCTTTTCCACTTCTTTTTCGCTGTAAATGCTGTTGGACACGCCGGGGCTTTCTGGGTGTCTGGTAACCCACCAGCTGCCAGCATTACTGTTGAAAAGAGCCAAACTGCTGCACTTTGTTACTACTAATAAGGACCCGTCTCTGCTGAAAACGCTTCATCCTTCCCTTCCGAAGTGGCCCAGCACCGTCTATGCCAYTGATGAGGCGTCGCGCTCCCGTTTCTGGGATATTTCAGCCTGTTTCCAGCGCTATAATCCTCTAACGAGCTCAGCCCTGCTTTTGCTCCACGTTTGGGCAACGGAGGCGAAATGAGTGACCCGCGGGTGCGCAATTTATAACCTGAAATGAAGGGACTTGGAGAGAAACCAGSGATCGCCGGGTGTGCGCGCTTCCCACGGGCACCACGGAGAAACCGGTCCCTCGTCACCATCACCGTCACCATCACCACCGCTTGGGTCGGATGGGAAGCACCGCATGGGAATGGAGCTCTGGTACACCCCAAAAYGCCCTGGAGAAGATGCGGGAGGGTCCCAGCACATCCCTCCTGGCAGGACGTGTCCTGCTCCGCTCGCACCCGCCGCAGTCCGGGCCGGGAAGGGGAGAACGGGAGGATTTAGCCAGCAGAGGGCAGGTGGCAGGAGAGCAGCAGGCGCTGGAGACGCGCGGTGCCCCCGTGGACCTTCCGTTGCCATCTCTGACGTCACGGCCGTTTCCCCCAGCTCGCCGTGTCGCTGCGCAGGGCGCGGAAGTGAGTAACGCGTCGGGAGCAATCACGGCAGCAAATTAATTACGCGTTGGTGAGAACTCGACGTCGCCCTCCCCTTGGCTCCTGCTGCTGCTCCTCTGGTCCTGTTTCTCCCATCAGCAAGGACGGCGGCCGCCCTTGGACTTACCCTAGGGCTCGCAGCAGCATTTGCTCTCCTGATGGTTCGTGGCAAGAGCATCTTGCTCCTGTTTGAGGGAGTTATTTGGTTCCCATGATGACCTTGACACCTCCTACATTCCAAATCCAGGTGCACTTCAACCCTTACAACATCCGAAGGAGCGGGCACTGCAGGCCTTGGCGCAAGGACCACAGCTTGGCTGTTGGTCTAAGTCACTCCTTCCCTCAGAAATAATGGGAAAGGAAAAAGACCTGATTTTATRTCCAGGGAATGGCTGCTATTCCGGCTATTTGAGCACCTAGCCATGAGTGGCTGAATCATCCCGCCTCAAACGGCCGGAGGGTAAGAGTCACATGAGCGGTGGAGTATCTGGAAAATTGCTGTGTTGCATCTCTGCCTTGTAATGATGACCTAATGATGGTGTTTTCCTGGTGACTACAGGAAATGAGGAACAGGGCAAAGCTATTGCCAGGCAGATCCGTAGTGTCCATGAGAAAAATCGCAGGGACTTGTGCTTCCCGAAGTCGCCCCGTGCAGACGGGCATCATACACGGGACAGGAGGCACTGGGGGCAGCGAGTGTGYGGTCCTGTCCATCAGAAGCAGTTTCTCTCCAAGTGGGTGTTGAACTACCTTAATGGACAGGTATTGCTCGTATGTTTTCATTGCTGGCCTTTCCACACTTCACAAACCCACTAAATGTAAAWCAAGGCAAACGTGGCTAACATTTAYGTGTGATTAAACTGCTGATAAACGTGAATATCGGGAGACTCTTCACCAAGAGCCTGATGGGAAGATCTGGAGAGGGACGAAGGCAATTGTCTCACGGTGAGTTCCCACCCGGCTCCTCTGGAGCCTTGCCTGCCTCTTTCCTGGCCAGTATCTAATATATACCTTGGAATTCAAGCAATCCGGCGCAACAAATGAGAAGCCTCGAGCGTGAACACCCGCTCAGGCAGCCAGCTGCACGTGAAGGCGGACGAGTATGAGAGCCCCGTGCATGGGAAGCATCACTTAATGATGCTGTTTACCAGGCAGGAGCGCCCRGTCTCCCGCCTGGGGAGCGCCGCAGGATCCGAAAGCGACGGGAGCCAGGGATTCTTYTGCAGGAAAACGCAGGCGTGTGTCYCTCCGTTGCTTTTCTAGCTGAGCAACAGATGGAAGGGGAAGGGGRTGAGCTGGACCTGTGCCAGCATCCGCAGAAGCTGTGGAAAAAGCGGTGTTTTCACTGGATTTCAGTAGTAGGAGCGGACGTATGAGCTGAAGGGTTGACACCGTCTTCCCTGGTGGTGAACGCTGTGTGCTGTGCAGCCTTCCTGCTCCCTGCYGTGCCAGGGTGCTTGGCTGCCTTGGGCTTGCCCTTGCCCAGGTCAAACAAGCTTATCTGGCCCTAGGCAGACCTATCGTCCCGCCGCACCGCCGGCGTAGCCCCAGGAACCCAGCCGGGATGGCTCCTCTCGGGACGAACAACACGTCGTACCTGGAGTCTCGTCCCGCCAAGGTCGAGCCCGCGCCGTGGAGCCCTCCGCGGTTCCGCGGCAACGGCTTTCCCGTGTCCCTTCCAGCACGTTGCAGAGATTCCTGCGGGATGGGAAGGGGCACGGAGGCCCTGGGGCTTCGCGCAGGGCCTTGGGCAGCGCTCTGACGAAGCAGGCAAGCAGCCATAAACAGTCGCCTAAACAGAAACTAGACCTAGCATGCCCAAAAACCAGCTAAATTGGGATGAAAGGAGAGGGATCGGGGCGGGCACGTTGCCCTTTGCATGGGGTTCCTTCTCAGCCATCTTTATTTAGTGGTTTTAGTGAGGCAAAGCCCCGGTCGTTGTCACAGCGTGGGGAGAAGCCTCCGCTCASCCCGGCCTTGCAGCCCTCGAGGTCCCTGGGCAAGGCAGGGGCTCCTCGGGGCATAAGGGCTTCAACGTGGGCACGGGTTGTTCTCCAGAGGACGGAGGAGGGCAGGATTATCGCAGCGTGACCCAGTGGTGCTCTCAGTCGTAGCTGCAAACCGGCCCTGTTATCGAAATATCGTTAACTTGGAGCCCGATTTAACAGAGCAATTACGCGAGTGACCAAGCGAGCAGGACTTTTAAAAATTGCATTTACCTCCACTCATCCAGGATCCTGCTCCGTCAGCTCTAGCCRCCGTTTGCTCCCATCCCTCCTGATGCTTGAAAAGCGATATAAATAGAGGAGGGAGAGCCGTGTGCTGCTGTGGGATGCTCAGTGCAATGTGTGGCTTGCTAAATGCACAGGGATAGGGTCACGGTGCTGCAGTGCAGATCTGGGGAAGTTTCCCTTCCACCTGCCCTGTCCCTCGATGCTTTTGGGCTCCACAGAAACCCTTGGTGCTCATCTAAGTGGGCTGGATTCATGAAGAAAGGCCCTTGCTGACGCTGCCCTGAAAATATCCACGGATCATCCGGCGTCTTTTCTGAGCAGTGGAACAATGAAGGGTGTTTTTACTTGCAACCGGTTAGAAACTAGGCTAAACTTGCRGTGTTTGTGCATTGCTGTTGCTTTCCCACATCTGTTTCCCTTTCTGCACGTGCACGGAGATGCTCTCCCATTTGTGTGACCTCTGGTCTGATGCCCGTGAACCATTAGAAACGCACAGGTTGAATCATGTTTTTCTGTGTCAAATACTGCAAGAATACTGCAAGAAAAAAGCTGCAAGAATGAGGTTTCTTCTCCTTAATGATCCACCCAGGATTATTTCAAACCCAGTGGCCCAGCTGATTTATAAGTAGCTTCCATACATTCARACCTCTACTGCCCCGTGAAAACACGGGCAGCAGATTTGCACAGAGCATTCAAAGTGTATTTGCACAGAGCATTTAAAACTGGGCTGGCTTTTAAACAACAACTTAAAATAGTTTAAAAATAGGCAAAGAGCTGTTGGAATTTACTAGAAAGCAGAAGGCATTGCCCAGTCCCAAGCAAACGACCAAATAAACGTTCCTCACGGTCGCTTCCATCCGGCGTGCCGTGGCAGCGTGTGTTTTCCGTAGTACTATTCCTTATCAATAGCATTCCAGCCTGCCCTGTTTGTCATAGAAACCGGCCCGGAGTGGAAATGCACTCGCAGCCAATGAATGATTCAGCGCTAATTGGGAAAGACTGGTGGGGCAGGTAAGTCACCTCTAGACAGGAAGGTATAAAAGATACCGGGATCGCAGTGGCAGGGCCACTTTTACACGGGGAGCCTGTACAGGCTGCCGCTCGGAAAGCCATCGGGAAGCTGCCGGCGAGCTTGGATGCCAGGAGAAGGCTTGTGAATAGGAAAGAACCGGAGCGTGACTGTCCTCTGGAGAGAAGAGTCTTCGRGGGTAACAACCAACAGGGCAGAATATGCTTTTCTCCCTCTAAACGTCACTCTGACCAGGTATTTATAGACTTTAATCTGCTCTACACCTCTTGCTGGCTACTCGGTTGCTCTGAATTAAAGATACTMTTAGGGACTCGTGTTACAGAACATTGTTGGTCGCTGCCTTAACAGCGTGTGATTTTCTGATTTGACRTTGTGGAAGCCAACTTCTGGAACCTGCGTGGAGGTGAACCTGCTTAATGTAATGTCTAGCAGGGTTAAATAGGCACATGGTTTTGAACTGGAGTTAATGCCTCTGTCCTGAATGTTCTCGCTTTTGAGCGCAATTCCCAACGTTTCTGGAAAGCCTGGATGGTCGGGGGAGTGCAGGTTCTATGGAAGCACAAGGAGAGTGGGGAGGTCTGCCCGAGAGAAGCTGTTGCCCTGTATTAAACATTAAATCAGGCGGCAGCGCTCCGAGGAGGACGGGGGCAGCGAGCTTGAGGAGAGACGTCGCAGAAAACCCCCCATTCACAACGAGGGGGAAAAAGGGGCCGTAGCTAAACCAAGGGGCAAGTCGTGGTCGCTTTACTGATGGCCAAGGTTTGGCTCCCAAGCGTAGTGCTTAAAGATGCTTTCAGCTCTGGCTGTGCTAGATCTCATGGGAGAGGGGAAAAAAAATMATTGTCAAACAATAGGAACTTTTCTTTCGTGCAACGTGAACAATATGGAGCCTTTTGGGGACCCCACATTAGGCATTTTCTTCTAGAAATCTCCAGCCCGTGCTGAGCCTCCGACCGACTGCAGACCTGTAATTACAGCAGCAATCGGAGTGCTTCTGGCTTGTCATTGGTAAATCTCCCACAGTGAAGAATCAAGCCCAGCCAGTTCAGTGACATAGCCCAAAGAAATGCTCCCCGGCACCACCGCCGGGCGCTTCTCCCAGCTAAACCCTTATTTTTCAGCTGCAAAAAGCACACGCTCGCTCTCGGGACGGGCAGGATGGCAGCTCGGGGTGCTGCAGAGCTTGGAGTTGCTCGGTTACAACCTGCTGGAACTGTTCTCTCAGCCACCCGCAGCTCAAAGCTCCTGCTTGCACCACCTTCAAAGGCAGAAGGTGCCCGGCAGCGCACCGGGGCGAGTTTTGCTTCCGTAGGGAAGCCGGAGCGACAAGGAAGCCCTGAGGAATTCCCCTTGCSCTGGTCCCCAAGGCCGTTTCCTCCAACGGTGCTTTCCTTGCTGTGTCACGGTGACGAGGTCGACSTGCCGCTTGTGCTCTTTGGATGGAGAGGGGGGCAGAGGATGGAGCGGAATTCCATCGGGTGTTAGCGCTTCCTCAGCTTCCCTGTGTCCTCCCAGGGTAGGAGGCAGCCTGCAGAACCATCATCCAACAAAYAAAGCTCTGTCTCGGCACAACAGAGAGGAGAGAGCTTCGCTCCTCTTCTGCCTCCCCCACTGAACGGTGTTATCTGTCTCTTAGGCCTTGCTCATGCCGCCACCATAGTCTGAGAGCCTCCCAGACTAAAAGACTGCCATAGCAAGGTCCCYACTTGACCTCATGGAGGCTTCTGCTCTTCTCCCTTCCCCAGTGTTGGGAAGCACCAGCCGGGGTACGTCACCGTTGTGTTATTTCTTCCTCCCCGAGGGAGGTGTCCGCAACGCCAGGGTGGCTCTGGTGGCAAGGCTTTGGCTGCAGGCTGCATCTCTGCTCCTTGCTTGGTCCTTTGCAGGGCCCTCGCCCTCCGAGGAGGCCGCGTGCGTCACTCGCAGCTCTGGCAGGGTCTCTCCCAGGCTCAGGACACACGGAAGCCGTGACCTTGCTCTTTAGTCCCTTTGGAGCACTCTGTAAACGCCCTGGTGATGGATGACCTCGCGCTTATTGAAAACTAACGCTGCGCTTTTCTTCTCTTCCAGAGTTTCCCAGAGCTCTGTTTATTTCCTCAGGCTCCGTCATGTCCTGCTTCACCCACCTCTGGCATTCCAACACCCCGGAATCTCCCACCAGCCCCGTCCCYGCGTCTCCCAGGGAAATCCCCATCCCCATCAGCCCCATTGTGATCACGTCCCCGGGAGAYGGCAAGAGAAAGGCAAGGTCCCCTACGGACAAGCCCGGCTCTCCCAACCCAACGTCTCCGAAGCCAACGTCCCCYGTGGAATGCTCCATCTGCTTCAACACCTACGACAACACCTTCAAGACGCCCAAGCTGCTCCARTGCTCCCACGTCTTCTGCCTGGAGTGCGTGGCTCGCCTGAGCACGGGGCTGCCCCCCAACCAAGCCGAGGACCAGCTCCCGTGCCCCTTCTGCAGGCAGCTCACGAGCATCCCTCTGGAAGGGGCTCCGGCCCTGAAGACCAGCAAGGAGCTCCTGGCCACGCTGCCCCCCGAACTCCAGCAGGAGAAGGTGCTTTGGATGGAAGGGACCAAGCTCTGCTGCCGCCAGGCGTCGGAAGACCCCGAGAACCCGGACTCGTGCATCTCCATCGACGTGGCCATGAGCAAGCCCGAAGCTCCGGAGCCCCCTCCGACGGGGCTGGCSGGGAGGCTGTCCCGCTGCGACATGTGCGACGACTGGAAACGCATCCTCCTCCTCTCCGCGCTCATCATCATCCTCTTCTGCATCATCCTGTGGCCGGTGCAGTGCGCCCTGAAGACCGGCAACCTCCGCTGCTTCACGAGGACTGTCGCGATGAGCAGGCCAGAGTATCTGCCCCCTAAGCACACCACAGCGGCAGCACCGGTGACACAGCCGCCCTTCCAGTAGCGGCGGTGCGCGGAGCTGTCACCTCCCTCCCGACCCCTCGGGGGACGCCAGGGCCTTGGGACACCCRTGCACGGGGTTTATAGGACTGCTAGGAGCGACACGCAGGTCTCCTCCTGCCTGGGCCGGGCGCCCGGTGACGGAAAGGGCTGTCCTTGCACCTTGATGGATCCGCGCGGTTGTTGCCAAGAGCGGGGCTGGGCAGGGTCCATCCCGACCGAAAGCTGTGTAAGCCRATCCAAACCAACCTTATTCCGCGTGCTTGAAACATTTCAATAGTGTCACTCGGGGCCGGTGGCGCTGAAGGCTGCAGGATGCTGCCGAGATGTAGATGTTCCTGCTGCCCTCATTCCAGGGCCTGGCTCCTCCCGAGACAACAGCCGAGTGCTCACTCCTTGCCAGGAAGGAGGGCGAATTCCTTTGGAAAACATAGGTACCCCCTCACACATCCACGTAAATCCCCCCCATAAGTTCCAGTGTTACCTAAACGCTGAACTCTACATGTCTCATTGAGAAACCATCGCCAAAACAACACAAGTTCCCTCTTTTGCCAGCTTCCCCMTCCTGACCTTAACGGGTGCCAGTATTAAGACACGGGCCAGTCGCTTACACTGATTTTCATTCGMTGCAGTGACCCTTCCAGCGCTGATTGGACCAAGGTCTTCATGAGCAAGAAGGCTTACAATTACTACAGCTTGTTTATCCCAACACAAGGATGTAAGGCAGTATTGTATGCAAGTACTATACCTGTATTTATTAAATTATGTTTCATATAATGCAAAGTGTCAGTTTGTAGCCTTGACCTCMTGGTTCCCCCCTCTTACTTTCTAATGGAGGCATCTCCTTAGGAGTCCCGAGGGCAGCTGCATTCCTAGAGCATGGCAGCTACGGACGTGGCCTGTCCATAAACCTCCACAAGTGAAGATCTTTGTCCATCCGGTTCATATTTACTGTCCCCCAAGTAACTTTCCCCCTGCAATTAYCTGATTGGACCTGAAAAACTGAGAAGCCACAAAAACTGCCCACTTTCGCCTCTTCCAGCTGGTTGAAAAGCAGTTCCAGCCTCACTCCCTTTCCAGCAAATCTGTTGCCACGCAAAACATCGGTGGGAAATTGCCACTTCCCASAATATCTTCCCAGCACCAGCTGAAGGGGGTTCTTGGCACAAGCAGCTCCTCAAGCTCGAGGCAGACGAGGCACTTCCATTGCATTTGAGACCAAACCCAGCAAACTGACTCAGGGAGAGCCTTGTTGGACACATCTTGGCCACCCCTCCAGCTCCCATGGGTGAGACTTAAGGGCAAGAGGGAGGCAAATAAGTTTCTCTGCATCTTCAGGGCAAAAGCCTTATAAAAACTAAGGCATTTGGAGGGGATAAGGAGCCATTCCTTAGTTCCTAGGAGTCTATCAAAGCATCCACACAGCGGGGTGGCTCCTGCAGTCCCTCTTCTTGCTCTGGTGCTTGAGAAGGGTTGGGAGTTTACCCATCCTGCAGCTGAACCCCTCACTTGTGCTTAGTCCAAAGGAGGATTCAAGGTAAATGGAAGCAGGAAAAAAAAAACGTAAAGAAAGGAGAAAAGCCTGCGGAATATTTAACATTTATTAAAAGTGCAATAAAAATAAACAGTTTCCTGTCCCTGTGACGAATGACTGGGAATGCCAGCCAGGAAATACAGCCAAGATGCATCGTTGTGCTTTTGGTTGGATCCCTTCTGCTCAGCACTGTGGTCTGGACACCCAGGCCCAACGTTCCCCTCAAATCCTGCATTACGGGGCAGCACTAGCAAGGCTGGAGGAGCAGGAGGCCCTGCTGGAGTCAATAATTCCCAACAGAAGCGGAAAACTCCACTCAGCAACACGCTCGTGCTCGTGGCACTGGGCACGTCACGAGCGTTTGCAGCACCCCTGCATAGACCCAGGGCTCGTCTTGCCAAACAGTTGCAGGGCGAGGGGGGGATAAAAAAAAAGAGGCCATGCAGCAAGGCAAGAGCAAACCTGCAYCAAGTACAGAGGGATCTAGTTCAGACACTTCAGCTCGGCCTCGAACCCGCCACTTGCTAAGCCCAGCGCACGGTCCAAGCTGCTTTCCTGCTCTTCAGGCCCCTTCCAAAGGGGGATTCCAGACTCAGGTCTGCTCAGGCCCGCCCGGAATGCAGCAGTCCTTAGGGCACGCACGCTGGCCTGCACACTATTGCACACCCGTGCGCTTTGGAAAGGCGGCATGGAAAGCTGGAGCTGGGGCAGCCAAAGCAAGCGTGGAGAGGAGAAGAATCACAAGTGCAATAGCTGGGCCCGGCCAAAACGCTCTATTTCTTGCACTGGCAGCCACGTTACTCCAGGATTTAGCCTAAAAACACTTCTAGCTTCGAAATGATTGACCTAAGGAAACATTCAAGTGGACTAACACTTTGCTGATGCCCTCAGTGGGCAGCCCCGGGAACGCTCCTAAGCAACTAATCACTTCCATTCCATGTAAAAAATAAGAATCTTAAATTAAAAAAAAAAAAAACCCACAACAGTAAAATTGAATCTTGATGCCCTACGAATGTCCAGAGGCACTTCCATATAAATATCAGCCTGGTACACCGGGGCAGGACGGGGTAGGTTCCGCTCACGACGCCGCTGGAGCKAGGCGCGTTCTTAAGGCAGAGGCTCCAGTCGGCTTCTCCCTCCCCACCGAATCCAAGGTGCTCGGAGAAGGCAAGATAGGCAAGAGAACAAAAATCCAAACTGTCCGCGCTGCTCGGCACGGGTGGATGTAAACACTGTCAATCCCGCCCTGCAACACAAGACGGGAGGAGAGAGGCGTTCAGACCGTGAGGGAGGGCACCGACACGGCACCGCGGAGGCATTCCCGACACGCGGAGCCTCTCCTGCTTGTCCGCACATGCAGCGCACGCCTCGGCCTGGCAGCTTGCTAACGCAACGCTCCCGAACCCCCAGCTCTCCCCTCTAGAAGCGGCRGCGTTTCCCAACGCGCTGATTTTCCCACCGAGGTCTCGCAGCCCCGTTTCCCCCCTTCTTGGGATGAAGGCAGCGCGGCTCACCTCCGCCGCCTCTATCGCCCCGCGTTACTCAGCCCTGAAGCCTTCGGACTCTTGACGTTCAGGTTCTCGTACACGGAAGCTGAGTCATCGTCAGCCCTGTCGAGAAACGGAGCCTTGTTATTAACGCCCTTGCTCCTCCGGATCCCCTCCGGCAAGAGCCGAGCGGCGCCATTCCTGCCTCCTGCTGCCCTCTCCCGGCTTCCCAACCGCAGCTCCCGAGCTCCCCCGCGGGGAGAAGCAGCATTTGGAGCAGGTGATCTTGGATAAGGGACTCGCATAAAGTCCTTGCCCTCCCTCCCAAAGCTGCTGCAAAACATCTAACAGAAGCGAGAGAGGCTGGAACCACCTCTGACAACACGGTGGGGTCATTTTTAGCCTTTCCCATCTGATATGGTCCAACAAGTGCTCATGTTAGTCTCTCCCCGCCACAGAAATCCTCAGCTTTAGCACAAAACCGTTCAGCTTACGCAGACTGGGCTCTGGGTGAAGGGGGCTGCCCTTTGGCTCTGCCTTTTTCCACAGGAGARTATCCAATATTCAAGTAGTCTCGCTCTTTCCTTTTACTCCTCTGAAAGAGAAAGCAAAGGCCATGAGAATGCACCCAAAGTGGGGAGAGAAGACGACCTCCATGGGTCCAAAAGCCCGCTGGGAAGCGGTGGGATGGATCTCTTTCCATGGGTTAAGAGCGTTGCGTAGAAGCGGTTCTTGGTGCAGGGCAAGCTGGACGGGACCCACCTGCTCTTCCTCCAGCCTCTTCTGCTCGGCCTCGATGTACTGCTGGACCGCCATGTACACAAACTTGTACTGGGCCTCCGTCTGCACCATGCCCGAGCGCTGCTGCCGCACCATCTGGATGGTTTTGGGGATGTCGATGTCGCAGTCCAGACCTGCTCGAGACAGGGAAAGAGTGAGGGTTGGGCAACAGAGGGACGGAGCCTGAAGAAAAGCCGTCCAACAGGGGCGCCGTACCTTGCCTGTGTATAATATCCACCAGAATATCTATCACGATGATGGTGCCCGTGCGTCCTATTCCGGCACTGGAGAGAGAAGAGGGGGAAAAAAATCATCATCAGAGGAGACCTCCTTGGAGCAACCCACCCTTGGCAGGCTTGGGAGGGTCCTCAAGGGTGAAGTGGGCCCAAAGCAGAGATCCAGTGGGTCAAGGGGACGAGGGCCTAGCCGGTTGGCACGACCTGCAGTGCACGATGATGGGCCCCGTGTCGGGAACGCTGCGCTGCGCTCGGTTCACTTGATCCAGAAAGCTCAGCACGCCGCCGGGCTCGTTGGGCACCCCGTGGTCGGGCCAGCTGAAGTACTGGTAGTGCTTCACCAGCCGGGGACGCTCGTCCTGRGGGAGGCAGAAGCTCGCTCAGCAAACCCGACGGCAGCTCGCTCTTCCTCCCCTCATTAACGGAGCCGGTGCGAAGCAGGAACAAACCCACGCAACGGCGGGGGGACCGCTGAGCAAGGGAGGAGCCCCGGGGCAASGTCGGCGCTCACCCGGTCCGTGCGCGCGACCTCCAGCTCCCGCAGGTAGTAGCCCTGGGCCTCGCGCTCGCTCGCGTTGCGCACGCAGATGCACCCGTACTCCTTGGTGCTGCTCTTGTCCGGCCAGTAGCGGAAACACTTGTTCTGCAGGGACACGCGCGGCCTTCGTCGGCACGGGGACGTGCTGCACGGCGTCAGCGCCCCCGGGCGAAGGATTAAAGCAGGGCCACGGGCCAGAGSGTTTCCTCGGATCCAGGGCTATCCTGGAAAAGGCCACTCCACCACTATGAAGGAGGTGATCCTTAGGGAAAGCTCCAGCTGGCCCAATCCGCCTTGCTTAACCACAGCAGTCATCCAGGCAGGATGATAAACCTAGCTCGACTGCCCGGGATTCATTTCATCACTGRCTCTGTTTCACAGGTTACTATGAGCCCTAAGCAGCAACCTCATTTCATGCATGTAGCAGCTGCTGCTTCAAAACTTCCCCCTTTGGAGGCCTGAAGAACCGGTCCTTGTGTCCGGTCTAACGGGTCAGYGCGAGGAGCAGGTGGGACCCCTGGGCCTTGGGGACCCTGCCCGACAAGTGCTCACCCTGCCCCGCTCCACTTCTTTGGTGGTCATGACGATGACGTGGCTGTTCTCCTGATATACCATGGCCCAGAAGTCRTTCACTGTGGTCTGCAGGCAGCCCTGGGTGGCTATATAGACCTTGCAGTGCTCYGAGCTCCTCCCGTCTTCAGGGATGCCCTGAGGAGAGGAAAAAGAAGGCAATAATCCAAGAAAGGCCTTCCTAATGAGCCGTCACCCTGCAGGTTTCCCAAAGGGTGGAGCAACAGTGCTAGAAACTCRGCTTCAAGCTGCTCTTAGCTTACAGATGATGATTATAATTTGACCTTAGAGCTAATGAGCAATAATGGAGAGGTTGGGTCTATCCCCTAGGACTGCCTGAACAAGTAAAGAAAGGAGGGACCCAAGATAAATTCTTAGGTCAAGAGGAAACAGATGAAATTACGAAATTCCTTGGGACGCAACAGAAGAAAAATCAACCCCTTGACCTGGACCCAATGGTTCCCAACAGGCTGGTCCCTTCCGACTGCACATCCCTCCAAAATCAACCAAACTGGGCCGAAGGCAACTCCCAGACACCGTCTCCCGCCTTTGCCAGGTACCTTGATGTAGTTGGCGTTGATGTAGTCGGAGCCGGGCACGCTCTCATCGGCGTCGCGGAGCGCCACCCGCGTGGTGTCAACTGCGGCGAGACRAGAGGCCGCGGTGAGCGCGGGGACCCGGCGGGGCCGTGGCGGCTGTGGTGGCCTCCRGCAAGGCTCTCACCCTCCCATTGCACGGGCTCTCTTGGGAAAGGGAATGCGGCTCTTCCCTAAGGACGCTTGGCAATCCCCCCATTGCCTGACTCAAAATGATGCTGCAATCTAGTAATCCGGAGGGAAAGTCTAGAGATAAAGAGTATTCCAGACCAAGCTCAGCTTAAGCTCCTCAGTGTCTTCCTTGGGAGCCCTTGCTCCATATGACTTTTAAACTAAACCTGAGCTCTGAAGCATATTTGGACGCACAAAACGGAGAGCAATCCGCTGGTTTCCTAAGCAAAAGGGAAGGACGAGGATAAAAAGGGGATGGAGAAGGGCATAGATTAACTGGAACGCTCCAACAGGACCGTGCCAGCATCTTTCCAGCTCATATAYGAGCAGAAAGATCTGCAGGTTTAGCCAGAGGAGGCTGCGGGAAATGCGGTCGAGGAAGACAAAGCAACGGGGACAAAAACCCAGCGTCTCCTTACAGGGAAGGATGTTCTTGTAGCGATTCTTTGCCTTGTTCTCYGGCCGCTGGCCCTCCTTCCTGGGGTAGAGCAGCTTGCACTCCTGCTGCTGGAGCATCTGTGGGAGCAGAGCACACGTGAGTGGAGCTCGGAGCGGCCGGGGTGACGCGGGGCCAAAGGCAGAGGCTTTGGCAGCTGCCTCCTTGGCTTCGTCGTGCAGGGAGGAATGGAGCAAGGAAGCCAGCAGGCAGCCTGCTGGAAACATTAACGGGGGACAGAAGGCATAGGGGGTTTTTTGGCGGGGGGAAAAGCGCATAGGAGAAGGAGAAACTGCCTCAGACGGGGAAAAATCAACGGGAAAAACAGTGGGAAATAACTCAGTTAGAGAGAAAAAGTAAGGAAAGAAGGAGCAGTGTAGAGAGGAGCTCCTGGAAACCCATGATCCTCCCATAGAGATACGGGCAGCTGCTCTGCTAGGACGGGGCTCCTGTACCTCAAACTCTTCCCAGAAGCCCTGCTTGGCCTTCTCGCTGTGATCTGCCATTTTGTTGAGCTCCTTCACTCTGTTCTCGATGTTGGCTGCGTTGATGCGCGTGGCGTTGAAGGGCTGAAAGGCAGAGGGCAGAAGTCACCGTCAGTGGTGAAGAGAGAGAACTTCTGCCTGGAAAAAGCACATTCTTGAGCCCTTGGGAGTGTTGGCTGGAGCTGGGTCCATCTCTGAGGCCCTGAATGCAGCACTGGGGACTTTGCTTCCAACTGTGAAGATGGGCAAGCCCAATAAGTGACCAACGAGAGGTTCTGGGGGCAGGAATTCTCCAAAGAATGGGGATGGGTGTGTGGGTCCCATCAGGAACGTAGCCCCCCCGAACCTCAACGTTATGCTGCAGCAGCTGGTACCTGCTTCAGATGAACCACGGCGCCGGATTTCTCCACCATCGGGTTCTTCTTGTAGTGCTCCACCAGGTCCGTGAGCGTGTCGAACCTCTCGCCTCCTCCCACGTCATACTTCCCATCGGGCTGCCACGTGGGACCACGGGGACCACAGCGAGACTCAGCGCGTGGYTCCTGCTTGGAGCCCCGCGAGCTCCGCTCACGGCAGAGCGAGGAGGACCCGTGTCCCACCTGGTAGTGGATCATCACGTGGGTCACGTGCGGTTTCCGATCGCCGCTCTCCAGCTTGTCCTCGTTGGTCAGCACCGACAGCACGAAGTCTCCCGGCTTGCTCTGGCTCTCCCGCACGAGGAAGCTGCCCGGTTTTCCCTTCTCCGTCAGGAGCTTCTCGGCCTCCTTGCCGGTGAGATGCCCGTGGTACCACCTGGAGGGTGGGCACGGAGAGCGGGCTGAGCTCGGAAACGCACCGAGGGGGCCCCTTGCTTTGCGCTGCCGCCCGCGGGACGCGGCTCCRGCACACCGGGAATGGCCGGCCGGCCTGGCAAGGGCATTACCCCAAAGGGGCCATTGCTGCGAAACCTCCCTCCTTGTCCCCAAACCAGGACCGGAGCAGCGGCTGCTGGTGAAGAGGAACGGTCGGAACAAGAGCCTCGGGATCTAACACATAACAGCAGCCTCCCATAGGGATAAATAATACTGCAGAGCGAAGCAGGGACCTTGCTTTGCTTTTCTTGCCCTAGGGCTTTCAGTCCCCACACCCAAGCCTCGGTGGTGGCTCCGAGCAGGGGCCCAGGGTGCCGTTTGGAAGATGCTCTGGCTCCAAAGGTTATTCCAGAGACACGGAACACGTCATGCAATGAAGGCCTCTCTAAGGAAGACCCCTGAAGAGCAGAATCCCGGTCGGCAGGTTTGGGAATGCCATAGGACCCCTGCTCCGGGGGTTTGGCTGCTGCAGGGAGCGGGACAGGCGAGCTCTGCTCCGGCTATATTCAGACACCGCCGTCACGACGGTGATTTAGAGGACTCGGACCGTGTATTTTTGTCATTTCCCTTCTCCCTGGTGCCGCTAGATGTGGAGGAACCCCCACCGAGGGCGCGGGAGCCGCGGGACTTCCCGGCCCCAACTCGTGCCGGCTCGGACGGAGCCTCTGCGCTCCGTTTCGGGAAGCGGGACTCATCCCGGCTGGCAAAGCTGGAGCGATCAGGGTCCCTGCACGGCATTGCCGCCTGCCCGCCGGTCATAGTGCTCCCAGCGCACCGCGGGACACTGGAGAAACTCAGGGGGAGGAAAGGGGGGGAAAAGTGTCATTGAGGTGTCACGAGTGACACAACGATCACTGATGGGCCGAGGAGAACATCCCGAGCCAGAAGCAAGCTGCATTTTATGGGGAGAGACACCCCTGTAAGACAACAGGGTGTCCCCACTGGTGCAAACAGCGGTAACAGGGCTGGATGGGGTGCAGAAACACTGTTTTCTGGTGATTTCTACATAAACCTCTTGCATACGTTCAGCATCTCTTAAAACCAAGGCATCTACCTTAGAGACTGCAGCTCAGGACCCTTTGTGGGCACAGGCCCTGATGCTCCGAGCTGCCTGCACGCTACAGCAAGCTTATCAGCCCCGCGGGGACATTGCCCGGCTATCGGCGGCCTGGCCCCGCTCCTTCCTAACCGCCTTCTGCGGGGCTCCGAGCGGAGCAAAAAACCATCCCGGAGAGGCTCAACCTCTGCATCGCGGGCGTTGAAGCACCCGAAGCCAGCGCCGGGCACCGCGGCGGGGCTCCGAAGCAGCTTGGAGAACGGCGTCCCCGCGCGGACAGCAGGTTTACCTTTCCGAGGTGGGATCCTGGCAGTTCAGGGGGTATTTGAGCTCGATGACRTTGCTGTTCTTCTCCCTGAGCAGGCCCTGCTGCTCCGTGTAGTACTGCACCAGCTCGGCGAGGGTGGCGAACTTCTCGCCGCCGTACAGGTCGTAGTAGTCGCCCATGTTCTGGATCTTGATGTGCGTGACCTCGTCGTTCCTCCTGGGAGAGGAGGGGGGGGGAAAAACACCGCGGGATGAGCGCGAGGGCACGGGAGCCGGCGGGAAACACGGTCCCACCTGCACCCAGGCGACGCACCGACCTCCTTGAACGTCCGCCCCGACGCCGCTCGCGCTCACCACGCGTTCACACCTCGGGGCGGCTGTGGAACCTCCTTGGCCAAGGTTGGGTAGCCGGGACTTGGCTCCAGCCTCTCGGGCTCCCGTTTCAGACACAGAGGGGAATAATTCATTCGTTGCCACCCCCTCCAACTTCCCAAACCACTTGTCCCCGTGGCCAGATGAGGCCGTGACCTCCCTCTGCTTTATGGCAAACCCTCCCCTTCACCCAGGAGCACTTACGATCGAGCTAATTAGTTTAGAAAACAACAGGCCTCCAAATCAATATGTTGCCTACCATTCCCCAGTCTGTTTTCCCTCCTCCGTAAACAGTGTAGAAAGGGTTAATGCATTCCCTAACGCCTCCCAAGCCAGAAGGGTCCACGGGTGGGACGTCTAGGACGCCCGTCTGCTTTCTGCAGCATTCCCGGTGCTCCTGCAGAGCCTGGCCTCCTTCCGCAGGCCCTTCCAAGCGGAGGCTTAATGGCATTTTCCATGCACTTAGCAGCAGCCCTCGGCGTGATGGATGGGCTGGCTCTGCCGCCGATGCGTAGATCTGGTCGGCGGCGCATCAGCTCGGGCGAGAAACCCGTGCGACGCGGAGGGATTAAACAGGAGGAGGAGCCGGAGCCAGCGCGGAGCCTCGGGGGCTCTCCCTTGGGCCGCTTTCCTTGGGAAGGGGCAAGCCGGTGCAGCAAGAGGCCGGGGCGCTGGGTGGCTTTGGGGACCTGCCCCCAGCTCTGCAAAACCGCCTGCTCGAGAGGCCCCTCTCGCCAACGTGGACATCCCCGTCCGCGCCCACGCGGAGGTTCTCGGGTGCTTTGAGGGCCTTGTTGTTGCTGAAGTCGTTGCCCGTTAGCGCTAATTCCGCAGACGGCACCCGGAGCGCCCACGGCCCGAGAGCATCCACGGCGTCACCACCACCGTGCGCTTGGAAGCGGCAACCCCGGCCCGAGCGGCGGAATCTGCCCCCGCGTCTGCAGCGCTCCCCGTACGCTCGGACAGAAAGGTCCCGGACGCAGAGCCCATCCGCACGGAGCAGGCGAGCCGCCCCGAGCGGCATCCCGGAGGATTTGGCGAGACAGGGATAACCTCTCCCGGCACGGAAGCTCAGAGCTCGCCGGCCACCTCAATTCCAGCTGTTTAATGAGCAGACACCTCTCAGCCGGGCCGTGTCTGCATCCAGGACGGGCATCCCGGGAAGGGAAGCGCTGCGGAATGCGGCTCTGCTCCGGATGGGCTCCCCTCTCCAGAAGGAGCCGKCGCCTGCAGAGCTCCGGCCGTAGCTGGACACCGAGAGCCTTTGTGAGCGCAGGCGGCACCAGACCCATCCCGGGGTTTTGCCATTTGGCCGGAGGCTCCCAAGTTCCCTCCTCTGTGCAGCTCAGCTCATCACAAGCCCATTAAAGAGCTACAAAGGCTCCGTTCACAGAGCTTTTCCCCCCACCGGCAAAGGCCTTCAAGACAATTCAGGAATGAAAAGCAGAGAGAAAAATCAGGRGCATTTATGCCACGAGGCCTCGAGGTCAAGCGAAGCACAAAGGCCATTGATCTGCTCCCCGTCCCCTCCAGTTTCTCCTCCCAAAACTTGCGTCAACCCTGCAGCTCTGAACTGGATCCCACAGGAAGAGCATCCAGGGAGCAGCGCCCGCCCTCAGCRCCCTGCCCGGGGGCAAGAAAGCACAAGGGAGATGCCCGAATACTCGTCTGCTTCGTGCTAGAGGCCACAGTCCTGCGCAGGGACACAGCACCGTGCCCGGGAGGCTCTCCCGATCCGAACGGCTCCAGCTGGTGCATGGGAATCCGGTGGTTTTATTCCATAGCACTTTGTCCCACGGTATAGATGCAAACTGCTCTTCTTTGCAAGGCGGTACAGTTGACACGGAAACTTGCAAAACTGACTCCAGTGATCAAAAAACGACTACGGAGAACGGTGTTAAACACCAGAGACCTGTCTGTTGCAAGCCCCCAAAGTGGCTTTTCTGGTCGTGTGCTTTTTCTTCCTGCATTAGAGAGACACAAACCCTTGCAGCACGTATGTGTGACCCCCTTCTGACCAGCTGCAAACAGCCCCMAAAACCCCCCAAAATGTTCTCGGTGCAAAACAGGAAGAGCCTCCCACGGAGTCGAGCGTCTCGGTAGAACATTTGCTTTCAAATTAAATGGCCCTTTGGGCTCACGGACAAAACTTACTAACCACCAATAACCAACAGGGCAGGAATCGATAGAGGTTTGCGTGCGTTTTTGGAGGCGCTGAGAATGGGTTCCAAACCCCTCGTGCCCGCGGGCTGTAGCTCGATGTCAACYTAAACCCATGAGCGGCAGCACGAGGCAAGTCAGCTCGCTGCCCGAGCCCCGTTGCTCAGCCAAGGTGTGCAAGACAGAGCAGGTATTTCAGCTGCAATTCCAGCAACGGGAGCCAGGAGCATGGGCTCAGTTGGGCGGCATCACTCGTGTGCTCACCCGGATGCATCCGGCCTCTGGTCCCTTTGGAGAGCCGGATTTCCCTGCAATGGGAGCTGAGCGTCACCTGCTCTCGGTTTCCACCTCCGAGAGACCCTTTTCCAGACCCAACTTTCTTCCTTCGTCCCATCTGTTTTGTCTGCAGGCAGCGACTCCAACGCTCCAACGCATCTATAGGATTGCCCTGCTCCCCTTCAGCAGGGTATATATTCTACAGGACGCAAAATGCTGCTCGCTGACGCGTCTCACCCTGCACCCGGGCAGAGTTTGGGTCGCATAAAAACGAGAGGGAAAGGCCAGAGGAACCACCCCGGAGCAGCGTGCGGCTCTCACGCCACGCTTCGTCTCCCAGGGCACTTTGCATTGCATCCCATAGACCGAGATAAGACCCGTTCCCGTGAATCGCATTCCCTGACGCACGGGACCAGAAATACCCTCATGACAGGACCTGCTCCCAGCCTCCGGAGCCTCCTCCTGGCAGTCCTGCCGGTCCAGGTTATATCCGCCCCGCTCCAGCACCGTTGCCCTTCAGCCGAGGTTGCCAGCCCGTCTCCCTTCCCGTAGCCCCGTTGATGCGCCCCACACCAACATCACAGCAAAGACACCCCAAAACACAACCCCCCGGGCATCACCCCTTCCTTCAGCATGTTATATCCTCCCCATGCAGGTTGCCTCCTAAGGGCTAAGTGCTAAGAGGGATAAGATAAATCCGTACCCGGAAGGGAGGGGATAAAGGGAAGGCCGGCACACGCCTATGTGGAAACGTTCTCCCAACGCCCCCAACGAGAGTTTCCGGCTGCTCCTCGGGGACGGGTCTGGATGAGCACCAGCACGCAGGTCACTTGCTGGGTGGTCTCGTSAGCCAAAAAACATCCATCTCCGGCCTTATTTTCAGCCCACATCCTCTCCGCAATTAAATGGAGCTGCCTCTTCCCTGCCTGGGTCTCGGCCATCCTTGAAGGAGCTCAAAGAGGGTTGGGAAGAGGAGGAGGAGGAAGAGGCAGGGGCTGTTTTTCCCTAATGTTTTCTCCCAGACACCTCTGCTTGGGGGCCTTTTTAAAGGATTTCCTTTTTCCTTGCGGTGGATTCCTCAAGACTCAACGCTCGGTGGCTCCTTTGGTGAGAGTCGGTCAAACTGGACTAAACCCACGCCGGTGGGTTGCGGTGGAGCGGTTTAACGACACCTTATATTAAGGCAATACCCCTGCATTAACGGCGCGAGTTGGCTCGAGCTCGCCATGAGAACGACGCTGCTCTTAAGCGTTTACGGCAGCACCAAGGCGGTCCCTGGAGCCCGAGTGCCACCAGGAGAGGAGGAAAGAAGCAAGGACAATAAAACGGTGCCGTGGGGAGGTCCTGGCCAGCAGCAGCCGTGTGATGGGAGCCCTTTTCCACGCCTTTCCTCGCTGTCATCACTTGCTTGAGGCAGCCCTGGGTGACTCAGTCTGTTTTCCACTCTAATTAGACACCGTTTCCTGTCTCTCTCATTAACCACCAGCCCCTTCTGGCCGTGCGGTTATGGGCGCTAACGCAGTCGCATCCCGGCGCTCCCATGCTTGCCAGCGCGCGGGGAAAGAGGGAAGAGGATCCCAGGGRTGGACCGAGGCTCCGCTGGGGCTGCTCCCGCCCTGCCAGGTGGGAACGCTCCGTCCCGGCKGTTGTTTGCACGGAGCTTCTCTAAACACGGGGTAGGTAAGCGGATGTATAAACTCCGCGGAGTTTCCTAAACAAAGTGAGGGCTGTTTAAGGTCAGCGTGCCTAGAGGAGCCGGGGAGGATGGTGAGCTCCAAGGCACCAAGGAGGAGGCTCTCGCTGAAGGAGGTCACAGCACGGACCACACGAGATCCCCCGTTCCATCCTGGCCAAGGCTGCTCTGCCCCTTCACCTTCGGAGAACTGCACCCGCTGCGCCCACTGAACTGCAACCGTCCTTTCCAGAYGGTCCCAAAGGACACAAGAACGCTCCACAAGGATGCGTGTGGCGCTGCGTGGAAGCCCAGCACCCSGATAACTGGAGCAGAGCAGGCTGCAGGGTGCAGGCCAGCGCCTTCCTCCGGCTCCCRTGCCCTCCTCCGGCTTACCTGACCGAGAGGGTGAAGTCTCCCGGGTTGCTCTTACTGGGCCGAGCCAGGAAGCTGCCATGGACCCCCCTGGTCAGCAGCAGCTTCTCCGCCTCGATTCCRCTGATGTTGGGATGAAACCACCTGCAAAGGACAAACGTTACGGGTGAAAGAGCGGCACGGGCCGAGCCACCCTCCTCCCTGCCAAGCAGCAGTGCTGTTAGCATCCATACGTTATTATGTATGCATTAGCAGGAGACGGTACGAACGGGAAAAGAGGAGCCAGCTCACCCCAAGGGGAAAAGGGTTGCGTCACGCTGTAGGCCACTTTAATGTAATCGTCGTGTTTTAAGTGTCATCAAACCTACTCCTGACCTCATTTCTGATGCTATCAGCTYTGATCGAGTTCTCTCGATGGAATCACAAGAGCTGGTGTTTCCACAGGCTTTAATGTGTGCTGCGCATGCAACGATTGCACGGCTTGATTTTGCAGAAACTGGAAATTTATTTTTTCTTTTTCCCCTCCTAAGGCTCCTTCGAGTACCCAGATGACACCCAGAGCGCTCCAGACTGCCAGGTGCTCCGTTGGAAAACACTCCTTACGTTAAGATCTGCTTYGCCAACCGGAACCGAGCGGCTAAAACGCAGCCCTTCCTTTGCAAAACCTCGCTGGAAATATTCAGCGAGCCGGTCCGTTGCACGCGGCCGGCTCGTGCATCGAGCCAATTCCCTCCGCTCGCGACGGGGTTGCAAAGTTTGCCTCGGTCGCTGCAGAGGAACCCGTTAACGCGGCGCCTTGCTGCGTGCCCGGGTGGGAAACGCTCCCGGGTTTCCCAAGAGCCGCCCGTGCACACGCGTTAGCTCCCGAGGGAAGGTCAAGAAACGCGTAATCTGCCCCAGAACCTGCGATTTCCTCTCTCCCACCGCAAGGCAAACAGTTTGGATTAAAGGTCCTCGGGTACTAAAGGAGCAGAGCTCTGCTGGGAAAGGGCCGTAGAAGCAGATGGTAAACAGGAATTGCAGCCTTTCCAAGACCCGGATTCCTGACGTCACGAGAGGGACGCCCTTTTGTAAACCCACCAGGTGCAGGGCCAGCACTTAGATGCTCCGTCCAACTGCTCCTGCCAGAGGAATGGATGCCTCTAATGGAGCTTAATGCAGCCCAGGGACGAGGCAGAGCTGCCAGAGGCCAGGCATAATGCTTGCAGCAAAYGCCTAATGGCAATAAAAACAGGGCAGCATCACTAAAGAGCACGTAGGRGGGGTAAAAAACCTATGGAAACATCTGCTGAGACGGTGGGATAGGAGCCCTGTGGACACACACCCATAGGCACAAGCACATCCCGGTCACCCAGAGCATCCTCCAGCACCCAGGGCATCAGAATTCCACAGGGAATGCAATAGGGAAGAGGCCAAGCATCTCGCCAAAAGGAAGGAGTTTGGAAAGGGAACTCGCTTGGGAATTGGGGGTCTGAAACGGGGCGTCTTCCTCGCGGAGGCTTTTCTGCCTGCACTGCACGAGTATTGCAATAAAATAAAATAAAATAAAATAAAACAAAACAAAACAAAACAAAACAAAATAAAATAAAATAAAATAAAATAACCAAAACTACGTGTGTCTTCAACACGGTTTTTATCAACGTTACCCCTTGCTGCAACCACCCCGAGCCCCCGAGAGCTGCATCGTGGGGACCTGCGTCTTAACTCAGACCTTGGGACCTACGGAATCTTTATGGGCAGTTCTGCAGCACTCCCAGCAGAAAACATAAGGAAAAGGGAACCAACCGCTTGGAAATAAATAAATAAAACCGCAGTATCGTGCTGTTTTCTTTTTCAATGGCACTAAGCAACAGGGCTTGCTGCGCAGGAGGTCATTTAGGCAACCGTTCAATTGCTGGTGCTTTTTTGCAGAACTGAGTCACCCCCAAAGAATCGCTTTGAATAAATAGAAGTGGGGAACTAGCGACTTTTCCTCCCTCCTTCGGCAAGTAAATACGCACCGTTTGCTCCAGACAACGCTGCTTTGGTGCACAGACATGAATTTCGTCTCCGTGGTCAATCAAAAAACTAAATTAAAATTAAAAAAGAAGAAACACACACATAAAAAAAACCCAAAAATATTTTCAAGTGCCATTAAGGCACACAGCCCTATGCAAGGGAATGCATTAAAATACATAGATAAAATAAAGGGCGTTGCTCCCACGGACTGGCAGAACAGGAGAGCTCGGGCCCTGCGGAGGGGGAAGGAGAGCGATGCAGTTGGGATGGGGATGGACGCGGTGGGGACGGGGCTCGGGTCCCATTGCACGTCGGTCTGACTAATGCACCGGCACACCCGCGTTCAAAAGGGGAAAGGAAGGCCTGGAAACCACAAGAATGCCTGCAAGCGCTTTCTGAGAAGCCTGGGATGACTAAGGGGCCGTGGAAGTGACAACCACGGCCACGGTGTCGACCCAGCGCCGCGTGCCTTGCGGGCAACCCTGCAAATCACCAGCCCGGCTCTTGTTTCGCATCTGCTCTTGCGCTCCCCATCCCTCTGCTCCACCAAGGGCCCTCACTGAATGATTCCCGCCACGAGGGGAGCCTAGAGATGGTCCTGGGTTAGTCCAAGCAGACGGTGCTGCGGGTTGGACATGGGGTAGATTGGTTTCTTGAGCGGGGATTTGTTCCCTGGTGCGGAAGGAGACACCTTAGACCGATGCCAGCACCAGGACTTCCCCCTGCAAGAACAGCAGGTTGATGCAAGGGTACGAACCCTTCCTCATCCTGTGGCCACCGAGACAGGAACCGGGAGAAACGCGACTCCTAGATGCAGGGAAACGGGATACAAGGAATTCTGGTTGCGGAGGAGCCCCTCGGGCAGCAGGAACGTTCCCACCAAAGCCTCCCCTCCAAGCTAAAAGTGATCAAATAACTTCTCTTAATAAGAGCGTTGTCCCTTCCATAGAGCGTTACTCACTTCCTCCCTCAAAACGAGCAGGAAATAATGAGCAGGAAATGCTGCTTTTATTTTATTTTTTATTTTTTGCCCTGATGAAAGTCACCCTTGTGCCCTCGTCTTGGGATGAAGCTCGGCAGATACCTGGACAACACTGCTACACCCTCCGGAATCTATAAAATACGACCTTTTTAAAAGGTGAGCTGTGACTGTTGATATATTGCACCTTATATATAAAATATATACGGATGTACACGGAGAGCCACGGTCAGAGCCACTCGGTTACTTGTGAGAGCTCTTGGGGAAGAGCAGGACGGTCCTTCACGAGAGAGCAGGGCTGCTCTGGGGCACTTTTGCAATGAATTACGAGCGCCGTCACGTCGCTGCTTCATCGAGGGCACGTCTGCACGCAAGAGCTGCGGCCTCTCCTGCGCTGCCCCGTTCGAAGCCCATCGCACGACTCGTTACACCGAGCACAGCCCTCGGGGGAAAGGTCTCTGGTAAAGACACCCCGAAACCCCGTTCGGCTCCAGACACGGGTAAATATTTCCATTCTCCTACAGCGGTTCGCATCACGACAGCAAACGGTGCCAGCGCAAAACATCCCGAGGGCCCCCCAAGGCTTCTGCGAGCGGCTTTAAAACGAAACAAATCAAAATCCGACGACGTTTCTAAGCCAGCATGSCCGTTTCCACAGCAGGCAGACACGCCTGCGCTGAATCCCCTGGGGTTCCGCTCACTCCTCCAGCAATCTGCTTATTTCCTTTCCTGTATATTTCACGGGGCGCTTTCCCAACGCGTCCCACTCASGTGTGGACGGTTCATTACTCTATCCAAGGAGGCCCCTGCTCAGACGGGATCAGCATCATCTCGAAAAAGCTCTCGGGAGGGTGGGGACGTGGTTAATTGGCACCTCTTTATTAAGAGAGCTCAGTCCCCAGGCAAGGGCTGCACTGGACGTGCCCATCCTGAGAACCGTCCTCAGGTCCCTCAGCCCTGACCTGCAGCAAGGGAAACCTCAACCCATATCGATGGGTTAAAGACCTTCGTGGAAGGCAGAAAGGCTTTAGAACAATTCTGAATAAATATATATATATATAGAGGACCATCCTGGAAGACGGAATATAGATCCGAAGACCTGAAATGGGTTCGGAAGCTGCTCAGATATTGRCTGCCACCCGCCTAGGAGATGTTTGAGCTCCTGCCCAAAGATCCGTGCGCTCCACCGCATCCCTGGCCGCTCGGTCTCCACGTCCCCTGCGGAAGCGGGGCTCCGCTCCACGCGGAGCGGGAGCAACGGGGCAGAGCAGAGCCCGCGGGCGCCGCTGCGCTGCTCCGAACSGGCTCGGAGCTCACGTGGGCCCCTATTCTCTCGCCGGGGAAACCCGAGGCTATTAATCGGGTCATCGGCTCCAAAATAGCAACCTGCAGAAAGAGGAAGGTCAGGAGGCTCTCAAGAAACGGCAGGCGCGGACCTTCCCTTCGTGGGGAAGGTTGTATTTACAGAGGGCTCAGCGCGGTCYTCCCTCTTAGGTTAGGAGACGGCTTGAACTTTCCAGACAAAAGGTCACGTTCTTGTCCTTGATGCTTCATAGACACCCCTGGGATGGTTTTGTTATGGGGCAAACAAGAGATGAATAAAGTCGTGATCGTCGCCCTGGCCCAAGCAAGCGCTGCGGAGGCCGAAGGCTCCATCCGAAGCTGTCCCTATCGTGGGGACTTCCTCAGGGCCCCGTCCCGCGCTGCAGATACGGGAAACCTCTTTCACCATCGCGTCTTGCTCTCCCCAGATAAACGGCCTTGCCGCGACAAGGAAAGGAAGCCGCTTGCCAATCTAAGACCCAGGGGCCAACTACGTTTCTGGAGGCACAAAAATACCCCACGACAGTTTGCTCCRCAGGACCAGAACAGACCCGACTGTGAAGGCAGCGGAGCATGAAGGTGCCACCTGGTCCTCCAACGCCGCGAGGGGCTGAGCTGCCCCATGGCTTCGCGTGGGCGCACGGAGCCCCCGCCCGCTCTACGGGTGCCCCCTCCTCGCTTTGCGTCCCGGCACGCGCCGTTTCACCCTGCCCTGCTGCAGCAGACACGGGCTCCACACCATGCACGAGCACTCGGCGGGCATGCCCGGTGCCCTTGGGAAGCGCCCCCCGTCACGCAGAGCGTTGCAAGCGCTTGCTCCCCACAGACCTTGCAAAGAGCCGAGCGCGGAGAGCGCTCGCGTTCTCCCCTTGCTCTACAGCTCTCCCTCCCTCGAGGGCCTCTCCCCATTAACGAACGTGTGTTATTGACAGGCCTGCTTTTCCCAAAAACACAGCAGAGCCCTCCAAAAGCACCGGGGACACCTCTCCGTAGAGGACCAGCTCCACATATGCTTCGGAGACGCCAGCCTCAGCCCCCGGCCTCCCGCCTCCGTTTCCCTKATTTGTGCTTTGATATTTAGCATCTTAGAAGCGTTTCCCCTTGCYCCTCTTAGCCTGGTCTCTCCAGGGKCWCCCCTCCCAGGCCCCCGGAAAGCAGCGTGGTAATTTAACCATAGAGAGTAACCCAGCCTCCAAACGGAGACCGGGAGGGGGGRAAAAAAAAAAMCCCTTTATTCCCCCTTGGGGCATTAGTCACAGTGGAAAGCCCTGCCACCCGCCTCAGTGCCACCGTCCCCCTGCTGCCCTAGACGGGCTCTGTGAGCTCATACCCTGCCTGCAGCCCAGCCTCGGGGCACCCCGGGGCACAGCAAAAGCGGGCGAGTTATCACCCGCAGCAACGTGCAAATCTGCCCGTGACGGTTCCTCCTCTTCATCACCGCCAACGTCGGGCTTAAGATTTAACCGCACTTGATTTAAACAAACGGGCAGCTCCGAAGCCTGCCGAGGGAGCCGCCTGCCCGCGCGTCCCCAGGGGACGGTCCTTGATACGGGATAACCCCCACGGCCGCCACCGTCCAGCCCTGAAGCATTCGCACCGGGGAAGCATTTAGCTCTCAGCACGTCCCTGAGACCAACGCTAGGGAAATCCGGGTCCAAAGGAGCTGGGGAGAGGGGACCTTTGAGCAGCTCCTCTTCCCGTGCAGAGAGCGGCCAACGGGACACGGAGGAAAGGCCATGAAGGAGCGGAAGAGGCACCAGCTCCCAGGCCATGCACTTGCCCATGGCAAGCAGGGGACCTGAGCCTCGGGGGGCCTTCCCACCGCTCCTCTTGGCCATCTCAYAGCAGAAGTCTCCTCCAGAGGGACACGGGGACCTGCTGAGACCTGCCCCCTAAGTCATCTACCCATTAAACACCCAATAGGCGGGTTCAGGAGCGAACCCTGCTCCTCCCCAGCACCCAGCTGGTGCAAACACCATCACCTCCAACCTTGCCGTGGGTTAATAGCCTCATACCCACGGGCAGCGACTCGAGGAGACGTCCCGTGACGTCAATGCTGGCCTTGCCGCTCAACGCACCTTGCTCTAAAGACCCCCCCGTGCCCTGCACCGGGCGATGCCAGAGCCTTGCAAGGGGCAAGGTGCTAACAGATGGGCTCAGTGCATCGCACGCTGCCAAGGAGGAGAGGAGGAACAGCATGAGGGTCAAAACCGCCTGGAAAAAACCACTATTTTTGCCCCAGCATTTGCCGTTTCTGCGGAACGGGAGAGGCAGATCGAGTTCTATCTGGTGCACGAGCATTTCAACGCCCAGTTAGACACATCTGCGCTAGCAGGTAACTAACCGACTGTTGAGATGTGCCCGGTTTGCCCAGGGGATTTACACCCATGTCCTCTTAATTAAAAGAGGCGTAGCTGGAGTCTCTCAGGCTTCTCTGAGCGTATCAGCCCCAAAGAGGTACCAAGGGAAAGGATCCAAACAGGTTGTTTTTCAGCTGTGGTTTTCAAAATTTCTGATTCATTTTCCAAATCAAATTTAAATTTGAATTAGGGTTTTTTTTTTTTTTCCTCCTGCTTAAAGAACATTCCACCATCAGGGGCCCAAAACCACCACCTCAAACACAAAGCAGCACTTCAAGCTCAGAAACAGCATTACCCACTAGCCTCAAAAGGCCTAAAACGAGGGGAAATCTCTCTGGAGATGCCCCAATCGGGGACGTTTAGCGGCTTGCACATTGCGGATGTTTTCGTTCTCATGCAGCGACCTATAATTAAACTGCAGACCCACCTGGCAGGCAGTTGGGGCATTAAAAATAATATCGCTGGCCCGTTCTGAAAGGAGCCCAGCTGCTGCCTGGGACCCGCTCGACTGCCTCGAAGGGAGGCAGAACGTACCCAAGGAAGGGACAAGAGACCAGGGGCTGCCACAGCGCGGGAGCAAAGAGCGTGGTTGGCAGCAGGATCTGGGGATGCTCCGTGCTGGGCGCGTAGCGATTCCCGGCGCGTTTGGCACGTTGGACGAGGGTCCGCGCGATTCCACGAGAAACCGCATTCCTTGGAAATTACAGCCGCTCCGGCATAGGCAGGCTGGGTTATCAGAACGTAAAAGCACGCTCAGCTAGAGCGCTGGAAATTGAGCAAATTGAGAGATACCCGAGGGACTATAAGCACAGGAACGATGCCCGAGCAGCACCATGCACGCGGGTGCATCCCGTACACGGGACGCGCTGCTCGCAGGCTGCAGCCGGCACCAAAACCCTCGTCAGCACCCGCGTTAATAGCGGTTATAGCAGCCGTATCGATGCAGGGCTCGCCAGGCTCTTCCCCCGGCGACTTTCCACTCGCCCACACGCTGCCCGGACGCACGCGGGGCGCTTTCCGCTGCGTGGCTTCACCCTTCTGGAAAGAATTCGCTCCTCGGTGTCTAACGAGGCCATTCGCACCCCAGCAGAACCCTCTCCGACCGCTCGCATCTTCCCACGGGGGCGAGCGGAGTCTTTACACGGGGTCTAAGCGASGCAGGACGCCGCCCGTGCCCTTTCCTCCTTGCCCGGTCCCGCTCGGCGGCAGCATCTTTGGGGGGAAAAAGAAAACCCAGAAGCCGAGCACCCGCGGAGCGGACGTCCTACCTCACCATAACCGGGCCGGAGCAGTCCCGTTAATCCACGGAAACCACAGGAGAGCGCCCAAGGCTCGGAGCAGGGGGCAGAGCTCGGTCTAGGACGCGCGGGGCTCTTTGCAGCCTCCGGCTCCAGCCTCGGGCATCCTCCAGGGGTGGCGGAGCCTGCAGAGCTTCAAGCCAAGGGGCGGCCCCCCCCCCGAGGGTTATATACCAGGAGACACAGCCCAGCTCCCCTGGACGGACAGCGGCGGGGGGGTGGAGAGAAGGAGAGGAAGTCACCGCGGTCGCTTATCGGCGCGCGGCGGGTCGAGCGCTCGCAAAGGGGACCGGGGAGGGTGGCGCACGGGGCCATGACGACATCGCTCGGCGCGTGGGGGCAGGCGAAGGGAGAGCCGGGAGAGGCTTCGGGGCGAGGCCGTGCCCCACGGAGGGCCCCCCACCGCGAGCAGGGCTCCCCACCGACCCCGCGCGTGGGACACGGCCCCGCGCCGGCCCTTGCAGGTGCCCGGGAGCCGCCCTGCTCGCTCCACGAGCGGCTCCCACGCGCTGCCCTTCGGCGGGAGCTTCTCAGGGTGGTTTAGGTGCCCCCRAGACATCCTGGCAGCCCCTGCCCGCTGCTTTATCGCCAAAAAGCGGCCCCTTTCATTGCACTCTTTCTCTGCCCTGCAAAGCGGCATCCGTAGCCTTTCCCTCGTGCACTCCTCTGCCCTTCGTTAGGAAGATATTGCTTTAATACGGAGAACGGAGCTCTGGGTATGCCCAGGGCTCGGAAAGCAGCATCATTAACCACCCTAGGGGGCTAAAGCTCTCTGGATCCACAACAGAAGCACGGGGAGCACTGGAACAAGGAGCCCCACGTGGGGAGAGTGTCCCTGGTTGGCCGGGAGGAGAAACAGGCTCCTCCAGAGGACGATGCACAACAGGACCCACGACACAGGGACCTCACRACACAGGGACATTCGCTGGAGCCACTCAATACAGGTGCCCGAAATGGGTCAGCCCAAGTACCCCAACACATCCAGGTGCTAGGTTTAAATTAGAGAGATAGCGAGGTTTGCAGGAGGAGATAACTATATATATGTATATATAAAAGGTCAGATGACGCAGTTGGTAGGAAAGCAGACAAGCTTTCATGCACACATCATCCCAGGGCAGGAAAAACGTGTGCTCTTCATTGCTCGGGAGGACAGCTCYGCTCTTCCCAAGAGGCCTGGAATAATTCAGCCCTTTATTCCCCCCTCTTGGCTCAGGGAGCCAAGGAGAGGGACCATTCCCAGCGCTAGCGGAGCAGTCCCAGCAAWGGACACTTTGGATCCATCGCTGCCGAGAGCAAACCCGGATCGTCACAGCCSTGCACCCGGACACCTAAACACCTCTCTCCTCTAGGGCTCTTTCCCATTCCTGCCTCACAAGCAGGAGGAACAAGACCTCTGCAGACCTCTGTTCCTGCAAGCAATTAAATATACATCAATCAGAGTACTGAAGAGCAGGGGATGGACTCGGTAGTCCCGGGCATTGCTGCTAATGGTGGACGTCGCTAACAGCCCTCCAGCGTTTGCTTCCCAAACGCCCAACGCGTCCTAGCGGATGCTGCAGCYCCCATTGCAGGAGCTGATCACCTGCAGACGGGTTCACCCCACAMCGTGGTTGTTTCCACCCTGTGCAAACAACCTGCGCTGCCACCAGCACCGAGGCAAAGTCGGTCGCTTCGATGGACTCCCTTTAAGGACAAACACGGGGAATTCGGGGGGTCTCCTCTCGCTTGCACGAGTCCGAAGACTCTGCATCCATTCGCTTCCCAGACCTTTGCAGTGGAGGAGCCGGAGCACTTAGCAAGAGCACGCAGGGGAAGAGGGGGGGTCCACATGCTCCCCCACCCCAAAAGGCAAGGCCTTTACTCCATCTGCTGGCTAGGAAACTTCTATGGGTCGTGTAGAGCCTTGTGGGCTCCCATGCAAGGCCGGGGCTCCCTGGGGCAACTAGGTTGAAGGCAGCTCCGAAGGGCCATTTCTGACCAGGAAGGTCTCTTTGGAGCGCAGGGATTGCGGCGGGGACAGCAGGGTGAGGCCCAGGGCAGCACCCGGTGCAACGCCGGGCAGGAGGAGCCGTTCGGTTCCCGYCTCTCCCGCCGGGTGATGGGAGCCGGGATGGTGCTTTCCCAAGAGTAACCGCTCAGGAATGGGCTGGTGAAAGATAAACCGGCTCCGTTCCGCACGAAGATAAATAAAAGGGCTCGTTTGTCAGCACGGTGCCAAGGGAAGAAAATCCCCATCCTTCCTCGGCCTGGGCGCGCAGGAAAACCAAAGCAGCCCCAAGACAAGAGCCAAGGAGCCCACTGCTAAACGGAGGCAAGAGGGGCTAGATGGGAAGAACAGCATCCAGCCCCACATTCCTGCTCCCTGCGACTCCCATCCCGGGACACCAGCTCTGCTGCCACAACCTGCCCGAGYGTCCCCCGTGTTCCCACCGGGCCCMGAAACCCTCAGGCCGCGGGATTATATAACCCGACAAGCTAATTAAAAACGAGGAGCTTATTTTGGACCCGGGCAGGGTGACGAGACGAAAATATAGCCCCTGGCAGGACCGTGTCCCCTTTGAAGGATCGCCAGGGCTATTTTTCACCCGGATACATCATGAGGAATTGCAGAGAAAAAAAAAAAAAATATATATATATATGCCACAGCTATATTTAGAATTTAATCAGTGGCAGAGCCTGTAACACTTCTTAGAGAGGAGACGGGTGGGAATGTTTCAGGAGGGCATGGGGGAGGAGGAAGGGCGGGGAAAAAAAAAAAAAAAGAAGAAAATCAAGGACAAAAATAGCCCTGGAATCAACCTTACATGGACGGGATGCTGCTCTAGGGTGTGAAGGGGAATTTTTGCTGCTTTGAAATGAAACAGGGTGTGATGCACCCTCGCCCCAAGGGTAGCGCCCRCTTCAAGCATTCCGTTCGCCTCGTCCCCGCTTCCCTGTCCCGGCTGTCCGGCRCAGCTGCTCCAAGGGGGAAGGACCAACCGCGGCCACAGGGAAGGCCTGGGAAGACCAAGCAAGTGGTTACCTCGGATGTGACCCGCAACCGGCATCAATTTAAGCCCCCCAAAAACTCCACGATGTTTCCAACTGCTTCTTCCCACGTCACCRCGAGCAGGGCCTTCCCTCAGCATCTCCCGTGGGAATCACTCCGCGTTCTGCAAAACGCCCTGAAACGCGGATCCTTTATCCCCGTTTCCTTATCCCAGCCCCTGTCTCTTCACACCCCTCCCGGTGCCCCCATGACCCCCCTCCAGGCCGCGCGTGTCCCTGGGCTCCGTGGAGGACACGGGCGCCGCGGGCGGCACCGGGAGCCGTTTGCCGAGACGGGAAGCGCCCGGTTCCTGCTTCCCACCCGTGTTTAACACCAAGAATTTCCTCCTTCCCTTCGGGCTGCCGCAGGAAGCCTGCAAACACGCCGGCCTCCTAATCTGCTTTGGCCTCGTCCTACCCCCGTTTCCTGGAATACGGAGCGCGCCGGCGGGAGCCGCTTTCCATCCCTCTTCCAAAGGCTGCGGCCCTGCTCTGGGGCTCTGCTCTTAATCCAGACGTCAAAAAGGAGCCCAACGAGCCAACGGCTACCGCGGGAAAAGCACTTACGGGGGCTTAAAGATCTGCAGCCTGACCAGCAGGCGGGTAAAGACCCGGGCTAGGGCCTCGTAATAGAAACGTGGTGCAAGTTACTGCTTGTGTTTTCACTCTTATTGACCATAGGGAAGTCGAGTGAAAACCAAACCCAAATCTCATCCRCCGCACGTGCAAACGGAGCCTTTCCCGTCCATCCGAGCACGCCTGCAAGTCCCCCCCCCCGCCACAAAAACCTTGAGCTCCAGCAGAGTATCCCCGTGCTCCGAGAGCTCTCCTGCGCCCGGAGACCTTCGCACGGACAAAAACAAGAGATTAAAAATGGGGGAAAAAAAAAAAAAAGCAGGGGAAAATCAGAGCAGCAAAGCCGGGGAGCTAAAGGTCCCGGCCGCATCCCGCGCTCCCGACGGCTGCTCCGGGGCCGAGCGCTCCGCGCTGGCGGATGCCGCGGGTGCCGCCGCCGCTTCCTGCCCGCGGATGAATATCCGACCGCTCCTGCATCCCGGAGCGCCAGTTTCCACTGCCAAAGCGAGCGGCTCTTGCAAATAGGTCGGGTTAATATTGACACTCAAACGCAGCGCAGGATGCAAGGGGGGGGCAGTTTTCTTTTATCTAGGGAGGCCCAAAGGCTGCTCAGGCGGCCGGGGCTGGCGCCGTCTTCTCCTGCCAGCACCTGCAGTAGCTCCAAGGGAACCGCTCTCAAAGGGCCATAAAATCAAAAGCAGAAGCAGCCCGGCAGGCAGGCGGCGAGCCGGGTTTTATCGAGGGGCCCCCCCCTGCACGCGCAGGAAGGGTTGCCCAAGTCGTGCACGGCGCCTCTGCTGCTCTGTGCCGTTCAATAGCCTTTTTGTTAAGCCCCTTAGAGAAATCGCAGCGCTTCCACTAAAAATGCCAGTCCCGCTGTGGGTCAGGGAGGGTTCATCCCGCTGGGCCGTGGGGATCCCCCGCCGGAGCACCGGGAGAAGAGCCATGGGGAAGGACTCGCTGCGGGCCGAAACGCGCAGCCAGACCCCATGGCAGGACCCGCCGCGGCCTTGGGGCCGAGGGGGAGCCCTCCCGCTCCCGCGGGCCGGGGGGAAGGAGCGGGACGCATGGAGGGAGCTGCTCTGCGGGACTCGGAGCACCAACAAACGACCTGGATGCCGCGGGCGGTGGCGCCGACGCGGGGGCAGCCCCGCCGGCCGCTGAGGAACCGGGGCCGCCCTGCTCCGCCGGGTCACGTTTCTGCAGTTCCTCCAGACTCCTCCATCCTCCCGTTCCGACCATTCCGGGAAACTCGTCTGCAAAGGATAATCTTGTCCTAGGGATGAGGGCGATGCTCACGGCAGCCGTCTGCCAAGCGCTCCCCAAAGGCCTTTCCGGGAAGGGAAAACCTGGGGATTGGGGCCCTGCAAATCCGCCCCTGTCATAGGGAGGCCTCTAATCGGGCCCGTGAGCATCTCGTAGAGGGCACCAGCTGTGAAGGGACGTCTGCGTATCCCAACAGCTCCCAAAAGCACCTTGGAGCTTCCCAGCCCAGTAAGAGGGACGGGAGGGGAACAAGAGGACCAGGACCCCAGTGCAATCGGCCATGTGGCTCTTGCCCAACCGTTCCCCTGTCCCTGCAGCCCCAAGACGCTGCCCTACAAGGCGGGATAACAGGGTACGGTGGGGGAGAACCGAGCAGCCTGCGGGCACAACTGGAGCTGGAGCCGGAACCCAGGGGCTCCGAATCCCGGCCCGTTCCTTTAAACTCCATCACCCGCCAGCACACGGCTCTCCTTGGCGCCTGCAGCACCGCCCCGACGCGTGCCGCTCCCTCCTGGCGTTGCGGGAGCCTCCTGTCCCTCCTGGCCTTGTCCCTCCAAGCCCCCGATCCTGGCGTTGCAGGAACGCACGGGAGGAGCCTCTGGAWTTACAGCCAAACGGGGACCGTGGGGAGCCCTGACCCGCCCGCTTTGGGTGCTGCACCAGCAYGGAACAGTCTCCACCCAATAACTGGCGTTTCTGGGATCAAAGGGACCCTGAGCCGGGCCCCAGCAGCATCTCCAGGACACGCTTAGGTTTCAACAGCCACAAAAGCTTTTCCCGAGTCACMTTAAGGCTGACGCTGCGAACGGGCCAACCGAGTCCTGCCCCCAACGAGTCACCTGCGCGGGAGCCCCGTGCTCCGGGAAAGGCAAATTCCTTCAAATTCCCCCCATKTGAGCCTGCAGCTGGGGAGGAACCGAGAGGGAAGGATGTCCCCGAGGCTCCTGCTGCCCCGGAGCAGACGGGAGCGGAGCTTTGGAAGGGAGCGGCGGGAAGCGGCGGGGGGAGGTTTCGGACCACGTTATTTTAAGCTCAGCGCTCACCTGCGGGAGGTCATGGCCAGGCCGGCGCCGAACCCGGATCAGGAGCCGAACCGAAGCGGAGCGAAACGGCGGCAGCGCCGGGAGCGGCGCCGCACCGCCCGGCCACGCCCCCTCCCCGCGAGACACGCCCCCTTCTCCGCCCAAGGCCACGCCCCTCCGGCGCAGGCCACGCCCACGGACACGCCCCCTCGCTCGCTGCCCCGCCCCTCCCGCGGCCCGGCGCCGCGGCCACGTGCCCGCCGGGGAAACCCCTCCCTGTGACGTCAGGGAAATCCCCGCCCTCGGCCACGCCCCCTCCCCAGCCCGTTGCGCGCGCGGATCCACGCGCTCCCGCCCCTCGGGAAGAGCTCGGCCCCGCGTCAGGCGCTGCGGAAGGCCGGGATCTTCCCCCTGGATTCACAGGGATCCRGCCAAGCCTCTGGCCGCGCTGCTCGAGGGGCCAAGTTGCTCCCTGAGCCGGGCAAGTCCCATCCCCATTCCCGCTCTCCCCAAACGCCCCCAGCCCCAGGGCTGCTTTGGGAGCCATGAGGTGTCTCCGGAGCCCGTTCCCACTCTCATCCCGACACCTGGGGTGAGAGGGAGACGTTGGACAAAGAGCAGCCCCGGTGACCACAGGGGCCTCCGCTCACCTTCCTTGTCCCTCACCCCATCCCGGCTGCTGGGACCTTCTGTCTCACTCCCCCATCCTGCAGATCCCTTTGGGAAAGCACAAGGAGCGCCTGGGTTCCAGCRGGATGAGGAGGAATTCCCCAGCTGGAGGATGCCAAGACCGTCCCGGCCTCCCGCGCTCAGCTCCGGGAAGGATTTTCCCCTATTCCTTTAGGCAACCAGGGCCGCACGTGCCGCGCTCTGAGCAAGAGCTGCCRGGAAGGCCCTTCCCTGAGTCACTCCTGCCGCCCACGCACGTCCCCAGCGCCGCTCTTCCTCTTCCCTCCATCCTTCCGCACACAAAGGGGGTTTTCCAGCATTATTTGTTTTTTAAGGCGGTCGGAACGCCGCTTTTCCTCCCCGGCCGAGACAACGAGGCCCTTTTCTCCTCCCGCTCCGACCTGGCGGGGCGCCCGCGCGAGAGGCGGCGGCGGCTTTCCAAGGCCCCGGCACAACGCGGACCTTGTGCGGCAAAGGCGGCCCGAGCCCGGCGCTCTCCCGACAAGGGCCCGCATTGTTCCCCGTTGTCACTCCCCRGGGTCCCCTAGTGCACGGAGCGGTCGGTTCCTACGGAAGCCGGTGCGGACGCTCGGCCAACGCGACGTGGGGACGGGTGGSTTTGGGGTTCGATGCCTCCCGAGGGACAGGGCAGCCGCCTTGGAGCTCRTTGGAGCGAGCACCCTTGGCAAAAGCCACCCAAGGGCCACCTTGTTGCATRCAGAGGGATGAAGCTGCAAGAGTCCGGGCTCAGGCCCCTTGGAAAAGCCACTAAAACCACACAGAATAAGGACGGAAAGGCAAAGAGCTACTTCAAAAAGTGAAATAATCCCCCTCCCTCCAGACAGCATCACGCCMCCACCCGCCATAGGGAGAACGGATTTAGAAGACACAGCGGGTACCCGCACAAGCCAACCCGGGTCCGAGGGGAGAAACCGGTTTGACTCCACATCTCGCTGGCCATGAGACAGGCGGAGGGACCAAGGCTTGTGAAGGAACAGGTCCCCCCGGGCCGCACGCTGACAGGTTTCAAACTTTTATTTCGTGGTGATTGACGCAAGACACACGAGTTAGTAATGGTTAGATCATGCTGCCCCTCTACTGTGCACCGCCCTTCGGGATTCATACAGCAGTTTACAACGGTCATTAATTTACCCTAGAAATGAAGCCACGTGGACAAGTTTGGGGTTTTTTTTAAAAAAAAAAAGAAAAAAAAAAAAA